>OY720627.1:32998304-33476727 GCA_963170105.1 Cantharis lateralis
CTCAGTTTTTCAATCTTTGGTTTGAGATAACTGAATATTGAAAAACTGGACCAAAGGAAAGCAAATGTTTAAAAAGTTAGCAATATTTAGTTATCCTAACACAGTATTGTTAATTACGTGTAATAAAAGTGTTAGGTCAACCGTACTTGGCTATTTACCCTCAAGTATTAGGTTGATTATTTTACACCCTTTTAATATACCTAATAATATAATCTAAGTATTCGAAAAGTATGATACACAATGTGTTCAATTTAAAAATTTTTAAATATGATTGGTTTGAAAAATTATATTTGAAGCGTTGAAAATGTCTAAAAACAGGCGTGCACTTGAAAAGTGTCGCAAATTACTTCAGGATTTTAAAGCACAGTTGTAAATATTTTGATATCCGCATCTTTAATTTAATACGCTTTCTTAAAACGCCTAATTTATATTTATTTATGGTGGTGGTATTAATTATATAGATTGCAATTAACATATCAATTTTATAATTTAATTAAATATGTTATTTTACAGCATAATTAGCATATTTTTTGTAAATGACTGAAACTTGTTGTAACCTGTATGCTCATAATGAACAAATTTAACTTTTATATTGTAATTTAATTACTAGCATGTGTTACTGTTGTATGTATCTATTAATTTTAATTATTACTTTTAAGAATGTGTTATATCATTAATAAAAGTCATATCAAATACTAATTTTTAATTTCACCTCAATAAAGCCATCACCGATAATTCTAGTAGTTTGTTTAAATCCGAAAGATTTGACTAACCAACGAAGCTTGCTAAATATTTAAATTGTGGCCGGAATCGACTCGTTAATACCAAATTTAATACCTTGCGAAATCTGTTTTATTCCATTTCTTGAATAAAACTTAATGTTTTCTATTAAAATTTTTATCAAATAATAAAATGTAAAACAATTTTTGGTCGATGGTTCGCACAGGGGTGGTTATATTGGTAAATTAACTTTTATTATGTACGGAGGACAAAATGTGTCAATTTACATTACGAAACCAAGGCAAAAATCGTTAAAGCATTAAATAATATCATTAAACATTTGATTTGAGGAGGGTGACAAGACTTAACCTGGGTTAGCACAAGTTTAAACCGAAATTTTAAATTTATTTTTGAAGGCGCTTAAAATTTTGACTTTATGCAACCAGAAGTACAATTAGCATTGGCGTATCTCACAAGAGTTAATTTTTATTTCGACTAAACTTTAAATTTACACTGGTACATGACTACTAAAATATTTAAGAATATTTTTTACAAATTCTGCATATAAAGTTTTATGATCTAATTTGCATTTTGATAACTTTGGGGACTTTTTTTCATGGGTTGGTTAAATCGGCAAATCAAATTTAAATAGCCATGGCTCATTCAAAAGTCAAAACCAATTACTATTGTAAATACCTATATATTATATTTCTCAAGATTTTGGCTATTTTTCAGTATTCCCGAAAATTAAAAATAGAATCGCGTTTTGTGGAGACTAGATGTGACCACTAATTTCACTCCAGGTTGTTTGCCTTGCCAATCGAAATCTGGTTCAGGTAATTTGACTTATAAAATTTTTTTGAAACTCTGGGTTTTTCTAGGAAAAACTTTCAATTTTTGATTTCCAGCTGGAAGAAAAAAGGTTTCGAGTCTAAAGTCCAAACCATGAAAGAAACTTAGATAATATAGATTGAAATGTGCAAAGATCCAAGCAATGTTTTATAATTAAGGTACAAAATATGAACAAACGGCTCTAAAATATTTCAATTCGTTAGACCGGCCACAAAAAATCCTACTTTGTTTTAATAAACAATAATAGAAATAGGTATCTACCTACTATTTTTGATCAATATTCCTTCTGCTTTTATTTTTATGAATTTATAATATTAGTAATTAAGATATCCTTAAATTAAATTTCATGTTACGCCTATGTATAAATAACGTCATTAGTTTAAACAGTTTTTGGTTAAACCGCATGCGCCACATCAAATGTATAGCTAGCGCGGCACAACAAACTTTCGCCAGTTCGAGTGATTATTTCTTCACAGAAGGATCGCATCATGTCAGACAAATTTAAAATTGGTGATCTTGTTTGGTAAGTTTTGAAAATGAAAAAAAAAATTATCTTGAACTACAAATATGTGTGATTTACTTTTAATTTAATATTAAAAAATTTTGTAGGGCAAAAATGAAGGGATTTTCTCCATGGCCTGGCTTGGTGAGTATCGCGCGGCGACATTCAAGCAAACCGTTAGCTTGGCGCTTGCGTATCTTTTCGTTTATGTTTTGACTACCTAACCTTCTATTTTTCAAAATTGCATTATTTCTTATTAAAAATTTCATTTTTATTGCTAGGTTTCACAAAGCAAGGACTTCGTCAAAAAACCAGCCAACAAACCTGACTGCCATTGCATTTACTTTTTCGGAACCAAAAATTAGTAAGTATTTCTAAGGCTAAGTTTTTTAGTCGACTTTTAGATGGCCGAAATGTTCAAAAGTGACTTGACCAAGTGCGGTTTGAATTTTATACATCTTTTTGAACACTTTCTGATTCCATTGTATATCCAATAATTTCAGTGCCAAGAAAATAGTGTCAATAATAATATAACGGTTTATGTTTCAACAGGTAATAGTGGAATTAAATTAAATCAAGACCCTAAAAAATTTATGTTATCGTTGAAGGTTATGTGGGGGGGGGGGCAGGATAATTTTTTAAAATTAAATTTCCTTATAATTTTATCAACATACTTATGATTGTTTATGTGGAAGACGGTTTAAATATTACAACTAGCTCATGTGGAAGTGTAAGACATTCATAAATATATTTTTTGTTATAGTGCTTGGATTGAAAGTTCTAATATCATCGCCTATTTAGAGGGCAAACCTAAACTGATTGGTTCTTGCAAAACTGCCAGTTTTAAAGAAGCAGTTAACGATATTGAAGCTTTCTTCAATCGTATAAGTGTAAGTTACTTCAAGTGATGTTGTAAGATTTGATGTGCTTAGTGATAGTTTCTCTTGCCTTAGGATGATCCAAATTTTGATCCAGCAAAATTTGACATTGACCAAGATTCTGCATTTGACAGAATTAAAGAAGACGATAAAGAAAAACCGAAGAAGGCTACTCCTGCCAAGAAAAAGAAGGTTAGTTATAAATTTTTAACTTTATTTTTGGTGTAATGTGTTGGTTATTTACTGCATAAAAATTATGCGGTTTAATCTGCAAGAAATTAATTTTTCGTAAATTAATTACGAAATCCACATTTCTTTTAGAAATTAATTTGCTTGATATAACTAAGTGCAAATTAATCAAATTCTGTGGAATATCAGTGAATGAATTAAAAGTTATGTGTTTTTATCTTTATATAAACAAAGTCCAAGTAGCTAATATTTTTAAATGGGTAAAAGCTGGCATTAACCACGAGGATTTTTTCATTTGATCCTCGCAAAAGTCGGCTTTCTGACTTCATTATTTGCATTTGCAGGACACCGGAATGAAACGTGGAAACTCTTCTACTACAAAATCTTCAGCAACTAAGAAGAGGAAACTTATAAGTGAAGAAAATGGAGTTTCTCCGATAACAAATCATGTTACTAAAAACTACGAGGAACTTTTAAATCGACCTGTAGTTGAAAAACCGGTAAGTGCAGAAAAGGAATTTTTTAAACTTACAATATTTGTTATCGTTCGTTCAGAACAAAATCTTTACCTACTCATACATTATTAGTTAATTACTCGGGTGAGGTAATATTATTTAAAATTGACGGTCTCTATCTGTTATTTTGTCAATGACTGCTTATTTAAATCCTATTTGGAAAAAATAGTGAAACCTGCTGTGAATTTCTAATTCACGCAATAAATTGTCGCTAGATACAAAAGTTATCCTGAAATAATCTATCTACAAAATTTCCAAATATTTTCATGCTATTTCCAAAAAATACATATTTCCTTTTTCTTTTAGGAAAATTTAATTTCCAAAAAAGTAGATATATTTTTTGTACATTTGTTATGCCTAGTTGTTCAGAAGTGTGAGTGTAAGCCAGGTTCTACTTTGTTAAAATTTGTATACAAATGACATAATTATATGATTTAAAATTAATTATTACATTAAATATTCGATACCCTGAACAAAATAAAACCACGCTTTTTCGTATTAACTTACTAGTCAATGAGAACGTACAGGAGTTGCAGTGTACAGAAGTCTATAAAAAAATATGTTTACTTTAGCCGGAGATTCGCGGTAGCAGTTGTTTGCGCTATATTAAAATGTCATAACACTGGTAGTGGAAGCTGTGCACCAAATTCCCGGTCTCCAGGATATTGAGAGGCTTTTAACATGGACGAATAAACATTCACGCAGAAACAATGTTTATGAAAGGAGCAAAAAGGATTTGTTTGGTGCCGTTCATGCGTTTACCATTGATGTCTTGCTACTTTTTTGAGTTGATTTTATAATTGCGACAGAAGTATTCACAAAGTTTGCACATATTCTTTTTGTAGAAGTACCACATTAATGAATAATTTTTGTTAGGGTATATGCTTTCTTTTTTTTAATCAATATGACATCTTGCAATTTATCAATATCAACGATACCTTAAGGGGTATTTTTGCTACTTTTTCTGTTGAAAAAATAATTAATCATAGCGGGTAATTTAGACCAGTAGAAATTACTAGAACTTACTTTCAAGTCTTCTTATGGCGGTAACCAAGTGTACTTGTTCGAGTTGTGTTTCCAAGATTCTTCGATGACTGCTTAAGTTATGGTAGCACATCAAAGGTACAAGAAAACGGGTTTTCAACAATAATTTTCTTAATTTTTGAGATACGGCAAAAGTAATTCTATACAAACTTACAGCTAATAAAATTCTCAACAATAAGTATGATAAATTTTTTTCCAAAGGTCATACTTTCAGAATTGTGATCACTCTAAATTGAGAAAATTGCTTCGAGAGAGGAAAATATTAATTTTTACTTGTAATACAGATGGGACTTGCACGATTGATAGATATTGAAATTGAGAGTTCATATCTAAAAGTAACCAAATGAACTCTTTTAGGCAGTGTGAAAAGAGCATTCCAATATCTAGAATAGATGTGCTAGAGGACGGCAAATAGTACCGTTAGACGTGCAATGCAATTGCGATTTTTCTAAACACTTTCATTTTCGTCTGCCATTTGTTACAGCAATGCTTAAACTAAAAACTGTTAAAATTAAAAACATTAAAAAATTTAAGTAATGAATGGGGGTTTATAAATCTAATTTGATATTAATTTTTAATTGAATAGGCTAGTGAAAATAGACAAATAATACAGAAATAATAAAACTTTTTATTTGTTTTGTTTAATAAATATAACGGCCGAAAATGCAAAAATGCTTAAACAAAACCTTACTAAATTTCATTACACTCCAACAATGCTACTCTGCATTCTTGATTGGTACGGTGTTACTCTCTTGGTAATCAAATGAATAACTCTTCTTTTTGAGTTTGAAAAAAACTTGAACTTCTAAATTAGATGTACTAGAGGACGGCGAGTAACACCATCAGATGCATAATGAAATTAACATTTTTGTTTCAAACAAACTTATTTCTTCATTTTCACAAACGTTTCAATTAGAAATCCATATAAAAATAAATTTTTAAATATCAATTTTTTTTTATTTGCCATTAAAAAATTTTCATTTTTAATTAATTTTTTGTTTAACCGTTATTTAAGGAGGTCAGAATTCCCGACTCGAAAAGTAGTTTCATGGTGGTAAAACATTTTACATAAGGGAAATTTTATCGAACTGATGACACTCATCAGCAAGATGAAATTCCTCGATTAGAAAATTCAAACTGAAAAGGATATTATAATAAACTGTTGCAATTTTCTACAAAAATGACTTGGTATTAAAAAAATACACAAAACTATAAGTATTATAGTAATGGATAGTCACGCAATTAATATTCCTGTAATTTGGAGAACGATATAATTTCACAAAAAAGCAACTCGGAAAAACTTCCCAATTACTTAAAATTGACAGATGCGGGACCGTTTTTGCCATGCCTTTTTTTGTTTCAATTATTTTGCTTCAAAAATTCACATTAATTTTGTTATTATTAACTATTAAAAAAAGCTAAATGTAAGAGCTATTTTTTTTGTTATATAATCGTTGACAAGCATTTTCTAATGTAAAATTATTTTTATTTATAAAAATAATTAATATAAATTATTTTATATATTGGGGGATTGGTATAAATTATTTTATATTAATTTTCTCGAAAATTAGATAGTTTAAATTATTTGAAATTTAAAAATTAAATGTATTGCACCCAAACGAACATTGCCTTTTTTCCTCTTCTCAACCTACTTAATATCAAATGGCAGCCGAAAAAAAATTAAAAGTGTTTATAATGAAGAAAAGTTATCAAATTCTATTGGACAATCAGCAATACTACCCGCCTCGTCGAGCACATCAATTTTAATTGTTTTTTGATTTTGAATTTTTTTTTCAAAAATTTCAAAGGAGTTCTTTATTTGGTTACCCCGAGAGAGTAACATCGCACTGTTACTGTACTGATGGGTACTTTTAGATTACACAATTCTAACCTCTATCGATAGTTTAAATCCCTCGATAGTTGGTATTATTGCGTTTAAAATATCTTTATTTTCTTTATTAAAAGTACTGGTAGAACTGGTAATCTGCAACAGCATCATGCTGATGTGGATACTGGGACACCAGGGCATAAAGGGAAACGAAGAGGCGGATCACCAAGCCAGAATGGCTGCAAGCACAACCTTGATGGGCTCTGAACCTACTTGCGGGATTGCGCACAAGACCGCAAGAGAAGGTATCAGGGAAATACTAAGGAGACAACATCTTGCTTACTGGGGTAAGAAGTCCCTTCCGGGACATAGGGCCGGTTGTACCAATTAAGTTCAACGGGCGTTCAGTTGAACCAAGTTCAGCAAATTTTTAAAACGAATTTTATAAGTTTTAATAAGTAATTGATTGTATAAAATGGTGGAAATATTTTACAAAAGTGTATTAATTCCTTCTAATATGTATTATTCGCCGCTTAAAGTTCTAAAATTCGTTTTAAAAATTTGCTGAACTTGGTTCAACTGAACGCCCGTTGAACTTAATTGGTACAACCGACCCTGAGACAGTCACGGGTGTTCATCAAAGGCCCTATAAGTGAAACCAGAAGCAAAGAGATAATCCAGCTGAGAAGGATAGTGGGACTTTTTACAGGACACTGCTGTCTCAACAGACACCTCAGCATTATGGGGATAACTGAAGATCCTAAATGTTGGATGTGTGGTGGATCGGAGGAAACTCCTCACCACATTTGATATGAATGCCAAGCACTGTCGGGAAAAAGAATGTGTCACCTCGGGCTTCCAGAAGCAGAGGAGATAGGACAAGCACCCTTAAGCCACCTACTCGACTTCGTCGAGGAAACGCGGCTGATGGAGTAAAACTAGGAACAAGGGGCATAATAAGCTTAAGCTTGGCGTAATAAACCACAACCCGTCAAATAATAATATTAAAAGTAAAAATTGATGTTTTCCTCTATCGGTGCAATTCTCTCAATTTGGAGCAGCCACGGCTCTGAAAGTATAACCTTTAGGAAATTTTTTTTATTATGTTTGTGTATAATTACTTTTGCCGTACCTCATAAATAAAAAAAGGCTATTGCCATAAAACCGTTTTCTTGTTTCTCTGATATGCCCCTATAAAAACTACTCTGGGTTCATTAAGTGATATATAGGGTTCTCACTCGTTTGGAAAACCTGGAAAAGTCCGGAAATTTTAAAGCGGGAACCTGTGACAAAATTTAAATTCCTACTTCCAATAAGTGTAAAAAATTACGATTTTGTTTTTCGCTTAAAAGATTTTAGGTTTTAGTTGAGCAGGAATACGGGTGTAAAGCCTACATTAGTTGATTGGGAAGTGGGAGACCCCAGTTCAACTCCTCGTGTCGGATACAGTGACCCTGTGATCTAAAGTGATATAAAGTCTAAGATAAATTTGTGGGCTATGGGGAAGGCAACGGGAAACTACTAATTAATTAGATTCCCTAGTAAGTCGTTTTGGCTACAGCTAAGTTGATCGCCTATTTAATGCACAGTTTATGGTACTCGAAGAATGAAGTTATTACTTCTTAGTTCTACTAAATAGTTTTTGTCGATGTTATCTGCTGTTTATAATTAGTTGGTAGTAAAATTAAATAGTACCTTCACCAAATTTGAAAAGTGTCGCACAATTCGTTATGTACTATTTCATAAAAATTTGAATCAGATCTTTGACACTCGAACCGAAATTTTACTAATATACATTAGAATTAGAAAAACAAGAAACTCTGATTGGTCGACTAATTTTACCAACTGAAATTATTTTACCGACACATCAGGAAGTCAGCACAGTCGATATAGTAAACAAATGTTTGGATCACATTACGTATAAAATTTTGCCTTTCTATTTTTCTGTAACTACAGTAACCACTCCTCTGATTGGTCAACTTATTTTACCGACCTAAGGAAAATTCTGATTGGTTGACTAATTTTCATCAACTTATATGTATATAATATATAATCAAACAAGTTCCATACCATTTTCGTAGTAAATCATTTTGACTTTGTCCAAATGTTGCCCGTGCAGTTCATGGTGTATGGTCGTGGAAGAAGTAATAATAAACTACAATTTCTTGCGTAATTGCATTTTGTAATAAATAATACCATCACTGAAAATTTAATGTTTTTGTTGTGAGATTCTCTTGGTTATGTTCTGTACAAAATCAGCATTTGCTTTACTACAAGAAACAACGCAAGATTATAGAGGAATCTCGCCATTTACCGATAATATTAACTGATATTTCCAAATCATGTAAGTGTACCTTGTTTGGGGGATCTATATTTAAATTCTTGGATTTTTTCAACAAATCTAAGCACAATTTTCTATCTCACCTATATTTTTCAATGTTAGCACCATATCTCACTCGGAACTTCTAAATCTTTCTTAAGTATGGATTCACAATAAATATAAGCATAAGAAATATAATGTAGAATGTATTTTTGGACCTCGGTTAGGCTTTTAATTTTATTTCTTATATTTTGTGTATTTCTAGTGTTTGTATTTATTGTGAATCCACACTTGCATCTTCTGATTACTGTTTCATGTAGATAGCATCTCTCACACAACTTACCCATCCGCTCTTATTAAACTTGTTTTAGGTATTTTATTAGCAAATATTTTAATCAGTTTCATTTGAACAATAGATCTAAAATTTAGCATAAATGTATAGTATTACTGATAATTAATTAATAATAATATAAAAAGTTTAAAGAGAGTCGAAGAATTCAGCAAAAAGAAGTAAGTTAGGTTTATACAATGCAGTCATATTGATCACATGACACTATAAATCTGCTTTAGAGTAGATGGTTAGATTGAAAACAATGCTAATGTGTCGTGGTTTTACAATTGCGCTAATTCTTGGTTGCATGATATAAATCCACACTACTATGAAAAAATATTTATGTTTGCAGGTTATTAACTTTACTTTCATAAGTATAAACGCGAGAGGTATTCAAAGGCTTAATTTTACTACAATTTAGTTTTTCGTGTCTTCTGGCCGGAGAAGCAGTTATTTCAAAATAACTAAAACTTGAGTTACAAGGTTTTGACATCTACTTACTTTCATTATAACTGTGGTAAATGACTAGGAATTAGAAAAACAAAATATCTCAATATTTGAAAATGGTTCTTTTTGTAGTTAATATAAATTTTATAGCTTCTTAATTTAGGGCTAGGTCTTACCATGTGATGTACTAAATTTGCACTTGACCTTGGTAGGGTGCTAACCTTGTTAGATGCATAGCCCATATGTGGAACTTATGCTTTAGATCACAACAGTGTAGTCGGTGCGATGAAACATTGAATACCATACTACTGGTTTTAAATTTTGTATAATTTATTGATTATATTTTATTTTAAATTCATTAAATTATAAAAAAATTAATTGAAATTTTTATTGCAAGATATAAATGAAAGAACAGTACATCATCTAATAGGGAAATACATGGAAAATGTATTGTTCTTACACCCACGGGTTCAAATATATTCAACTGTTTCAGTATTAAATTATTTTTAAATTTAACTTAATTTAAGATAATTATCATTATTTTATCATTGTGTTACATAATTCGAAAAATTTATATTCCAAGAAAATTAAAATTATATTAAATATAAAACAATAAAATATTTATATTTTAAATATTTTTGATGTTGGTCAACTTGGAATTTTTTGGATCTTTCACCTAAAGAATTTTTTCTTATATTAGGAAAATTATAGAGAGTTGGAAATAGCATTATTGTGTGGGATTCAGTTGATGTAGCTCATAGGGAATCGGGCTTCGTAGGTTTAATTCCTAGTTTTTCCAATTTTTATATGTTATGGTTTGGTGGTGTTGTTTATATTTTACTTGAAAAATATTTTCTAGAAAAATTACTGACAAAATTAAGCTTTTGTTTAAATTTTATAAACATTGCTTGAAAAACTGGATAGATTTGAAAATATTTATCAAAATCTTTGTGGGGTTTTGTTTTACAAGTCGATACAATAGGATAAAATTCAATAATACTGCATTTTCTTGTATCAGAAATAAAACAATATAAAAAATCAAAATAAAACATTACAAGAAAGTGCAGTATTATTGAATTTTATCCTATTGAAAATATTTTGTCTGACCAAGCCAGTTAGCCATTGCCCAATTTTGATGAACTTTATTTTTTAATGAAAGTCGAACAAAGTGTAGATCGTAGTAGTATATTGATCGAATGCGGCTTTGAGATCCAATCATGTGATGTGCATTGAAGGCGGTTATGGCTTGCCGATTGAGTGCGTCGACTGCTAAGCCGAGAAGTCCGGTTTGATCCCGGGCGAAGTAATAAATTCTAACCATCTTCCCTCGGAAGGCAATGGCAAACCTCGGAGGTACTTTGCCAAGAAAATTTGCTTTTTGATCATTTGAGAAGTTGATCGCCAACTTCCGATAGGAGATGGCATCCTAGGAAGAAGAAGCGCGTTTAAAACATTCTTCGTCGTTTAGGAACTCATTCTGTTATTGTGAATAATGCAACAAGTTTACACTTGGCTCTACTTATAAACTTCAGTAGATGAAACACAACACTTGATCTATCGGTCAGCGTTCTGAAGTTCAAATTTTGATACCAATTTACACTTCTGTTTCTTTCCAGTTGGTTACATCTGTTTTAAATTTTCATTTATTCATGTGCTTGGTGGGCAAGTAACAATTTTGCAGATTTTTTTGTTTGACTAAACTACATAAAAAAAAAATTGAAATGGCTGGAAGTGAACTGAGTGCAAAGGGCTAATAAATATAAGTTTTAGAAAGCTGACTGCTTTGTTGTCTGATTATTTACTAAGCTTGTACGACTTATCATTACATCTTTAGATCTCATTATCTTAGAAAATAAGTCGCATTTTGGCTCTATTTAATTTAAAAAAGGAGTTTATCGAAATTCGTGAATTTCTCTCCAGACGAAGAACTGTGGGGGTCTTCATGTGATTTCCTCCAGTATATTTATCCTATTAAAAAGCTTTTTTTTTTTTCATTAATTACTTGTTTTCTTTTGTATGAATTGCAATTTTTTGGAAAATCACTGTATTTTATAAAAATATTTATTGTAATCTGGTCCTGCCACATGGTAAATAATAATTCAAGAGTTCTTTGAATTACAAATTTTTAAGTCTCGCCTATGATTGCCAAATTTACATTTAGTAAAACTTTCAGCTGTAATTGTCGTCACTAAATATCTTTCGCATATAGAGAATTTTAGCAACAATGATAATTGAAAATGATCAGGTGACATTCTGATTACGTGAAATGTGACATAGGTATCTATTATTTATATTCATTTAACAAATAAACATGTTTATTGTGTTAAAGTAACAATCTTAATGATTGCATTTAATATTACATAGTATTTTTGTAAAATAATTTTAAAACTTAGATGTTTTGTCTAAATGTTACCGCCCTACTTATTGTGCTACTTCACACTATAAAACATGCATTTGTTTGATCTAATTAAGTTTTAAGTAAGTTGGCAACAATGCCAACCTAATGAAAGTGATGCAACCCATTTTCTTCTTATATCTATTTCATTACTTGAAGGAAATATTTCATTATTTTTCAAATTCGTACATATTAGGCTGAAAGTGGGTGGGACTAGACCACAAAATTCTTAATTTTACCGTAGAAAACGTTTTCCAAACTGGAATAATGGAATAAATTACCATTTGATAATTTGGTATAAAGTAGAGCTTTAATGTTACCTAATATTGAATATTGCTTTTGGTATTCCATGTCTCAGAAATTCGCACACGGTTAGTGAATGTTCGCGGACAAAAATAAAAAAAAAATTACAGACTATACATTTTCTATAAGTATGGTTGAATGTTATTTTCATGGTCCGCCATTGTTCTTCGTTCAATGTGATTTTTATTTTTTATTGTCTATTCTCTATTAAAATAAATTATTGTTCTAGTCTATTTAGTTTCAGAGATATAGCTCTTATAGAACCACGTTTTTGCTCAAAAAAGCAGAGTTTTTAGTTTTTGATATTGTTTTTTCTTCTGTTCGTCCAAGGAAAAAATGATCTATAATAAGTGAAACAAGACTAAATTATCTGTAACTCTATTTATAAAATAAATAGGGTCTATCTTTCAATCTTGATCCCTTTTGAATCGTTTCTGCCATTTATTAAATTTTTGCAAGTAGCAAGGAAGAGGAAATAGAACAGTTGCACGGCTTTCCAAAATATCCTATTTTTTGTCTTTGTTAAAATTTTTATTATATTATATCCCTAAATTGAGCTATTTGAAAAATATTAACCCTTTTCACTTCTATTGTATTTTTACTTATGAATAAAATGGCGCAGTGGTGTCGCCTACGGAGTGCAAGGGGTTACACTGAACTAAAAGCTGTTATATACAATGAAAATTCAATGACAGTTTCAGTAAATCAATTAAATTTCAAATAATGTACTAAAATTCACTATATTTATGAAAGATTTCATATTTTCAATGAAAGGAATTCATTGTTTTTATGAAGGGTTAATTGTATTTAGGAATTTTTTCAGTGTAATAAATAGTCGAGACAGGTCAAAGGGGATTTAAATTAGAAAGCTACAGCCAGTATCCTAATATAGTTGTTCTGTACGCAGATTTACAGATAATTGAATTTAGTTTCACTATCTGTAGATCACTTTTACTTCAGCTGAACAAAAAATTAATCTGATGTAGCCATCTATTTGACTTCATCATACCTTTCTTTTTTTTATTTTATTTAATTTTAGTTTAAATCTAAATAATAAATCTAAAAAAACATTTGCAAAATTTTACCACATACACTCTGACATAATGTTGGAAATGATGGTTTTAAACTTCTGGCACACCAAAACATCTAAATTCATCATTATCTCAACCTTTTTTTTGCACGATTTATGATAGTAAAAAGCTCAATATCGAAAATTAAAAACTAGGTTTTTGATTTTTTTTTCAAAAAATTTTGATATTCCTAAGCTATTTTGGATATTAGTTCAATCGCCGCGTACTTTTTTTCTGCAAGTTTCTACAGAATTGATTTTTTTATTGGAACATATTCCAGGGTGTCCCCTGAATGTAAATTCAAATTGGGGGGCGCGAGCTTCAGCCGCCATCTTGAAAAATACGTTTTATCAAATATCTCGTGAACCGTGCATCGTACGTTAAAAATGGTAGAAATCATTTAATTAATAATTAATTGGAATTATTAACTCATTTTAATTTTTGAGTTTTATTTTTTATTTATATTTTTTAACAATAACCATGTTGAAAGAAGTTTGGAGCGCTATAAATAAAAAGCTATGCACTATACAGAAGAAAATTTCGAATAAATGTTGTAGATAATTTCATTATCTACGAAAATGATTTCCAGTATTTTTGTCATATGATGCACGGTTCACGAGTTATTGATAAAACGTGTTTTATCTCGCTCCTCTTCCCGTCCCGCCAACTTGAGTTTATATTCAGGGGGACACCCCTGAACAAGTTTCAACAAAAAAATCTTTCTTCTAGATTGTAGAAGATTGCATTATGAACCTACTTTTTTTTGCTCTGGCATGCTTGGATTATATAGATATAGGATGCATAGGAAACTGCCAATTTATGAATTTTGAAGTCTATTTTTACAAATTTGTTCCTATTTCGGTTTTTTTCTGGTACCTTTTAAAAGATTTTTTTTCTATTTCTGAGTTATTTTCACGTTCAAGTACTTCATGACTGGACCAAAGGATTTGAAAAACAAATTTAAAGTTGCAATTGTTACGAGCTACATATCACCACAATCAATAAATTATTAGTATCGAGTGCTTTTTTAATTTTTTTTTGTTAATGAAAATCTCATTTATGTATAAAAATTAAAGTGATTTTCAAGACGCCATTCCTTCGAAAACCGGAAATTAAAAAACCATAATTACATAACATGTTTTCGAAAGATGTAGCAATATCTACTATAATATTGTACAATTCAAATGGTTTATTGTTTATCAAGCCTCTATAGGATTAACGCTCTCCGGTTTCCCCTACTTAATTTAATTTTGGTCTAGTTTTTCAAACCAGCACCATTAACCATTGCAATTATCTAACCAATTTTGATGCCTATATTGGCAACTTCAAGAAACTGCATTTATTATAATTTACGATATTGTACTAAATTTTATGAAATCTGGAATAATTAGAAATGCAACTTTTAATAAATAATATTGACTAATATTTTAAAATATAAAATTATATTTTATAGTATCTATATTTTTCTTTTAGGAAAATGCTAAATAGTGCATAATATTAGCTAAAGTAAAAATTCTTTCAAATTGCTTTCATGCAATTTTTCTTGAAAAAATCTGATACCAAGATTCATGACTTCATCATACTTTTTAAAAAATATTTCGTATTTTTGGAAATTCCGTCCGGAAATTTTCGGTATTTGCTGGAAGCTAATTTGGGAATTGCATAATATTATATTACAGTGATTAATAATAATTTAAATGGCCAATTTTCTTTCCAAGTGGCAAAGCATATCTGGGTACTGGGTCAATCGTGAATTCCAATATATTTGAAAAATATTACTAAAAATATTTAAATTTTAGAATCATTCAAGAATGCAACAAATACTGTGTTAGTCAGAATTAAATTACATAAAGATTCATAGGACAAATCAGATTCCAATGTAGTACATTAACGTGAAAGTGTCCTGCTTGTTAGTCTATCCAAACTTTCATCCAGTAGTGCTTAGCCGTTTAGGAACTTTAAATAATGGTATTTTTATGAACTCTAAAGTTAAAAATTTATTTTTATTTAAAATACAAAATCTTGTGAAATTTAAATTCATGCGAACACATTTAAAAACATTCCTTTATTTTAAATAATTTCTGGAGCCTAATTTTCAAATTTATCTTTTATTTTAATATGATTTCTTGATCATAACCAGAGACCGGAAGTTGATGCCTAGAACGCCTTTTTTCTGATCTACAAAATGAATTGGGGTATGCTTACTCTTGCACATTAGGGGCGGTTTTTAACTTTCTGTAAAATTTTTATGTATCTTACTCGTAAACCTTCGAACTTTGTAATGTAAAACATCGGTTATTTTCTATAACTTTTCCAAAATTCTAGCAAACACATAATTTTTTAGAATTTCTTATAAAATTATGTGCAACTGCAAGCATTCAGTGATGCGAAAAAATCACAAATACAATCATTTTTTTCATTTTTTAGTAGTTATTTCACTAGAAAATTCCATAACGTATTTATTTTTATGTAATTCTAGGCCATTCTAAAATTTCATTTCAAATTTTCGTCTTCATTGGTTATTGCCTTTAACTGCAATGGTCATTTCGCTCACCCAACTGCGGATGTGGAATTCGAACCCACTGCATTTGTTTGTGATTGCTTACGTTTTCTACTGCCATTCTGCTAGGTTTTGTTTCTGAAATGAAATTTAAATTTTTTTGCATTTAATAACTTGGAGTAAAATAAAATGTGCGTTCAAAAATATCCTAAAATATAATAATTTATGCTTGAGAAGCCTGAGGTTTTCCATTGGATTGGGTTAATTATTTTGAAATTAAATTCGGTTGATAAAGTAACTTCAATTCATAATCTTCACAAAAAAATTTTTTTTTGTTTTTGTGATAGTAACATACTTCATTATCTATCACACAATAGAACACAATTAGGAATCCCAGAGAAAATCAGTTTTTTAATAATATGTAAAATTAATCTTTCTTAATAGTTCAGTCATTAGGTGTGCAAATAACTCAAAAGTACATTTTTTGCTATGCTTTATATTTTATCTATGAATAATCTATGGCAGAATAAAACCTTAAAAAAATAACGCGGAAAGGGTAAACAGTTACTCGATGCGGGGATTTACAGACAATTGGCTGTAGTATTTCTAATGTGGTGCAATATTTTTTTGACTAAACCAGAACTCTTAGAAAACTATAGGGGCTAGAATTATTTTTCAAAAAACTCAAAACCTTTGGCCAAAAGATTTTTTGGGATTTTTCCCCACAAATAAGTTGAATAAAAAATAAATTGAATTTCCGTGTATTTCCACGTAGACGTTTTTTTGAATGGTTAAGTGGCGAACTTGAAATCCAAGAAGTAAAGTGCAAACATTATTAAAATTCCATGTCTAAATCTTGGCACCTCATCCCTATGGAATTATAATAAAAATGATGAAAACTATTATTGGGTTTGTGATCAATTGAATAGATGCTACGATAGTTATTTAGGAATTGAACTTCTTACTTCTCTAGACACAATAAATCAAGTCTATGTAGTAGTTCTACTGGTACCAAAACATAGCGTGACAAAAACCACTCTTTTTCTACGCTTTGGGTTTTGGAAAATTTTGTTCGGCGCTTCAAAATTTATTTAATTCTTGTAGAAAACATGTTGAGTTCTTGACGTCAGTCAAGCCGCTCGGTTCAAAAAAGTATCTATTTTACCAACTGTTGAATGACAAAAATCCAGGAACACGTGTAGTTGTTGTTCATCAAATAAATTTTTTAAATGAATCTTGAGCGTGATTGAATTATATAAGCGGAACTAGATTAGGAAAATCGTATTCACCGTCATTTGTGCCAGCGCGATAATGAGCCATTGTACTTGACTTGATTGTATCATCTAATTTTTTATTGGAATACTCGTTTTCGAAATTCCAGCCAAATAACGTGTTGCAACGGCACAGCTTCATATTTCCAAAATCAGTGGCGATTGGTAATCTCAACTTCATTGCCTTAGGTTATCTCACCCTGAAATAGAATTCTTCCATATTTTGTCAAGTTCAGATGATTTTGGCTAAATTAACAAATCAATATTTTTGTTTTTCTAGAAATCTCCACAAATGGACCTCAGCAAAGTGTCGGAGAATTTCAAAAATAAGCACATTGAAGCTTCCGACAAAACTTTTGGCTTTATTGGTTTGGGTTTGATGGGCTCAGGAATCGTAAAGAATTTGATCAATTCTGGCCACAAAGTGAATCTTTGGAACAGAACATTGCGCAAGGTAAGTGCTTTATTTTATAACGTCAGCTGTTTTTTCCCAAGATTTTATAACTACAGTCAACTTCTATTTTAATGAACTGATAAAAATTATAGCGGCGTACTTTTCTTTATTTAAATTTATTAATTAATTAGCACAAGAATATTTTTTGTGAAATTTATTAGAATAACAAGTACATGCCATAATTTATAACATTTAAAATTACTTTAAATCACAAATAGGTACATTTAAAAATAGCTTTAGGGTTTTGGACATATTTATCGTTAAAAATAATTAAAATTAGTCTCAAAAACCCTTTACATCGAAATAGTATTTTTGTTATTTAAGAAAAATAGTTTTGCAAATTGGTACCCGCATATATGTAACAACTTTCCTATACCAGTGTAGAATTTACTTACATCCTATTTATTGATCTACTTAAGTTAATTTTATTGGAAATTACTCTTGGCATTACTACAAAAAAACGTCCTAAAGGATCTGCAATTTTCAAGTCCTTAATTATTACTATTATTATTAATACACTACCGCAATATTTTGCCTAACTTAAATTAGATACATGTAGAATATAATTTGCTAGACGCAAATTTACAAACAAATTCTCTACATATTTTTTCAGTCTTCATAATAATATAGACAAAGACTGTCTAGGGTTTTATGAGAAAAACTATCATCCAAAAATTTCGCGCTCAAATTTTATTCTTAACTTTTATTTAACAGCAAAACAGTTTTACCTGGTACAAGTAAACATAAAAAAAATTGGTGAATATAAGAAATAATGACTTGGCACTAAAATAGCAGACTCTACACTGTGATAGCTTTCACTCCCTTTATCACAGTCGACGAATTTTTTCTCTTAAAGCATCTCAACTACAAAGCAGTCTCGTTACTGTTTTCAATGGAGATATTGATATGTGGTTCGTTTAAAGGCAAGTCTGGCAAACTAGCACTAGATTTAATATCACACTTAACAGCACTGTCATTTATTTCTTTGAGATTTTCACTACACGATGCAGCATGATGGTTACGTGGCACGCCCGAAACGGTAGGCAAGCATTCATCATCGTTCCAGTCAGCAAATCTTAACTTAGGTTTCTTTGGTTTTCTTTCGATGTAGTTGATGTGAACACCAGCCAAAGCGTCAGGTGGAGATGCCGCTCGAGATCCCAAAGACCTTTCCGTTGGAGTGTAATATAAAGACAATCTGCTCTGCTTCAAGTTATCGTCATTTTTGTCAACATCTTCCAATTCCGTTAGTTCGTCAATCTTCAATTTTATGTAAACGTCCAAATTGCTAATGTCATCGTTCTCGAAGACTATGGATTCGGCCTTACCGCAAGTTCCCGCTCGGCAATTATCAAAATATAAACTAGGCAAGTTTTCCAAAACCTTGTTGAGGGTCTGCTGTTGGTATTTGTAGGATTCGCGTAGCTGCAAAACCTTGTGAGCGCTAAATTTGCGGATCTTGTTTCTCTGGAACACGTAATTTTCCCGAACCCAATTCAGTTGTCCAGTCGAGTAATCCCGAACTTTGCGCACCTAAAACCACAAATCGTTAGATTTGAAAACAAACACATTAAAATTACGAACCTGATCGTAATATTGATCGCGTAACGTAACCAAATGTTGCGTTCCATAAACACGAAATTCTTTAAAGTGTTTAGATTGAGTTTGGTAGCTGCCCTGTATCCATTCCACTTGTTGGGTGCAGTTATCTTTGATTCTGCTAACCTAAACGGGGAAAAACATGTGTAAATTCAGTTTTTTACATCACAAGCACTTACCTGTTGTGCATAATTGTCCCGTAATTTTTCTAGTTGTTGACTTTTGTATTGTTCAATGTTGTCCAACATTTGATAGATTTGCCGCGCTCTTGGTGAAACCCGATCGCGTTTACAAAAACCACAGCATTGGTTGTTTATTCCCAATCTGAAATGGAATATATTAGTCCAAAATAATTCATTCCGCATATAATAAACTTACTTGAAGAAGATGAAGCGAACTAGTTGAACCAACAGAGTAATTAACAAAAAGATGAAGGCGCAAACTAGGCCTACGATGATACTAAATAACCTAATATTGTTCCAGTCTGTAGGATCAATGTGCAATAATACATCTGATGTTGCGTTTGCTATAGGATTGCTGGCGTAACACCAATATCGGCCGCAATCTTCACGGGTAACGTTTTGAATTAGAAGGGTGCCGTTGTGCAAAACTAGAATGCGGGGTGGTATAGTTCGCAATGGATTCAAGTATTTGTCGTGAGTAGTTGGATGTTTTTCGAAAACATCCGGCACGAGAGGTCGGTCCGGATTCCAATGATAAACTTCACGTGTAGGAGTTATCCATGTTATCGAGGGCATTGGATTTGCCCTATATTGGCACTCGAGGAGGGCATTACTTTTTAGCCGATATTGTCTGGTGGGTGTTTTGTAAACCACGAATGGTGATGTGCAGTTGAGGTTCAGCAAAGTCGGAATCATATCGTTTGGATAGGCGTGGATACAGCTCAAGTTGGAGACGATTAGATTGTCGAGCTTGCGAAATTCCACCCAAGGAGCAAACCAAAACATTCGACAGTCGCACGCCCATGGATTGTATTCAATATTTAAATACTTTAAATTCGTAAGGTTTCCTAGCGATAGTGGTAAAAATTGTAAATTATTTCCACTAATGTCCAAATATTTAATGGTTGTCGTGTCCATGAAAGCGTAAGCTTCGATTTCATTGAGGAACTCATTGTTTCTGATGCGCAATTCTTGCAAGGTTGTTAAACCTAGTAATTCGGTATTGTGTATGGTTTCGATTCTCGTATCGTCTAACGTTAGTTTCATAATTTTTGGACTGAAGTGAAACAAACCGTAGATCAATTGTTGAAGTCTATTACCACTTAAATTTAATTCTTCAAGATTGTAGAGGCCACGAAAAGTGGCACTTTGTAAGTTGGTAATTGGATTGTTTGCTAGATTTAAGTACTGCAAATTGTTAAGCGAATCAAATAGGCCCCTCGATATGTAACTTAACGAATTTTTGGCGAGATCTAATTTTTTGAGATTTCCTAAGTCCGCTAATGCATTCGAAGTCAGTTTTGCTATTTGATTGTTATTCAAAAGTAAAGTTTCGATGTATTTATTAAACTTAAAAAAATGGTCTAATATACTTAAAATGGAATTGTACGAGAGATCCAAGAAGATAAGTTTTTGCATGGGAGAAAAGATTTTCAGAGGAATTGCTTGCAATTTGTTGTGGGACAAACATAATTTTTCCAAATTTAAACCTTGAAATACGTCACGTGGAAGATAGTCGATTTTATTATTGGATAAATTTAAAACGAGCAAGCTAGAAAAATCTTCAAATGGATACAGATTGAAGTTGGCTATTTGATTATCACTCAAATCTAAATACTTTAATTTTTGGGGATCCTGGGTTAAATTATTGGTAATTTTGACGAGATCACTATTGCTCCATTGCAGTTTTTCGGTGTTCTCCAACCTTAGATTGATGCCACTTACGTTGGCCAATCTTAGGAATGAAACGCTAGGGGCGACCAGGACGTCTTTCACGTTTCCATTTCTGCATATCAACGTGAGAGGATTTGGTTGTATGCAGAAGTCTTCGCTCGTTAGACTCTGGCATGTGATTGAGCTTATCAAAACCGCAAGTGTGAAAATGGAACCGGCACATTTTAACCACCGGCTGTTTTCCATATTTTAACATCATTCATCGTCTCTTCCAATAGTCAGTACCCTGGAAATAACGTAAAGCTTTGAATTTGCGAAACACAAAATTTTTGATAAGTTAATAAAATTAAATTACACGGTTCAAGCGATTGACTTCATCAATTAGCTATTATCATCCACGTCATTGTGAAACAATTGAACTTTTATTGTTCATTGTCTGCACATAATGTTTTTAAAGGGAATTTTTTTGACATAACAGTTCAGGTAGTTTCTACCTGAATTTGTCAAGTCGAAAGGGGTCGACTAATGACATTTTCTAAAATTTTGAAACATCTCCGACCTTGATCTTTGCCGAAAAAGTTGTTATGGGCGTGAAAATGTTGGGAAATGCATAACACAAAATGAACGATGAAAACCTTCAATAGAAATGAATTAATTAACAAGTACATGTACGATTATAGTTCAAAGTATGTGCATACTTGCTTCATTTAAATTACGTATTTTCGTTACCATTGAGTAATGTTGGAGTTAGAAAGTGTTTTTTGGTTCATAATAATTTAGCGTCGTTTATCATTTCATCGTGTATAAATAAATTGTTATCAGATTAGTATTAATATTAACAAACAAAAAATATTTACGTTTGAGTAAAATATTATCAAAGTTTGACCCTGATCATGGAATCACTGCTACTTACCCATAAGGGTGATATTTGGTTGAATTTCAAACAAAAATTAAAATAAATCCAGCGCGTGTGGTGTTTGATTTTCCTACAGGAAGGAATACACAAAATTAGGTACAATATTTTTGCATAATCACAGTCACGTTTACATATTACTTTCAAGAATAACCGTAGCGTATAGATACTCGATCCGCAACCTACTAGGTGCACAATTTCTTCTCACTCAGCTGTCCTAGTGGATATTCAACGGACGAGTCCACTTTCAAGACGAGGGGAGGCCGCCGCGTTTTAGCCACTCTAACCGCCTTCACGTAAAATATACAATTTCAAAGGCCAACTTTACACAAAGATAGTACATATTGTAGATTATATGCCCACTTATTTTTCATTACTTTAATCATTTAATGCATTTTCGTTTAATTACAGAACTTAAAAATTTAAATAAAAATTTTTATCTTCGTTCTACGTATTGGAGTAAAAATAAAGTACATTAAAATGTGATAATTATTGAATTGTGAAATTATGGCATGCAATTTTGCAAGATGGCTGCGTTTTGTTTTGTCGGGTACGGCACGCCAAGTTTCGACTTGGTTGTGGTGTATGGCGGCGGCGACATATTAACGCTTATCGGTCGATATGGATAAATTCTGATTTTGCGCTCCTCGAATTTTCTCTTATTTGCTTTTATTTCCGAAATACATTTTTCTTGGCATCTGTTGTAATTACAATATTTTCGCAAGGTCAACGTGGAAATACGCTTTAAAAATTTCTCTAGTTTTTAATCTTTTCAACAAATTTGCAATTGTAATTTTTGTTTATTAAAATCGTGATGAATTTCTACAAAATTTTAGTCCGCCACATCCTGATTAAAATGTATTTACTAAGCAGTTGTTTTTCAAGCCAATCTGAATCTAAACAATATTACTAATTCAGTAATTATTATGAACGTTGCTCGACAAGATCAATAAAACGCGTAGTTCAACGTGAAATATAACCACGACAAAAACAAATGTGACGTAACTTGACTTGAACTCAAGATTTCAGTTTGGAAATGAAGTCTGGTTGACATGGACAGGCGTTCGTTTGTTTTTCAGCACCGTCCCGCACTGCCACCATTTTTTTTTTAATTTACATTTTCATTTAAACGAAAATTGAGTGTTCGAATCGATTAATATTTAATTTGCAATTTTACAACGTCAAACGTAGCAAGAGAATATGTTGTGTTTTAAAACACAGTTTCCTTTGTTTTAAAATTTCTTTTTAATGTTTAATGAGTCAACATCTTCAAGTGAATGCATTTAAACTGCGATGACGTCGTAGTTTAATTGCAACCGGTTTTGTATTTCCCACATTTCCTTCCTCAGGATGCCCGTTTTCATTGCTACTATGTATTGGTTTTTGTTTAAACAGCTAATAATTATATTTACTTCATACAAAACACATTTTATCTATTGAAATAGTATATCAGGACCGGCTTGGAACGGGCGCGAGGGATTCAGACACAAATATTATAGGTACTAGGTAGATGACCTCCCAGGGAGGTACCTAATTTGAGTTTCACATCCCGGGCACTAGTACCTGTAAAGCCAGCCCTGTTAAAATACCGGTGTAGTTCTAGTGCTTCGTGAGCGACACAGTTGTTCGACCTCACAAAGAGATTCGTTATCAAGTTATCATACATGAAAGCGAATTTTTCTAGCTTCAACTACCCTACTGAAATACACACTATTTTATTTATATACATTTATTTTAAGCAAAATTGAAAATAGCTCAAATAAATTAAATTACATATTAAATAAATGTCATTTTTAATTGGAATAACCCAAAAAATTATTTAAATAAAATTGTTTCCTGGCTAGAACGTATGAGCTTGCAGACGGAGGAAGTGCGGCCCGCTTCCGCATCTAACAATAAGTGCAAACCCGCAAGATGTATTAACCGTTAATTTTTGTTCAAGCTCGATTCTCTCTGTTTTGAGAGTTAAATTATACGCGAAATTAGAAAAAATACGATCTCTATTATGTCATTAACCAGCTGAATATTGAGTAGCCTTGTTTTAAAAAAAGGTGATTATGGTATATTCCGATAGAGGACAATGAATAAATATTTTGATATGTTTACCTCATTTTCTTTCTCTCAAACTTAGGTAGTCTTCCGGCTGCCCTAACCTCATGGTATGTGATTGGTGTGACTGTTCAGCCTTCGGCCTCACAGAGTGGAGATCGTTTATTTAATATCTATTTTATAAAAACGTCGATAATTTATTCCCTAACGTACTGATTGCTTGATTAACCCACTTATGGGATTATGATACCTCGGAATAAAAAATTGTTTATAAAATATACAAAATAATATTTAATCAGTTTCGTGTTTCGATTGTGCAAATTAAATAAATATATTCAGCATATCACAGCTGGAGGGTGTGAGGTTGATCCCTATCTACTTGTAAAATTTTGGGTTTCTATCATAATCGATAGTAAACATATCGATACTTTGGAATAACCACAAAATCCACAAATAAAATATACTGTAAGCATAAATTTCGCAAACGTTTCCATCATCATCTGTGCATCATCAGGCAATGAATTCAATGGTTACGGGAGGAGGAATTTTACTTCTAAAGTCCTTCGCATGTTGGGAAATGCTCAAAAAATTAATGCGGGTTAACAGAGCCCGTATTTTGTGTTTACCATTTATTTATGGTAATGCACGTAACCAACCTGTTGACATACGAAACGCTAGTTCCATTATTTTTCAGTTGCATTTCCTTTGTTTATATGCTTGGACTGAGCAATCAAGCACTCGTTTTTCAATTGGTTTATTTTTTACATCGTTCAGTTTCGATAAACTCGATTGATATAAATGTTTGCGTTATTCATAATATAAATATAGTGAAGTATGTAAATATAAATAATGTATGTTGTCACGAGGTAATAAAGGAAATGATTGATATAGAAGTCGGAAGTTTCGAAGAAGATAACCACGTTTTTGGGTCGCATGAATTCTAAATATTTATGATTTTCTTCAATTTTAGGTCATATGGTTTTATTTTATTTAGAATCAAATGGGTAAAAATTCTCTAGGCGTCAAAAAAACTTTTCGCGTCGCATCGCGTAAGTAAGCGAGCGCTTTTAAACCGAGTTGCACCCACTTAGCGTAATAATTACTGCCAATTTCACAAAATTCCAGGTGATGAATTGTAATTTCTTAACTTCAATATGAAGCATTGCCAGAAACAATGGGAGAAGGGGAGATTTAAAATATGCCAGTTAGAACCAGAAACAAATCGATCAGATAGTGAGAAAAACAATATGTTCTATCAATGTTTTTATTTAGGTAGTATATATCTTCTCGCCCCCTGTTAGTACACCACTGTGTAAGTTTAGACACTTGGAAATTGAGAAATGAAAGTTCTATTTCTAAACCTAATAGAAAAAGTTTCTAAATTGTAAAAAATATTAAAATTACATTTGGTTTCAGTTCACGAATTGGATATCAATTTCACTATGGCCTAGTTGTTCAGTTACAGGTTAAACAAAAAGTTTGGGTTAACTAATGAAATACGTAGAAAAGCTGTTTTTTTATGAAATATTATTGATTAACCTAAATTTTTTGGTTTAACCTGTAACTGAGCATCTGGGCCTATGTGGTACATTAATGAAATAAAATTTAAATTAAAAAGCAACAAAAAATTTAAAAATTAAACTGTTTTTCTTGTACGGGTAGGTACTTCCCCCAATAGGGTACATACATTTTATTTTACGCAATACATTTTGCAACGAAATAATCGATATCAGTCTTTTTTAATAACAATTTTATTTTCTCTATACTATCAAATAAAACTTGATACATGACACTCGTGAAAAACGATTACGTTATTGAATTATTTCGACTTCACGTACTCGGCTGTCTATTCGTTCAGTATCCTGTCCATTTTATAACGCTTGATATAAAATGCTATTGAGAGTTATAAAACTACAGTGCAGTGCCGTGACTGCAAATGCAGCCGCACAGGGTCCCAGGGCAATAATTAAGTAATATTGTAGTACTGTTTTAATTGGTCGGTGTCGGTACTTACCTAGATAATGTATATATCATAAGGTTATCTTGTTGTAATTCTAATCCGAGATGGATATTCCAATTTTTGAAATTTAAATTGCGCATTTAACACTATCAATTTCTAGTGAATTTTGACCATTTGCTATATATATTTGAATTAATATTTTCACAAAATAAATGAAGGGGCCCTAAAACAGGTTCTTGCACGAGGTGTATGAAAAGCTAGTTACGGCACTGCTAAAATATATTATGTTTTGCCATAAAATCTGCCAGTATTTTTATAACAAAATTTCTAATTATTTCCATAAACTTGGCTTGATTTATTGATTTGTAACTCTAAAATTACATAATATTGTGAGTAATACGCAAGTGAAAATTTTGAGCATACATTTTCCTGTGGGATTCCAGCTTCTTTTCCATTCAAAATTAAAATATTCACTTACTTTAATTCCTTTGTTGGAAGAAATATAACAAAAGTGATTTTTTTTAAACAATAAAAAATAATCTAATCAGTTTAATCATTTGGTCAAAAATGATGAGCCGATTGAGGCTCTACATCAGTGGTTCTCGAGTGGAAAATAAAAAATATTATCAAAATTTGCATTTAAGGTTTTTTCGGCTGACGTCGATAATCTTTTATAAATAGCATAGGGATAAAAATGTCATGACGCATTTTTGGTTTAGCTACGTGTGCCACGTAACTAAAAAAAAAAACTTGTTACAGTTGAACTTCTTTGCATCGAATTTTTTCTTATCCCCAATTTCTCTATTTCTTTCTGTACTTTTTAGCATAAATTTGTTGCGTAGGCAATTAAAAATGTTATTTCTCGAAGTTTTTCGTTGATTATGATGTTATCAATTTTCATTAGCTTGGTAATTATAAAATATGCAGGATGCAATAAAATATCCGCAGTGGCGTAACTACAATGTGTCGAACCAAGTACACCAACTGTAACCTATTTAATTTTTAATAAATTTTTTTTTATACTACGAATTTTTTTCCGTTCGCATAATAGAAGTCTGACTGTACATTAATTTCAAGAGCATTCAGTCAGGTATTAAATTGTTTTTTATTTCAGGCTGAAGATATTAAGGCCCAAGCAGATGAAACTCAAGTTGGTCAAGTAAAAGTTTGGCCCGCTCCGTGCGACGTTGTCTATAATTCTGACATAATCTTCTGTTGTGTATCTGACACAAGAGCGTCAAAAAACGTAACTAGAAAAAGCGTTGATTTAAACAAATAAATTCCAATTTTCTCTTTTGTTTTAGATTGTTTTTTCAAATTGCGGCGTTCTTCACGAACAAGATGACAACAGTTTAGAAGGTAAGGGTTACGTTGAACTCACTTCCATCGATACAGAAACATCCAAAGATATCAGCAATGTGATTACCAGCAAAGGTGGTAGGTATTTGGAAGCACAACTGCAAGGCAGCAGAGAAGAAGCAGAAAACGGTTCTTTGATTGTTCTCGGAGCTGGTGACAGAAGTCTATTTGATGAATGTCAAAGTTGCTTCCAAGCAATGGGAAAAACAGCATTTTACTTGGGGGAAGTTGGTTTTGCCACCAAAATGAATCTTATTCTTCAAGTGATGAGGGGTGTGGCTCTTGCAGGGCTTACAGAGGGCTTCGTGTTGGCAGATCGTTCTGGTCTGGCACTAAAAGATGTGCTGGAAATATTTAGCAGCACTTCGATGAGTTCCCCTGCATTGTTAGAAAAAGCCAATATCATTATAAATTCCGAGTTTAGAACTCCAAGGATGCCTTTACAACATATGCAAAAAGATCTCAAATTGGCACTTGATTTAAGTGATACCTTACAGCAACCTCTACTCTTGGCATCCACTGCTAACGAAGTATTTAAACATGCAAGACGATTAGGTTATGATAAACACGACTCAGCTGCTGTATATATGCGTGCACGTCATTAGTTTTCTTTTTTTAGCTTAATGGAACAAAAAAAATTAAGATCATTTTTGACAAATTAAACTTTAAATGTAATTATGTATTTAATTTTGTTGTACAGGGTGATCTAAATTCTAATGTTACAGTTCGCTGCTTGAAGTTTTAAACTTAGATTTTATAAATGGTTTGTAAAAAATATAAAATAGAAGATTATAAGTTAGAAAAAAATAAAAAAAAGTTTCATTGAATGAGTCAAGTCTCTACTGTACACTTGTTAGTCGCTACATGCCAAAAACATTGTTTTGAACTACCGGTGAATATTGCAATAATTTAGAAAAGTAATTTTGAAATTTGGTTCACCCTATAGAAATTCTAATCGTTAACGATTATCGAGAAATTATTTTTTTTGTCTTATTTTAGGTGGTCATAATTTAAAGAGAAGTTGAGCAATTTTTTTTGTCTTGAATATATGATCGTAACACAATTTAGTATTTTGAATAAGCAAACTTATTGAAATAGTAAATATTGTTATTAATAATTAGAGAGTGCTAGAATATTAGAGCACTGTTTACCACTTATAAGTTTTTTTAAATTTCATATTATATTATTACTGTAATTGGGAGCTACTCGTTTGTAAATTTCAATATTTGTTTACTTAATAATAATATGAGAAAAGTACATTAAGCGGTTTTTATATTATATATAATTATGTAATAATTGTTAATATCACTGATTTCTGAAAGTAATAGTTTAATGTTTTGTTTTGTAATAATTGAATTTATAAATATTCGGAATGGACATATTGAAGTGGATTTTATTTAATTTTATTAATTCATGTGTTTTTATCTATATATTATTTAGTACTAATTTTTGAAATAGATTAGATGTAGTAAATAGGAATTTTTAAATTATTTAGACACTTATGTGCCTAAACTATTGTCAAAAAATAAAATGTATATGATGTCTTCAACAATTGTTCAATTTTATATTTCCCCCTCGTTTTTTATTTCTGCAAGAAATTTGATTTTTCATCGTGCAACTTACCATTTTTCCACACTTTGGTTCTTCGTCAAGCAATTGCTTAAACACATGCACACTAAGCAAACAAAACTTTTATATTGCAAGAAACAACAAATTTATTTTTTTAATGTGTAGTGTAAAGCTTTGAAAATCTATCGCAATAGCTTATTTGCAATCTAGTTCAGCTATCTTCATTATACTTGGATTATCCTCTACAATTAATGCTGTTTCAGCATCACCGACTACTTCACTTGATAAATTTCTGTAACAGCTGGTACAAAATCAACACGCAGACAAAATCGACTACAGTATTTTAAATTATCTAAAAAATACACTCCACTAATGGAACTAAAATGAACAAAGTTCTCGCAAATAAAATGTACATTTCTAAAATTGTGGAGTGCATATTTTGGTCTTTAAAAATACTGATATGGTTGACATCGAGTTTTACGATTAACAGACAATTGGTTTAATAATTTTTTTTCTTCAAGGTTTTGTTTGTGCTCCAATGTGTTCATACCAAAATTTTATCTTGAAGTACCTACATGTAATTTTACTTTAAATATATAGAAAATTATAAAACTAGGAAATGAATATAATATGTTGGATTGACACCTAGAAAGAAAATGTAACTTCCTTACTAGAATAAAGTAAAATAAACTTATTTTTTGAAAATTTAAACGTTTTTTTAATGAAAATAGAAAGATTTAATGAATTGTAAATACTTGTAAATTATATGTCAATCGCATAAGACATCGACATGGCTGCTTCGTTGAAGAATCCTTGGTAAGGTGAACTGAATCAATTGATTTTTATAATTATAATCTTATAGGATATTCACTTAATCAAGACCACAAATGGAACTTCTTTCAATCAGTTCTCGAGAGTACAATGGTTTTTGAAAATTATATCCTGACGGTACCACAACATAAGCTTGATTAACTGATTAAAAATTGTTTAATATTTCAAGTATATTTTAGTGGTACACCTGGAAAACATCTGTTAACAAAAATACTAAAATTTGCGATTTTGATTTGTATGACCACATATAACTGCACTCGGAAGGAAATTACAAATATGGAACGAAGAAGGTCAATGTGCATACGCCGTCATATTTTCGCACGTCAAGTACATAAATGATTCTATGCAATTGCTATAACTCAACTATGCAGACTTCACAAAGTGCTGCAAACATGTTTTGCACTGTGTTCAGCATAGACTAATCTTCACTATCGGGCGATTACTATTCGGTAATCGGTAAGTTGAGGTGGTTAGCTAAATTTGAAAAAAATTTGTGCTGTTTGTTTGAAAGTAAAATAAGTGTTCACTTACAAAAGTTTTGGTATAAATACAAGGGATCTCTTTCAAATTTAAATTTTGAAGAAAAAAAAGAAGTATTTTATCCGTATTTTTAAGTATTCAAATTGTTTATTAAAATCACGTTGTATAAATAATTTAAAACATTGTAAAAATCTGTATCTTTGTCCATTCATTCCGAAGATCCAATCCGATCTTCCACGTTAATCAAACTAAATTATTTGAGCCGAGAGCCGTCTACAAGATCTTTTCTATGATTATTATTAACATTTACAATAATTTTTAACATGTTAAATTAATATTAAATTAAATTTAATTCTAAGCTTACTGAAGCCGACTACGCTGTTGTGATCTAACGCCGAAGTTCCACCTATGAGCTATACATCTAGCAGAGTTAGCACTCTACTAGAATACAATTATGCAAGTGCTCAAAGAATCATGAATACAAATCGTAAATTTTGTACATGGTAATAAACAGGACGTGGTTCTAAATTATTATAATTATAATTAAAAACAGAAATAATGACAATTTTAGATAATGGTGCTTGACAATCTTACTGGTCTCAACTGAGACAATTCCACTTCTTCTTTTTGTTCTTAATTTAAGACTTCGTCCTTTATTTCAATTAATGCAGAAAGTTGGCGCTCGTGGTTCTGAAAGCACTTGAATAATATTCTAGTAGGGTGCTAATCTAGCTAGATGCATATTCAATAGATCTAATCCGGACTTTTAGATCACAGTATTCCACTTCGCAACCTGTCGCTTTCAGCCTGAAACCGCCTGAGAGGTATTCGAGCGACGTTTTCACGTCGCATCGTCTATTGAGCCAGCGTCGTAATGTTTATCGTCCACAGATTTTGTTGTAAATCCGAAAAAGTCATTGATATTATTACAATCCGCCAATGATTCCAGAGTCTTATTAATCGGAGACCTACTGACATTAAGGCTTTTCGGTGTTTTCCACAGTTGTTTAAAATTACATTTAGTTTAGAAAACGAAATGGAATAAAATTTAACATTGAATTATTAGAAAGTTTGAATTTGAAGAAAAGATCACAGCGTGTATAATGGCGCCCAACGTGGGGCACTAAATAGAAAAATAATTAATTTAAATCAAGAGTTAATCGGATCTTAAGTCAATTAATAATTAAACAGAAGCCTTAAAAATTAACGCAAATGAATGGATTAACGAGTATTCTATTCAGATATCTTTCTTTTAAAGTTAGACATATTTTTTGATAATTTTTCAGGAAAACACTTGACGTCACGTTTGTTTTAATGCGACTCAAACAAATATAAACATTATTTTAGTATTATTAAAAATATTATATTAATTTTTTCACTTTTTTCAACTGGTAATGTTTAGAAATGAAGTTTTTACAGCTGAACCAGAAGAGACGAAGACCCCAGCTTCATTCGTTTGTAGTAATAATAAAACATAATGGAGAATGGGCTAAAGTGTTTTTTATCATTTTAAAAGTAGCGTATGCCCCAGATTATTTGTAATTATACTTCGGTCCTTATCAAGTCTTTAACAGGTTACGAGGTGCCATTGTGACACCATAAAAATTGTTATCTATTAAACTAATATTTACTGTAAATTTTATTACCATTAGGTATATTCTTCTTGCGAGTTTTAACATTTTTTAATAAATTTATTTTTATTATATACAACTTTTAAATTTGATGTTCTTTGGGGTAGATTTTTCGAATATTTAATATTAGTATTAAATTGATCTACTTTTAACTCGAAAGTTCAATAGTTCGCTCTATTTTTAACCGTAGCACTTTATTTTTATCGTAACGATTAGTGCACAAACATGCCTTGTTGTCAATTGTCTGAAATTTAAGATTAACATTTGGAGAGCAAATTACCTAATGAATATAATAAAAGTCCCAATAATCCATGTTTCCATATTTTGGGCTTTGGGTGATCAAATTTTAAAATCTGATTTTTGAGATAAAAACTTTTGCTTTCTTTAAGTTAATTTATTTATACTTTTTTTTTAGATTCATCAATGAACCAATGGTATTCGATCTGTTTTGATTTATGCAAGAATACATCCGGCCAATGCTCTTAGGTACACACAAACATGGTTACAAGGCTACCATTGTTGGAGCGTCCTGCGCACCGGTATTGCAAGCAGTAAGATATTTGGAAATCAATTCAAAGTGTCTTTCGTTGATAAATTGTAAATCTGTTTCCAAAAAAATATTTTTGATTAATTTTTGAATTTTGAATCCACCTAATTATATGGCATAAATTATTAAATTTATTTTTAAAATAATTATGTTGGCGCTGTGTCCTTTGAGGCAAGCCGCCACTGAGAACACATCAGATTAATAAATGATTTCACTAAACCATCATAAAATTACATTAAAGTATATAAATACTGATAGCACTTTAGTGACTAATTGATGTTTTACTTGACCACCACTTTGTACCAATGCTTAATTAATTTTTAACTACATACTAACATTATCTTCAGTTTTATCTTTTTTTCCAAGTTACAATATATTTTATCGTATCAATTGTATGTTTTTGCCTAATGTTTGTTAGTTTAAATAACTGAACTTTATTTTTAATTGGCTTATTGTATCTAACGAGCAATCAGTGAAAAACGTCAAACTTTTGCAAATCTCCGATACTTAAATGTTAGACTTTGTGGCTTTGCCCTGTTTGTATAACTTTCATTTCTATTTTACGTCTAATTTGACTTCTAGAATTGTTTAATTTTAATCTGCGCTTGCGTCTGACAGTTTCAAAACGGTTTGGAGTGCTGAAGAAACAAAACCAACCACATATTATTTTTTTTAAATACAAAACCTGCTGATTATTTGGTAAATTTATTTAAAAGGACAAATGTAGACTTCAATGCAAATCGATACAGGGTGTACATTTGGAAACGACCCATTTTAATTTGCTTGCGAACTACACGAAATATCGGAAAGCTGTAAGAAGAGTTTTTCTAGATAGAAAAAGGGAGATTAGACTGTAAATTCTGCTCTGCGTTCTACCAACTTCCATTTTTGTGATGCAAAAAGAAAAATTATTGATTTTTGAAAAATCAAGTCGATAAATTTTAATCTGTTTTGTGTAAAAAGATAGCATTTTTAAGAATTTTTAATTTGAGGTGTCACAAAAATTTTAAGTTGCGGTAGCTGAGGAAGAGGGGTTTAGTCTTAGCGCAATACAGAGTACGCAGTCTAGTCTCCCCCTCCTATCTAGGAAAGCATTTTATACATTTTTTGCCATTTGATGTAGTTCACAAAAAATCGTATTCAAATGTACTTACATCCTGAATAAAGGATGATGAAATGAAGAGAGAGGTTGTAATTCAAAATAGCATGAACAAAATGTCAGAGAATGGTGAATAAACTCAATTTTTTTTTAAATATACATTACGAAGGTACATTCGGGACCTACATTTCCAATTGACCTATTTTTTAATATCACCACCGACATGATACCAACAAATGCCACCGCAAAGAAAAAGAAAGTAAAAAAATTGAATCTTATTTCCTCGATATAATACACACTTAATGTACAAGAGTGAAAACTAGGTGACGGATGAAGTGCTGTATACCTTAAAACCTTGTTCTCGATTTGCCATTGCCAATAAAAAACATATACTATGCCATCATCATAATATATAGTTAAATTGATTGAATTATTGATTTATTTATACGAAGCCATTCCTCTTCGGTCTACAAGTTTTGTTTAAAGTATTTCACACTAGCACGCTTATAGCATTTATATAAAATATACATTTCATAAATTATGTAAAGGTACAAATGCCTGGTGGACCACGACGTTTTTTTTTGTATTTTGGGGACTGGTGGGGTAAGAATATACTCTGTTCGCTTAGTAGATGCTTAATTTTTATTTAAATTAATTTTTTTAATTTAAATAGCGTTATAGTCTACACCAGGGGTCTTCAAACCACGGCCGTGAGCACCACCAATCCGGCCCATAGCAGCGGGCCTGACGTGCCTAGGAAAAAAAATAGCTTAATCCGATGAGCTAGCTAGATCAGGCTTGGTCCTCGGAGCTTTGTGGAGCAATCAGTCTGCCCCTTGGGCTAAAAAGTTTGAAGACTCCTGGTCTACACAATGCTACCACTGGCGGCTTTCCATGTGTGTTATTAATTAACACTAATATAAATTAGTTTAACTTGCATATTTTCTTACTATATACGTATTTTCAATTTTAAAATAATTTTTTCAGCTTTAGATATTCTGGTTCACATTCAATGAGTAACTAAAGACAAAATTTTTTTTCCATTACCTGAAAACTGCATCACAGTTCTCAACAGCATCAAGCCCCAATGCTGCTCAAAATTATATACATATGAAACTCTTCTGAAATGAGCATTATTGTCCGTTTCATTAATCAAGTGTCTACAATAAAAAAATATCTGCATTATTTTTTACTCTTCGTTATATTTTAATATACTGTCACAATCTCGACTTGCGAATAGTTGACATGAATGAATTTTTCTTGCTTTTTAATTATCACAGTATTTGAGCAATATTTAGGACAAAATGCTAAAAACAAACGAAGTAAAAAAAATTTGATATTTTTGAAAAATTATTTTAATTTTATGGTTTTATATAATAATTTATAAGTATAATATGTAGTAGGTCAGGAGGTTTTTCAGCTGAACTGACGTCCTAATGGCCAAATAAGCCACCCAGTGGCGGACTAAAGGCGGGGCCCGATTTATTCGATAAAAATTTAAATAAAAATTCTAGTTACTTTTGTATTACAATAATACCTTAAAAACTTCTTACGATTAAACTCTGTTGACCTTGAAAATTCAAACACTCGCGGAGGCTTATCAGAGCCGGATTAAGGATATGTGAGGTCTGGTGCTAATTTTTGGAGGACCTTGCACAAAATGCTCTGCAGGCGAAAATTTTTGATTTTTCAAGGTCAACCACGCTTAGATCAAAAGTAAAATTTTTATAAGAATTATAATTATTACACATATTTTATTATATTTTTTTTTTATAAAACACAAATGTACATACATTAACATTTTAAAAGCATTTTTTTCTTACTGTAAAAAAGAGTCCAGCAATTTATTTTCTGATTTAAATTTCGTTGCTTCAATTTTTGAGGCCCCTAGAAATTTGGAGGCCTGGGGCTGCAGTCCCCTTAGCTTCCCCCTTAATCCGGCTCTAGTGCTCATGGCACTACTCATTTTTTGTTTTATAATTTGCACTTCAAATTGAAGTAAAAATTTAAACGAAATATATTCTAGTTTTCTTTTTTTACGAAAACAATTGTTTTACTATTTGATGCCGTTCGTCGAGTCCCCAGCAGAAAAAGTAATCTTATTAAATTAAATAATTACGTTTTCTAATAACTACGAGTATGTGACGTTAAAAATTTAAAATTAAAATAAAATATTTTTGATCAAACAAAAATTTGTTTAAAAAAAATTAACTGAAACAATTAAAAGTTTCGCTAAAAAGCGCGAATACACGCAACTAAATTTAAAGCCGATATCACTAAGAAATTTAAGACAGCATTAAAATTTAAGCAGAGAATTCAACGTCGTTCACATCCAATTAACACACGCAAATTAATAAGAAAAAATTGATTATCTTCTCTAAAACCTCGTTTTCATCGAATTATTTGAGTTTAAGTGAATTTTTATTATTTATTGTCTTAGTTAATTTACGTCAAGTACAAGAGGTTTTAGAAAAAAAAATTTATTGTTTTTTTATTAAGTTGTGTTAATTGGATGAGAACGACGCTTTTCCAATGGGGAAATTTAATCTTTCAACTTATATTTTTATAATGCTTCTAATAATGTTTCTTTAGAAATCGGTACAGAGCTAGAAGAATCTATCGTGGGGCTCTAAACAAATTTTATTCATGGCGCCTTGTACCATAAACTGATTTTTTTTTAATAAATTAGAGAATCTCAGACAATCGGGTTCCCATTTGATTCTATATTAACTTCTTAAGCGTCAGAAAACTCTTCTCTTCACGTCGCGTCACTTCATGTATTACGTAAGACGTTTAGGGGGAGGGGGGGTTAGCTGATATCTCATTTTTTCATTGAGTAATAATTAATCTTACGATTAATTTTTAGATTAGTGAGGGGATTTTCTTATTAGGGGGTGGGGAGGGGTCTAAAAGTAGGAAAAAACAGCTTCGTAATACATGAAGGACCCCTTACACGTTACAATAAAATGCAAAAAATATATAAAATTGAATTATAACTTACGAAATTATTATAAAATACCATCAATTGATAGTTTATGAGACTTTTGGTCGAGCAAGCGTGTTTCGATCTTCGATCTTATTATTGTATAATAATTAAAATATTTAATTAATATTTCTTGTGAATGCTCCAATCCGTGAGTTCTTGAAATAGGAATTTCTATTTTTTAAATACGTTCTTTCCTATTTTATTTTAATTTTTTTATTTGATCGGTTTGGAAATTTCAAAAATATTATTTTTTAATTATTTGACTTATTCAATATTAATTTTTTAATACTTTTTTTTAAATACTTAATCCTTACTTAAGATATAGGCGGGTACCTGGTGGCCACTGGGTTGTCCCAACTTTACTTTTTTCCAGTTTTTTTAAAACTATTTTATTAGTTGAAAATGACTGGGATCAGTCGAAACTGGTACTAAATAAAAAATTGAGGAAAACTATTTTATTTAAATTTAAAATACACATTTTAGTTCATATAATTGTTTTTTTAATCCATCTTTCATTTATGTAAGTAGGTTTATGCATATTTTCAAAAAAATAAATATTTGATCTAGGCATCATTAGGTCAAAAGTGCGGCACTGCTTTTGCTCTTTATTAATAATCTAATATATTTTTTAATTAAAATAAATTAAATGACAAATTTTAGCTGTTTGAATTTTAAAATTTTGCGTTACAAATGATGTTTTCGTACGTGCCCACCCCCACAATTTTTGGTAAATTAATAAAATACTTATAAAAAATAGCATGTGCATTTTTAAATAATTTTAAAAATTTTTCTGTCAAATTTGGAAGCGATATCTTCAGGGGTTTAATGGGTGGTAAAAATAATGAGTGTACTTATACTTATTTTTCGTAAGTCATATGAACAACCGCTGAAGATTTTTTTTAAATTTCAAGGTATATTAATAATTTACAAAAATTGGGAGAGATTATATGGCCTGCCCTTAAAGTCGTACCTTTAACCTTTTATTTTAAGTGAAATTTTCCAATCTAGTTCTGACCGGTACAGAAGTAAAACAAAAGATAGGCCAAAGGTCAAACAGCTAAATTGAAAACGCATTGTCTAGCATATATGTAGTATCTGGTATTTATAAAATATCGACTGGTATGAGGGACAAATTCAAAAAATGAGTTTTGGATGTATTCAAACCAAGCGCGGATACAGAATTTCGTTAATGGGGGGGGGGGGGGGAGAATTTTTATGTGATTTTACGTATTTTTCAGACAATTCGTTCGTAACAAAGAATTTGATAAAATTTTGAAATTGATCAAAATAAAGTGCATCGGAGGGGGGGATGTCACCCATTGTATGTTCAAATTCGTCTTATCTGTTACACTATTAACTTAAGAAATTTTTTTTATTGCGTCCTTCATAGTAAAACAATTGTTTTCACAAAAAATTGAATGTAACAAGTGAAATAGTTATTTTTGGATCAAACGTGCGAAATTATTGTTTTTTCGCAGCGAATGAAAAAAGTCAGTCGAATGCACTTAAAAATCCTGCCGCAATACCTCCAATCATCAGCACACCAAATTTTATCTGAATCGGTTATACATTCCCGGAGATATGATGTCATTTTCATTTTTTTTTATTTATTTTATTGTGGTAGTCCTGGCAAAGATTTCTCTGCCAAAACCTTATTTTCACCACTAGAGCCTACAAGACACACGTCCAAAAAGTTTGAATGCCATCGACGTAGAAATGCCGAAAAAAATCGAGGGACAAGGACTTTTTTTAAGTATTCGCAAAAAAAATTAATTATTTTTTTTCATATTAAATTCCTGATTTTTATCAAAGGGTTCCATATGCGGTGAAGTCCTTTGAGGGCAATGTTCCTACATACCAAATTTGGTTGAGATCCCTTCAGTACTTCATGGGTTATTTACTTTTGAAGTTTTAACTTTGACAGCTTGTAATTTTTGACAGATGACAGATAGAAAGTTAATTTCACCCATTCTGGATAAAGCTTTTCAAGGTCTTTAAAATAACCTATCACAAGATAAAATCGCTTTTAAAAATCTTGTATCATTTTCTTGTAGTGGCACTCCTGATTGACAGATCGCGACGAAAACCTTATTTTCACTTTTCTACCGTAAACCCTACCACTATACCAAATTTGGTCCTGATAGGTTGGATGGTTCACGAATAAATCGAGGGACAAAATCTGGCGACCGACCGCCCGACCGACCGACCGCCCGACCGACCGCCCGACCGACCGACAGACCGACACAGAAATTTATTTTTTATTTTTTGCAGATCTTTACGTTTCTGGACACGGTGATCTCGAAAATGTAAAAAAAAAAAATTGAAATTTTTTTTCGATTACCATACCTCCAATTTTTTAATTGATTGGAGGTAAAATTGATTTCGATCGCAAAATAAAAATATGCCTGTCTTTAAAATCATAACTTGTTGATTGTCAACAAAGCCTGGTCGTTCACTTTGCAAACGGAGTGTAGTTGGTTTGTTGAAAACTTTAAACGATTAAAAAATGAATCTAAGCATAACTAATAAGAGAAAACGTTACCTAATATAATAATAATAATAATTAATTTGTTGCGGCAGATATTAATTTAATCTTTCGCCTCGGTAGATGCGTGGTAAGTTTGATATAATACGTAAGCCACTGTTTTTGGTAAAAGAAAAGAGCAGAAGAAACTATGTCCATAAATCGGCAGTATCATAATAATCAAAAAAAGTTTGAGTCAATTTGAGATTTGATAAGAAGTGACTTTTTGTTTTTGCGCATCTTGGTGTCCTCGTGTCGGCTCAAGCGCACGGCACCGATATTCCTTTTCTAATCGCACCGCCCCCACTTCATTCTGTTCGTAAACCCTATCGTGTTCTATCGCGTACGTGCATTCTCAAAAAATTTCAATCATTTACTTAAATGCCAAAATAATTCTATTTTGATGACGCAATTTAATTAAATTAAAATCTAAATTGTTTTTTAATTTTCTTGTTATCAATAACGGAGTGCCATATTATTATCGTGTGTGATGCTATTAATACGTGCGGTAATTTGAGTGAAAAAGTGAGGTTTTTCGGACTCCTTTTTTAGTTACTTACTTTTATTAACCAATGTTTAATTGGGTTACATTATTTTATTGTTTTATCATAAATAGCTTCTTGTTGACATTGCTAACAGGTTAGTCGATTGTATTTAATTGTTATTCACCCAAAACTGTTCAAATATTAATTTATCGTAACAAGTTTATCTATCTCATTACCATGAATTATTTCAAAACCAACATTATCTAGGTGTCCACTAAAACTCTCTTTTGCAACATTCAAATCAAAATGTTTTGTTTAATAACTTGTTTTCCGTTTTGTTGACATTTGCGCACCTCTCGGTTATTATTACTTTATTACTCCGTTAATGGAAAATTACATTCCTTATTGCCTTTTATCCCATCTTCATTAATCAACACGCTTTTTTTAAAATGGATTTTGTCTCTTGCAGGGGTAGTGACTGACTCCAAAAATATTTTTGGCCATGGGATAATTTAAATCGACCAAGAACAATGGAAGCTCGTCGACCTTACCATGTGGAGAGGTGAGTGATATTTGGATTAACATTCCGAGAATGACATCCATTGATTTGCCCACCCCAAAAGAAATATGTATTTCTTTTCTTGTCAAATGGAAGCTAAACTTCCAACCGGACGTGGCACGTGCACTAAATTTTTCTCTAAACGCAACATTAAATAAAAATTAGAATATCTTACTGCGTCAATTTTATTACGTAATAGACTCAAATTATTGTTATAAGCGACTTCACTATAATTAAATTAAACAGTATAATTAATCTTCAAACGGCTTCACAACAACATGGGGTTACCGAAATTATTCTTTGCGGAATTTCCAAACTTACTTTGCAGTTTCAATTTTCATACTCGATAGGATAATGCTTTCCAAGTGTGCCTCTTCCTACAGGTTTAAATAAACTTTGGTACAAAAAAACAAACTCAAATTCCTTTACACTTCTAATGTAAGATGAAATTGAGAAGCTATTAATAGTTGCTTTTATTTACAGGGTATTCACAAAAAGGCGAGATATTTTTAAATAGCAACACATTTTATTAGTATTAATACATTTGGTGTCATACACAAGAAAAACATTTTCGATATACGATCTTTACCCATCCATCACATTTTGTAAACATAAATTGTCCTTCATTCAAATTACCTACTTTTGTATTGGTAAATATTCGTAAAATGTGATTTCTATTCGGGAACATTATTTTACTAAATCGATAAATCATTTTAACTACCTTCAAAAATATTAGGTGATAACTGTATTTTTTACTGTCGTGAAAAATACTTTCTCCTGTTTTTCTTCGTGACGTTTTTATGGAACAACGGACTTACCCGTAACTGATTAGTTTTGTCACGCTGCTGTCGTTATGCCAATATCATTAGCATTTCAACGAACCAGACTATATTTTGTCCCAATTAATCTACTCGGTGTCTTGATGACTTCTCCGGTTGAATTAGAGAATACTGCAATCTACCGTACAAAATTCTCCAATCCGGTGTAAGCAGCCTTGGGGTCTAAATGTTAAAATTCTAAATTACAAAATATAAAAAATTATGAATCAGTCGCAAATTTTGGTAAAAAGGGCAAAAATACCGTATAAATGTAATGCGTATACTGTATTGGCTGTTTTCATATGGTTAGCCCCGCCCACTGAGTTCATTTATTCAAACTGTGTTTCACGAATCCTTGGGGTTTTACAAAATTTCATAAAAGATATATCCTTATTGTACAATCAGGCAGGAACCTCTGTTTTTAAGTAAAACTTGTAAACCATTTCACTTTAAAAAATATCCCTGTAGGACGACCGAAGTCGAAAGGCACCACCGGCCTACTAGAACAGCAGGAAACTTTGTTTTTAAGTTAAATTCACAAACCAGTACAATTAAAAAAACTTTCCTATATGAGACAGATATTCCAAAGTTTAAGTAAATTCGGCTATAATTAACGAAATGCAATTAAAAATAAAATCGCCGAAACGGCCCGGAACGCCCGAGCGAAGCGAGGGGTGTAAGGTAGATCCCGGATCTAGGTACTCTAAAATCCACCATTTGTAGATACTATAATCCAGTAATACTTGAAGTTATCTACGGTGGAACTTACATGTTTTACCCGGGTACCGTTTTGACCAGCGGTGGAACTTACATGTTTACACTCGGAAGCTTGGCAAAGAAAAGAACTAAAAACTGACCATTGGTGGAACCCCTATCTGGTGGAACTTAACCCTGTCCGGTTTGAGCGGAGATGGTAGGATTGGGCCAATCTAATCCAACCGTAACTTGATTTTGGAGTACTCAGGCTTGGCCGTTTACCTCTAGTCATCAGCGGCTACTTGAAAACACTTTAAGCGCAGGAGTGCGCGTCCTGGTGGCCTGGACTGAAGCTAAGACGGGGGCCGGTAATAAAGTACAGTCGCAGATATCGACAAGATTTAATGAAAAAGTAGTAGTTAACCTGCTATAATGTAGATGCATAAAAAATATACAATCAGAGGAAAATCCGGAAGTTTTTCCAAAATTTTCATAAATATTTTTTTTATTTAATTAACATTTTCATAAAGTGATTGGCTAAACTGGCCGAACTTGAAAATTACGGATCTCGAAAGGCGGGATCTTAGTTTTCATCTTAAATTCGGCCATAATCTCTTTTTTTCGGCTATAAAAAAATAATCGTCCGAAAAAAAAAATCACACTATAACTACTGTGCGGTCTCAGTGACCGCGCTTTGTTTATTTATATAACAGAATCTTAATTGGTATTCTAGTAAGCCTGAAAAAATTAAAAAGTAATTCATTTTAAGATTTTATTAACTTTTGATAACACAAACAAAATTATAGGCATATAAAAATACCTTTAATTCAAACTTTATGCAGTCTGGGAGACCGCACGATAGCGATTAAGGGTTAAAGTTTTGAGTATGATTTGCATGCATTGGAGATGGCTCAGTTCAAAGTTATATATTATATCCATAAATAACGGTCTGATTTGTCTGAAATTTTCTGAGAATACTTACGAAACATTCTACTTTTAGAAAATTCTAAAAAATTATTTTTTCAAAATTCTAACTGGATTTGACCCCTTAACCGAATACAATCTAAAATAAAATAATATATTAAACGATGTTAGCACGGCTACAGCGTACTATTCCCCACGAAAACAAGCTCTTGGCATTATTTACGTCGAACACACGTACCGTCAACAGAATGGAATTTTAACGTACTTTCTATGCAAATTATCGATTTGATGTGCAAAATACCACTAATAAGGTGATTTTCAAAATTGAATTGTGAAGTAACTGGTGGGCCTAAATAATTTTTCCTTGCCTCATCGGAAAGCCCAGAATGTGTTCGTTTGGAATATTTATAGGTTTTCTTTCCTACTTTCAAGGAAACCGTAGGTTATTTTTTCAGTTTATGGGTTTTTTTCATTAACAATTTATAATGGAATTTTGGGGGGTATTCCATAACCCCCAGACTGTGTATATTCTGTGATTTATTTCATTAAATATGAACCTTTCAGAACAAATGTTTTACCGAATTGTTTGGAATAGATAAAATTAAACTTTGACGCCGCTATGGAATACAATTCCACAAGCCAAAGCATAACTACATATTATATTATATCAAGTTTTTAATAAAAATTCGATGGAAACTAAAACATGTAACTGTTCAAAGGAACACTTTTCGTTCGTTTAATTGAATTGCCAATCAAATAACTATTGTTTATATTAAATTTATATATAACATCAGATTTTAGCGGTAATTTAGTTCTCTTTAAATATTTAAGTTCCATATTTGTTGACAGATAAATTTCAAAGCAACTATACATTCAGTATAACAGTTGAGTTATCCAGTTTATTTAGTTAATGGATTAGGAGTCTTGTTTAATTACGAATTGCAAGATTACGGACAACTCAATATACAGAGTGGTTAGATTGAATTGCAAGTAACCAACCAACCGCAGCGTTGACAGCTTATCGATGATTAGTTTCTTCCATGTGTTTGTACTTTTGTACTCGTGGATTCGAAAATATAGAAATCGGGCAATTGAAAACGATGCTGGCTTGTTCTGAACTTCAAAATCGTTAATTGCCAGTTTGCAAACATTCGGAAAGCTATCAGAAGCAAAATCCATCATCTTGGAGGGTTTGGCCTGAGATAATTGTAAATTTGCGTACTCTGCACTTTGCACCAATTTGCAAATTGGTGAAAAGGGGTGGACGAAAAGTGTGTCTAGGGATGGATCTAGATTTATTGGAGCTCAAAGCTTAAAATGTTACCGTTACTTCCGGTTCATCAGCTACTAGATTGGTTGGCGCTGCTGCCGAAGCATAAATCTATATCCCATCCACATCCAGACTTAAAACATCTCATGGTAAAATAAAGTTTAATATTCGGATCATAGGGAAATACTGGAATCTATCGTTTTAGATCCGGAAGAACTTAACGGAAACATTTAATAGTTTTGTTTATATTGGCTCACATACTATTTTCATCATTTTTCCTTCTGATGATTACCAATAACTATGAAACACGTGCACTGGGAACGTTATTCTGCCAATAATTTGAGAATCTTTTGGTCGATTTTAATAACATTTGCAACAACGACATAGCAAAAATTTACACGTATCAGAAAATCATCAGAAAGAGCCAGTTAAAGTAGTTTTTATAAGGGAAGATCGTATTTAGTATTAACTACTTTCTGCAGTATATAAAGTGAAGTTTGAATAGGTAAATTAAAGCGAACAAACAATTTCAAAGCATATGTCTGAAAATTAGCTCACGTAACTTCAAAAGTCGATCTGACCATAACTAATCTATGTTATTCTGATGAGCTGAGTTGAAGCGATGCCTCTGTGAATGGATTAATACGAATGATAATCCTTTATCTGTACTGATTGCATAATATTTCTATGCTGTTTATTTAGATCAGAAATATACAGTGCACATGTACGAGGGTGTTTCTAAATTGTCTACTCTAAGGGGCGTATGACACGAACCAATTTATCGAACAGAGTTTCGGTACACTTTGATCTCCGTAGATTGTTTCGTGTCATACACCCTTAACTTCTGGAATAGATATCTGAAATTCTCGGCCATAACTTTGAAACCGAAATTTGACCGATTTTAATGATGAACCGTGTAAAAGTTTTGGGTCATCATTTGTTGTTTTAGAGCTGTGCGCCTTGATTGGAGCTCGGCGTAAATTTTTTTTATAATTTATTATTTTATACTCAACTGTTTATAAACAAATTAAAGACATAAATCCACCCAAAAATTTAAACGCAGCTTAATGAGGATGGGCCTGATTATAATTTCAGGTTTCTTTCGAAACAGATCTAATGATTCTCGACCGATTGTGAGTAATATACGAGCATATAATTAACTAAATTATCTTGCAACCTTCGGTGTCTACCCACGCTCTTCCGAATTTATTTTAAATAAATTTTTGGTACCGTATTCTTGCATTTTTATTTTGAATTTTTTCATCGGTAATTATTTTGAGAGAAAAAGTATCGATAAACAAATCAATTTTAGTAAATTTTACTTAACAGAATTGGAGTAAGCGTTTTAACAGAATAAATAGGACAGACGATCGATTAATAGGGATAAGGAAAACTAATCGTATTATGTCCTGCTAATCTCGGTGGAATAAATATTGTAGGTGAACGACGCGACGCGACGCAAGGAGTAGAAAATATTTAGAAAGACTAATATTACTTGCAATTGTTGAATGGCCACTGGTTGAGTTGGCAAAAGAAAATTCAGGGTTCGAATCTCAAAATATTTTTAATCAAAATAACAAGCGAGAAAAAAAAATAATTGGAAATTCGAACTTTTATTTACTCTTTTGCAATTACTTAGCTTATAAATTCTCAGCTTATCTTTTTAAATATTAATTGAAATTTCTTGTATTACTTAAAGTTGTGTTTTCTTAAAATAAAATGAAAATATAAAATAACTCATTATTCTGCAAAGCAAGTTTCCAAGCAAGATCACATCGTTTTTTAATGGTGTAGTAAGTAATACATAAAAGGGAATGGATAATAAAGTAGGTACATATAATAAGAGCAAAAAAGTAGTAATGTTTTTAACTTTGGTATATAAAATTGATTGTTTAACATTAAATAATATTAATTCAAGTGGGCGTAGTTTCAATTATGTTGAATTAAATATGTATGAAATTAGTTTTTCCAACTCTAGTAATAGAATTTTCATATTTCTTTTAATAATTAAAAACCTCTAGGAACTATAATCCCATTCCCATTTTTTATTTGGGATACCAAAACTCACACGACTTTATTAAAATTAATTCGATCGCGACTTGATTGAATGTGCGATCGAAATAGAAGCGATTTTTATTCCAAGGACTATAAACATTGCAGTTTATATCAAAGTACATTTAGGACCTCTTGAAAACTTAATCAAGTGATAATCGATTTCTCCAAAAAGAAAGGCTAGAAAAATTTTCAATTGGAGCGATAATTACGCAATTATGTCCACTAATTACCTACCTACGGAGAACTGATTATTCCGTAGATTAAATTAATGGCCATCCCTAGACCTAACTGGATCCAATTTAAAAAAAATTAAAATCAAATTTACAGTTTATTTTTTATTTTTTTATTCTGGCAGAATAATTAAAAATCGACTACTTTTTCATTACTTGATTTAGTTAATCCACTTTATTCAAGGTTGCTCATCAACTAGAACTAATTTTGTGTTAATCGCAAAAATTATGTGAACAGACGACAGGTTTTGTAGATCAGCCTTTGACTTTTAGCCTTTTAGTTCATTTACATGGATAAATCGAACGATTTCGTAATTTGAATCGAGTTAGAATATTTTCTTTGAGTTGAAATGAATCAAATCGCCCTAATCTACAGATATGGTCCCTTTTCAAAGCTCTAATTCCTTTGGAAGCATGGAAGTGGACTAAACTAGATCAACCTAGATGATATCTTGACTGCCTAAATTGAAGTTCATCAAATCCAGTAAATTAAGATATTTTTATGAACAAATTGAAAATTCCCCGGTGGGGGGGGGGGGGGATAAAAATGATAAAATAGGATTCTCTGCCTTTTATGAAATTTGGGGAGAGGGCTGGAAGCGCACTGATTCGCATTTGTTATCCAATAATCAAGAAATTTCATTATTTTGAGATAACGTTTTTGGCCAAAGTTGGTTAAATTTACAATAAAAGAAGAAGAAATAAAGTAGACTGTCTACCACCAGCAAATCGACTATTTATTCGCCTCTTTCCTTTCCTTACGCCCGTCCATAAAATAAATTTATTAGTAACTTTTAAAGACTTTTTTCAACTCGGAATACCTAAATATCGAATTAATCTTTTTCCTTATTTATTGCGCCCATTTCCACATAATCAAAACAAAAGATTCTTGCGTTCTTTATAAATACCTTTTGCATGTTAAATTTTTCTGGATAAACAATTTTTTTTTTAAGAATTTGTTTATAAGAGAAATAGCGTTTATCTCATTACCAATTATGACTTTTCAAGGTTAATTGAGAAGTTTTTACAACAACTTTTCTCAGTAATTTGTGCTAACATTTTAATTTGTTCAAAGTACGAGTTTTTATTTAATTCCATTATGGTACTTCATTTTAAAATCAAAGAATCTTTTCTTTTTTTCAATTATATTTTATTATAATTAAAAGAATGTTTATTCTATTTCTTTCTCAGTTGTAACACTTACCAAGTTAATTTTTATCCAGACTAATTAATGAATTAATTAAATTGTTGATGTACATTTATAATATGATAAGTAAAACTGTAACGGTCTACTACATTGAAAACAACGATTTTTTGCTTTTAAAACAACTTTTTTCAAAGTTTGCGTTTTTGATTGCATGGTTAGGTGTGGTTATTGTTTAAATATAATATAATTATTTCGGGAATACCCGGATACCAAAAATACTTCTTATACTAATGTCCAGGGGTGGACTGATCGCAAAACAAATGCTATGTGTTCCGCATGAACCGACCCTGGAGAACTGTTTTTTCGTTCTTTTTTTAATTGCTAATCTCAGTCCAACGATTAATTACGAAAACTAGCGTTTAATTTAATTTACCTAATTTTCTGCCCGAGAAGGCAGGATGAACCATTGGTTTCTTGCCCTTCTAGTTAATCGTAAACACGTTTGAACTTGAGCAGTATTGTAAAGCATGCGTGACATGTTCGAACTTGAAATTCCCAAAATTTGCTTCTGTGCACAAGGTAAAACTTTTTAAATTAGTATTGTTTTGCAAATTGAGAGACCTTGAAGTTGTCGACGAAAATTTAAACGATAAGTTAATGTCGATATTATAAAACTGGCTTGATTTATCTGGTGGAATTTTTTTTATTGTGTCAAGTTTTTTTTCAATACTTTTTTACCCCAGTACTTCATATCTGCATAGCAATTGGTTCATGGATTTATTATTTTTAATTTTATTTCAATGCGTCTTCTTTTATATCAGCCTTCCACAGTTAAAACAGTAATTTTAATTATTTATTTGAAACAAATAAATTTTTTATTATCTCAAATAAATCCTTTTTTCAGTCTATCCCTCATTAGTTAAGTGTTTAGGAACCCCATAATATCCCCAATTTCTAATTCGTTCAATTCAAGTACATATCACAAATTCTCGTTCCCATCGATCTGTTGGTTTATGCAAAACATCCACGTGACGCAACGTCATGATCCAATATTCTCATTGGTTTATCTTTCGTGACATTGTGTATGGAAGTCTAAGAAGCCTGCAAGCCTACCCATTGAATAGGAGAAAATATTCGCAGGCGAGTATTCGCCGAATCACGCATTGTGCGGATCTAGCATTAGACCAATGAATATCGTGAATCGTATGCATTTCGTCACGTCAGCATTCTGTAATTTCATTATTATCGTAACTCTTCAAGAACTTTTTTACAACAAAAGTAGAGCCCAGTTCTTGGCTAAAACAAAAAAAACACGTTGACATACTGTGTGAGAGAACGTCGTTTTCCTCGATGTATTTGCAGCCTCGGGGCTTTGCTTTCTGGTTTCAACTGACACCTTTAATCATTTTTTCTTTTAATTCAAAAATGCTATTGTCTAAATAATTTCTATTTAATAATGATTAAGTGGATACTAAAAATGCAAATATGTAAATAGGCATTATTTAAATTTATTCTCATATTAAAATAAAAGTTAATAATTAACTAGCTAAACAAACACAATAAAATTCAAATTATTCAAATAGGTCTTTACCGGTTTATTGATAATCGTCTTCGTCAGATGTTAATTTATTATTTTGTAATTCTAATTTAACTTGTGTTTGCTGAAAGCATTTAAAATTTATTAATTTTATTGTGTTTGCTTAGCTTGTTAATTTTTATGTGCGTTGCCGGTGCCGAGATATTGGTAATTTTTACGGAGCTAACGAGGACTTGCTTATACATCGGTCGGTCACAATGTATCAAAAAATAACTACGGCTCAAATTTAACAACTCAGATTGAAATTTCAATGCATTTCCAAAAATTTGAATATTTTAATAACACTTAACTTGATACTTGGTTATGCGTGCAAAAGCAATTATGTACCGTGACTACGCCACTGCATATTGTTATATAAAGTTTGCACCAATTGTGATGTATTTTTAATTAAGTCTACATTAATGGTGCCGTAATTGTTAATTGTAAAGTACGCCTACTTAAAATAACGATTACTGATACCCACAGTAACCTTGAAAATTTTTGACCAACTTAAATAATTTTCAAATAAACTAAGATGATAGTACGAAAAATTTTAAGATTGATTGAATATATTGACAAAATCGCTGTTTCATTAGAGAATTAACGATCTTATGAATTATTAAATTATTTTAATAGTTATCATTTCATCAGTGGCGTAGCTAATATTATGTACTATTGCTATACCAGATAAGGAATACGTACGCCACTGTTTAGATAAAATAAAAATTAGGCAAACTGGAAATTAGAAAAAAAGATATTTGTTGATAATGCGAAAATATTTAATTCTGACGGGAATTCCCTCACTATTCGTATGTTTACAAATCAATTAATTGAAAGCGCCGCGCCGACTTATCTACTAATCTATATTTGGCTGTAAATAACCAATACGAAAAATATTAAAGAATTCGTAGTTATCTTGTATATTGAATATCGATTTAAAATTAAATTTTTTATATGCATTTCAAGGTTCAAATATGTCTCGTATATAAACGTTAGTACGAAACATGAAAAGCGAATTCCTGAAAAATTGAGGTTTTACAAAAAAGTGCTTTCATATTCGTTCTCGTTTTGTGCACTTGTGCCTACCTTTATTAAAATGTCAAACAAATTTTATAGGCGTAAATTAAAAATTTATATGTACAATCTGTTGGCATTTTATGAAAAAACGTTTGTCACATTTTTTCATGGCGTAAGTAAGATATTGGAATATAGTCGACTAAACTTGCTACTCACGATTTGAGAGAAAACAACATAGTTTGATTTATCCCATTGGCCCAAAATTCACCTATTAAATATATTTATTTTTCTCTGCCGCCCAATCACGTAAGATCGGGTCTAATTGCTATAATTTTTATTTCTGTTTTTTATCAAAAATAATTTTTTAGTACCGAAAAGAAAAGTTTGCTCCTCAAAATTGTACAAAATCAGTAGAACATCCCCGGTATAATATTTACTATTTAGTATTTATGATTTAGAAGCTTTTATTGGTAATAATGTTCGTTTTCCAGTTCAAACTGTTGAAGCTTTAATTGGGGTTTTAAATCATAAAAATAATTAATTGTAGTGAATTTTAAAATAATTGAATAATAAAAATATAAATTAGTAACATTATGAAGGTAGATATTTGTAGAGAAAGAACTCAAACTTAATTGTATATTTAAAATAAAAACGGGAATTAGGCTTATTGTTAATTTGTAATTGATTTAATTGCTTGATTTTTAATTAGTGTACCTACACGGTGGTCAGTTATTTCAAGTATTTATTAATCTTGACTTTATTTTTCACTATAAGAAAAAAAATTTAATTACAAAATTTGTTTACGCTGAGAAGCTATTATAGTAACTATAACTACTGTAATAAACTATAAACTTTATTATTTAGCACTGTACCGAGTGTTTCGTATCATCTCGAAGCTAGAAATTTTTAAAAGATTTTTTACAAATTTTTTTGTATCTCGATTGAAATAAACGATTAACTAGGTTCATCAGTGCTATCTATCGCACTGAAAAGTATGCACAGTATTTGTTTCAATGAAACAATAAAATTATAATTTACCCCAAAAGATTACCCACAAGATATATCATTTTTGTAATTAATGTTCCTCTGTTAATAAACTGTTACCCATGCTAAAAAAAAAGATTTATATAAATAATTTAAAATGGTATAACTTATCAGTTTTACCTGAGGTTTAATATTCCAGCTATAATTAGCAAGATCACGATCTAAAGCAACTATTCTTTTGTACGGTCAAAAGAAACTGCATTCTCAAAACTAAAGATTTGAATTTATTCCACCAAGAGCTTTTGTTTATTTTAAGTTTCCGGTTCGAATTAACTCAATACGTAATTTGTTGGCAATAATAAAATGTCAAATATTGGAGCAGCACTGACTATTGGGTACTCGAACGTAATAAATAGTAATAAATGTGATCGAAGTGTTTCACAAACAACTAAATATGAAATTTTTAAATTAAAATTTCTTGATATTAACTTTCACATAAGTAAATAATCAATCATAAACACACAGTATCAAGCTAATTGAAAAATAGCCTAATGCAATTTAATTAACTATTCAGGTGCTCATTAAGGTCAATTAGCAGAAATTATAAAATTAAACTCGTGGCTCTTAAGGGTTATATTATAAAAAAATATATGACAATATGTATTACATAGGAGGAATTATACAAAGGAATTATAGAAAAATAATACGTAACGCACCTTCTTTTGATTCATTTTAAATTACCAACCTAATAAATGTAAAGAAACCGGCCAGTGCGGCCTTAAGGCCGCACAATCCAAGACAATCCAATATATAATATAATTTTCAACTATGAGCGCTATAAGCTCCTAAAATTATCCGTGTTTGGTTTATTTAAATTTTTAATAAAATTTGAAAATTCAACGCTGCTGAAAAGTAAGCTTTTAGATTTAAATTGAGTCATGAAATTTGTTAATTTCTCAAAATTTGACTAGATTAGATTTAATTTTTTATTATGTAATTTACATTAATGTCTTGAATTTTATTATGAGTAACAGGAAGCGTTCTCGAGAATAATGAAACGGGATTGATGTACGGACGAACGGACAGCAGTCTAGTTTTTGCACACGTAAACGATTGTTGTTAACAATCAATTTTGATTTTCTGATGTGACGAAGGAAAAATTGTGAAGGAAAATAGAATTATTGTTGTTGGAAGTTTGGGATAACTTTCGCTACCAAAATATACTACTGATGTAGTGAAATTATGATATAAACGTTCATGTCCTGATGTGTGTAATACTTACGAAGTAGAAGTAGGGTACATAACAATTATGCATCCTTTCCCCTCTAACCTTAGAAAATTTGAATATGTAAGTTAATTGCAAATATCAAAATTAAAATAATTAGCTAAGCCTTTGGTCGCAGATTAAAAATATTCCGTTGCGTAATTCCGTCGAAATTTTTATGGATGGCAATCGGCTTCTATTTCATTCCAACGTTTATTTCTTTTACGTATCTCCAGGGTTCGTTTATTTTTAACGATTTCGGTGGTATGTCGCGGTAATTACAAAAGCCGTCACATAACGAAAATTTAACAAATGAATTTTATTTTCACAATATAATCGAATCGATTTAGCACCAAGTTAACTTTTTGTGCAACATAGAATTAATTTGATTTATTGAAATTGTTGAAATGTCATTTCCTATAATTTCCGAACTTACGAAAGAGTTTGATTAGGCTACCGAGACTTTCAGATTTGAAAACGTGGAATCAATTTCGTCTAAGAGCTTTATTGGTCGAACAAATCCCCGAAATGATTTGACTTGAAAAGATTTTGGAAAAAATTACACGAGAGTTTGCAGTTTGGAAAGTGCTGACCAAACGGTTTAATAGATCCGGGTTTGATTGGGACATAAGCGAAACGAAGGTGGTGAATGACGGTGAACATCTGGATTAAATCGTTACTCTCCAAACAGTCAGAACTCAGAAGAACGACTTTGCGCGGTACAACTTGACATATCGACCCACCCAATCTTCAACATTCAAAGGTGGAGGTGCGGATTGATATTCAAAGATAATACAATAATCGCTTCGATATTTGCTTTTAATTACTTCTGCACACTTTTTAATTAATTTTCTCCGCGCGGTATTAATTAAATTTTTTACTCATCCAAACTTGAACAATTAGTAAACGAAAGTCTCCATTTTGTATGCTGAACGAATTAGTTCGCTATCAAATTTTATTTTATCTTTTCAATAGTAAGTTGTTGTTTTACATGTCAATGGCGTGCCAATGAGGCTGATGATAATGCATCCGCCCACCCCAGTATAACTTTTGTTGATAACAAATAGACTTGTGTTTATTTTTATTTGACGAGATATTTCAACTTTTCGCAAACTTTTATGAACATCTCCAGTCGTTCAAAGGTAAACAAAGATGAGCGTTATAGTATTTTGATGTTAAAAAGTAACTTCAAGTTTATTTGTTAGCCAGCGGCATTCGCTTCGAGTATTTCAATTTTATTTTAATTTTTTTACCACTAACATAACGTCGCAAAATTATAGCACAAAGGATAATTTTTGTTACGTAATATGAGTAATAAATTACAGTTTAAATCAAAATCGCGTGTAAAAAAAGTTTAAAATGCTATCTAGACATGTATTATGTTTACGCTAATTTGCGGTTAAAATTGCTCCAACAATGGTGGGGTGCTTGGCAGTACTTGTCAAGTTGTGCTCGAAAGTATCGAATCAATGGGCAAGTAATTTTTTCAACATAAAAATAAATTATTACGTATTTAGATTGTACTTTCTTATATTATGACGGCTAAAACCAGAGGCGTATTTCAGGAGGTTAGGGATTGTCAGCACCCTTCTCTGAATGAAATGGGTGATAAATTTGAAGGCGCTCCAGGTACTTAACTGTCATAGGGCATAAATTCACTTGTGTAATTTATTGACATTTGACGGCGTACACGAAGCCATTGTTTGCAAATGGAAATATTTTATAATAGTAAATTAAAATTTATGTACCTAATGCAACTTCCGAGTTGAAAGTGTAATTTTTCCCCGGTTACAGAAGTTGAAATCGAAATTGAGACATTGAAATAGTCGACCTAGAAATTACCATCAAAGTTCAAGCGCCGCGCCGCAGGTGTTTATTTGAAAAAAATTATATGACAGTCAGTGGCGTCACTACCTATAAATCAGGGCACGCAGTGCACACTTCACCCCGGACAATCTATTATCTTGTTTGAGCCGCGAAAGATTTTACAGAATTGGATTATTAATATAATTTTATATAAGAGGAATATATAGTCCACTTTCGAACTTCGGTATTTTTTCTCGAGGGCATAAAACGAAGTTCTTTTTATTAATAAAATTATAAAATGTTTCCAAAATACGTCAACGATATTGAAGTTACTTATCGAAAAAGACATTCGCTTCCGGATATTTACTTTACTGGCTATCATAATTTTGAATTAGGAATTCCCCAGACGATATCGAGGATGGAACCAAGATTGGCTCAGTGCAAAATAAGACCAAAGTTACCATAGAGACTATTTCTAAATTTATACGAAGGAAAATTATACGAAAAAACATTAACACTACAACATTTGTACCAGAGAAATTTATGCAAGCACTTACATGGTTTGTGTGTAATTATAGATGCTAGTAGGACGGTAATTTATCCGTTACGTTATTCGTCGATGCAAAAATCAGCTCATTGTCTGAGATAATGTTAATTGTATTTGTATTATTATATTAAATGTTCTTGACAGAAAAATCTAATCGTTTGGCCGTTTTTTCTATTTGTGTCAAAATGTTGGTTTTATTTTCCCCATTTGCACATTTTCTGGCTCTGTAACCAAATTCTTATTTTAGCTGTTTCGCCGTAAAGGTTGGCCGACTCTGCCTTCATTCGTATACGATTGGTGCCGGATATTCTAGAATATTCAGTGACTTAGGCCCAGTTTTTCACTTTCAGGTTAAACCAAAAAAGTTGGGTTAACCAATGATATTGCATAAAAAACGGCTTTTGAACGTATTTCATTGGTTAACCCAAATTTTTTGGTTTAACCTGCAACTGAAAAACTGGGCCTTAGGGGTAAACTAATTTTCCGAGTTAAACGTCGCTACTTCTTATTCGGACTCTTTCAAGTTGTTCAAGATTTGAAAACAGGAAGAAGAAAGGCATACTGAACCAAGTTCGGGGAATGTGGTGCAAGTCATGCAATTTCGTCATTTCGTTGGTTAATTTATGGGACCGCAGATTGTCGTGATGGAAGAGCACTTTTTGTGCGTTTAGACAATTTTTCTTTTGATTCGTCATTTAAACAATTTTATAACATCGCATAATATTGCTCTCGTCATTGTCTTGCCTTTCTCTAGGTAGTCAATCATGATGATTGCTCGGTGGCCATTACACGACATTCCATACAATTACTGAGATACGTGCAATACAAATACCCCCCAGTGCGTGCTGAAAGAATCACAAAATGGACAAAGCGTTTGTCACCAGTATTTATGCTCAAAGAAAGAATCTTGGTGCCAGTATTTTAGTGTCAGTTTAAATCTGCGATTAATTGGACAAAGTTTAAACTTCTGTTTCAAATCTTCTGCAATCGTTTAAAAATATTACATGGTAGTCTAAACTTTGTTTGCCGTAATCTCAAAATACCGAAACTTATTTATCAGATATTTGATGTTTTTAAAAGTTAACAAGTTTTAAGATGGCTTAGCCCTATCGTTCTTCCTGTATGGGCCGCCACTGCACGATATGATATAGGAACGGTCGTGTGTAGGCATCTTAAGATTTATTTTGCAACTGTTCTGGAATAAGTAAACACATTTTTGTACTTTCTCTATTCGCATTTCAAACTTCTTTTAGTGATGAAAGGAATCAGCTGGTGGTGTTTGCAAACACCCTATACAATTGACCCTTACGTGATATTAAAATTACAGAAATTCGAATAGACCTTGATATTTAAAATCCGGTACTAAAACACATTCCATTCTAATCGTTCATGAAGCCTTAACTACTTTATCAGGCTATATTCAGGCGACCTGAAGTTCTTTAGTTCCGGTGCGAGATAAGAATCACGACTCAAATATTTAAAATTGTAATGACCGCTTAAATTATTTATCTTTGGGATTTGTAGTTTTAAAGTTGCTTGACGACCTGTTTTAATGTCTTTTGTTGTTTTTTTAATTTTCTGCTTTGGAAGTATGACAATATGATTTAGTAAACAAGAGGTTTGCGGTCTACCAGTGATAATAGTTATATATTTATTATCAAAACACATTTATTGAGGTTTTGTGGTTTCGCTTTTGAAATTAATTTTTGTCGTTTGGAATAGAACAACAAAAGGCGGAGGGCGAATTTTGGGCAGTGTATCGGTTACGTAAAGGTGTCGATGCAGTGGGGGTGTGATGTCAATTTGATTGTTACGCCATTGGTGAAAGGTCCGTAATTTACCGAACGAACAATGTATCTGTAATATCGTGGCCTTTATCATGCGCCATGTACGTGTTGCAGATATGTTAAGAGGTGGCCATTAGACAAGGCTGTTAGCTAGTACTAGAAAGTCGACCAATGACACCTGGAATTTTGTTTTTATGATAAATGGCAACTCAATCCGGTTGGATGGTTCGACGTGTTAAAGTGCCGATCAGATATTTTGCACCCCTATTAGCTTTGTTTACACTGCAATAGAAAGATCAACTTGTTGTCGAGTGTTTATAGCCGATGGGCAGAGGTGCCAAAGAAGTGGAGTTGAAGTGAAACTAGGTGAACGAGTCCGAGTGCTCCGCGAGGTGGGTACGTTGGTTCACTTACTATCAAGGGCAGATGCGGTCTGCATCACGAGGAGGCGCAAGCGCGTGCTGGTGGGGCAGACACCTGTTTGTATTTGACACTAGTACTGTCAAACTGATAGTGTGCTGTTTACAGTGATTAGAGTATAGATTAATGTTCGTACACGTGCCCTTTGATTACAACCACCGAGACAGTCGTGTTGCGTTTTCGCGCGTGTCGCGATGATTTCGAACCTGTGTTTGTGTGTGGTGGGTGAAAATGTGTCTTGTTCGTGATTTTGTGTTACCTCAACAATCGAGGATAAGTGCCCAAGAGGCGTTTAGATAACGGGCCTTTCGTGGGATCCTAATTATCATCATGATCGGCGGATATTACGACCGCAACCCTCTGCTTAAAGGGCAAGGCACACTTACTAGGTAGGTTTATTTCAAAATTAAAATCCTGTTCGGATTACCTAAAAACAAACGAAAATGACAATCAAAACAACAGCCAGTTATCGGTATTGACGAGAACAAAGGTTCTAAAATCTTATCAATTTTAACAATAATTACGTTAATCAACAAGTAATATATTATTTATTCAATATGGCGCATTTGCGAACACTTTCACCACAAAGCAAGTTTTCTAATCTCTGCTCACCTACCTCACCCTTGAGATTACCATTCTCTTTTTAAACTTCTTACATATTTTTGACGTCATTACAAAATAATCACTTAACAACAACCAATTATTGGTGGCACCAGAATCTCCAAATAAACTTTTTTCAAGTTTTTCATTTTTATGCAAAATTCATAAAATCGAGGTTTGCGAAATACTAGTAAAATCCTTCGGTATGCCACGCTCTTGGGTAATTGATTTTCTCTGAACGAATCTCTTTCTCATACAGTTGTTCGGTTCCGAATGCTCTTATTGTGTCACAAAATCGGAGATGAAATATTTTCTCTTAAAGTTTAAGATGCAATTTCCTCGATATCAATCTTCTTTTGTTGTTTTTGATGGTGTTCTGTCATCATTTTCTCTTCTGTATCGTTTCGTCTTGCATAACTACATATTTTCCACATACATAACCAACAACTATTCTTTATTTTATATACTAATAAATTTATTGGTGTGTGGTTGGAATTATAAAATTCTCTGCTTCATCTTCTCTGTGTGTACTAGACTGACTGATTGCGGGTTCATCGTGTCCCGAAAGAATATTGAACTCCAGACTCGTCTGCATTCACAAATTGTCTGATAGTTTAGTTTTTATACAGTACATTTCGGGAAGTAAATAGAAATCGATAGATCCGACTTCCGCGATTAAGAAGATTAAGATATCCAAGGTCGTTTCAAACATAATTTACGTAGCATCATTTCTAAAAGCAAAATATAGAACAACACATCATTTTTCTATTGATATTTTCAATTTTTCGCCAACCTTTCCACCTTCTTTTGTTAATAATATCATCGACCAGTCGGCTGCTAACCGCCTTAAATGGCTAAAAAATTTCACTCGAAAGTGTACGATAAAATGTAAATTTTTTAACAAACCAATTTAAGTGTGATAATCCAAATTTAAGCAAGTGGAACGGCGAAGTTTTAGTTTCGTGTTTAGGAACATAATTAATGAAAACAACGGGAAAAAGAAGCGGAAGTAATTTTAAAGAGATTGCAAATTTAATCATTTTCGTAAAACTATTTTTGGACGTGCATACCTTAACAGATTGAATTCATCATCGGAACTGTATTTATTTTGGATTGCATCAAAAATTTCAGGAGGAAATGCTTTACATATTATGGATAAAACCTAATACTGAAGGGAAATGGCAGACATTCACTTAAGTGTATGACTACGACGATCGAATCGGCAATTTCGGGAAGGAAACGCCATCGGAAAAGTTAATTTTCGTGAACAATAAAGAAAGCATTTTATTGGAAAGTTTTGCTTGTATATGGCGATATTTAAAACAACTTAGATGACTTTCGATAAGGGTAAATAAAGTAGTCAGATAAAAGACTGATTTTGAACCCTTCTTTATTCAAACTTGAACAATTAGTCTTCCTTTCACATTTCTCCCTATAGACGCAAGATATAATGCACATCGCCTATTTATCCATATTTTTGCACTAACGTGCATTTATTCCATCGGGATTAGTCTCGCCTTCCAGCAGAACGCTACTGTCTGTTTATTTATTGTTTCAGCTTTTATTCAGCTGGTGATCTTCTAAGCATCCTTTGTTACAAAGATTTTTAGAAATTGTTCTCTACGGAGAGGCGGTGGGAGAGAAATCATGTCTAAGTGTCTCTTACCTGTTGGACTGCGGACTGCTCTGACCTTATAGGTGGTTGCCCGGCCTTCAGTAGCACTTGAGAAATTGATTTTTTCTTACGTTCCCAATGTTTTGCTTTTATTCGCAAATTTTTTCTTGCAACTTCTCAATTTTGGAATAACAAATCGAAAAATCCTCAGGAAAATAGTAGATATAACTGGCAGAAAACTGTCTGTTGTGTATTTCCGCATTCGACAATTGCTGTGCATCAGCTTATATACACAGAGTAATGTGTCACTTTCCACTTTTGTTATGTAATATACTATTATTATAATTATTGTTTAATTTACTCCAAATATTTAGCGTATTACCAATAAGGTACTAAGTTTTCACTTGGTACTCAGGGTGTTGTAAACTTTTCAATCATCTCCACAGCAGGATGATTACCTTGTTAGATGCATAGTCCATAGAGTCATAGATTGAACTTGGGCTTTAGATCACAGAGTTGTCGGCTCAATAGGACAGGTATCAATAATTCATTACCACTCCAGATCTCGAAAAAACTGCATTCGCCACAGTTGTGAGTGTTTAATTCGTAAACATTCAATCTTTCAATCAAATTGAATTTATCGATACTTTGCGTTGATTGGCGCTTGCAAACTCGATTACAAATAAGGTACCTACTAGTGCAGGGATATGCGAATTAATTCGTTTAAATGTTGTTTATTGTTTTGATACACTGCTTGTTTATGTATGTAAACATCAGCATTATCTAAATTACGAACGTTGTACGAAACAACATGAAACACCTGTCGGCGATTATCTACATTATAATTTTTGTACTGCTTCATTTTCGAACTTGGCGCTCTTGTTACATAAATATTGCAAAACATACAGGTAGCTAAAATCTCGTTAATCCATTCATGCGAAAAATTCGTATTTTCTCTCACGTTTGACTCGAAAGCGGTTGTGAAGATCTTAAATTAATTATATATCTCTCAAACGGATAGAAAAAAACCTTAAATTCCATCAGGACTCTCGCTTTGTTTTTATTTTTCCTTCGCGTATATGAGCTACATATTAGGTTTCTGACAGACGGACACCGTGAAAGATTTTCATGTCGAAACATTTTACCTATCAACTTTTTATGGTTTTAAATTGATATTAATATTATCCGGATAATCTTAATATTGTGGTATCCATTTTTCGATTTATTGCTAAAACATTTAGAAGCGATTTCGATAAACCCCCTTGGTGGTTTCGCTACTTATAATTTTTTAGGTCATGAGAAAGCTATTCTATTGAATTGAGAAATAAAATGTTTTGTATTCGTATTAATTAATTTATTGAATAATCCTAAGGGTCATCGTTTATGCGGAAGGACTTAATTATATTAATTGAAAAATTCCCTTGTAAAAAAGGTTTAATTTAATTGGCTTAATAATATTTAGCAGCATTTTTAATTACTTCCGAATTGGGGGCGAAAGGAATTGTCAAATAAGATTAGGATTATCATATTTACCTTATCATTGTGTTAATCAGTTTGATTTTAAATGGGCAACTGAAATTACTCAATGGCCTTCTAACGAGGTCAGGTTGTCAAAGCATTGAAGACGAAATTGTTAATATTATTTAAAGAGGCTTACATAATAATCTAAAAATTATTTTGCAACTTTTACTTAAAGTTATTATTTTTTAAGTTAACTTTTTTGATGAATGAGTCGTACCTTGACTTAACCATTATTTGCTTACATAACAATGTTATTGTTATTGCCATATAAAATGCGTATCAGCATAAAACTGTGTACCTTACCGATACAATTTCATCGAAAATGTTAAAATTTACAATTTATTTATTGTTATCGATATGACCTAGGGAAGAAAGCTGGAAGGTTTTTCGTGTTTACACTTTGTAAATTGAGTGTGTCAAATTGTCCTCTTTACATGTTATGGAATACAAAAATAGCTTTCAAGTGGGACTTACAACCAAGTTACAGCCCTACGTAGTACTTTTTTTATTTTACATGTAAATAACGTTCCTCGTTCGTAGGCGTAACTGGGGCGGGTTTGAAAAAATTTAGAGAAAACGTTTTGTTAGTAGAGGCACCCGTTTAAATTATTGACTGATTTAAATAAATTTAATATTTGTTTTTCAATATATACCCGTAGGTTCTTAAAAATGGCTTGGAATTTTATGCTAACAGTAATTTAAAATCCATAGTAAATTGCTTTTGATGATTATACAAGTAGCTAAACTTCATTCATGTGTCCCCGTTGAGGAATTTGCTGTATACTTATGGCTTGTACATTTCATGATGTACTACTTTAACAAATTCATGCTTCTTACGTCACGCAGTTCCGTTACAAAGTAGGTACACACTACACATCATTACAAGATTTCCTTTCTGTTGAATTATTTTCATTACCTTTCTTGTTCAACCTTTAATAAATTTCCCCCTTTGCCAAGACTAGACCAAAATGACTGTCAAAATCGTGTTTCATTTAATTGCTCGATCAATATCCACAAAAATCTCTCAACTCAAACATTGTTGTTCCTTCTACAATCTGCATGGCTTCATTCAAATAAACCAATATTTGAAATACGGCTAAACGTATATTTTAAAATTAAAAACACTGTAATTATGGATTTCTATTTTTAAATTGATCTGATCTGTAAAGGCTGACCTACTATTGGTCTAATAAATTGATTCATCGACCTTGAATTAATAAAAGGTAACAGTTTTATCAAAACAGACACTTTTATAATAATTCAAGGTGGCAAAACCAGTAGCGACCGTTTCCAGCCAGAAGCCAGAAATCAATCGCCCCCCCCCCCTACCCGGTGATTTGACCATACGATTCCCAAAACAGTTCTCCAATATCTTCCAAAGAGAACAAAATTAATATAGTTTTATAATGGACATACCTGATTACAATACGACATTTGGTTATGTCGTATTAGCATTTTATATGTCGTTGATTTCTAAAATCTGCCGATTTCCTAATCAATTTTAAATCAATTAAAATGTAATAAAAATAAAATTTAATTCAGAAAAAATTCATTCAATAAATTTTTATCAAGCAATAATAATTTTATTTTTTGCTATGCTATAGCTTGCGGATATATGTTCACAACATCCTATATTGAAATATCAAATAGCCTGATAAAAATTTACTATTTTAATAAAGTAGATATTGATTTAGTGGCATTACAATCCCGAATGTCGTCTCTCTAAAACGAAATATTAAATGATCGTTCAATTTTAAATAAATAATAATTACTGCTAATAACCGGTCCACACGATCCTACGTGGTTGTGTAATTAACAGCAAATTTACGACGAACCGCCACTGTCGCTAGCCGCCCGTGACTTCTTGCATGTAGACGAATTATATCGACTTACAATACAATGAGTGATTTAATGAATCATCATATAGATAATTCTCTTCTATAGACTGATAAATCACTATCGTCGGGACAAAATCCTATTTGCATCAAACATAAGTAAATAGGTACTACTTTACTCTTTCGGTTCACGATGTATAGTGTACGATAAAAATGCTGGTGAAAGAGATTTTTTGGCCGTTATTGCAAAAATATATGAATGAATGACGAGGTAACCCTGCGAGTTGTAATGATACTCTCAATGGCTTGCATTAAGAGTTTTTCTTTTGAACAATCTATTGGTGTACTAGTTACCTCCCAAACCCCCCGGATTCAAAGACCAAAGGTTTGCATGCATGATATGTGATGAACTTTATTAATCAGGAACCTTTTACTTCAGTGGTTGCTGGCAGTTTGCACTGGAGAGTCTTTCTTCTTTTTTTTTACCTTTTTTCGCTTCGCTATTACCATATTATGTAAAATGTGGTATCCTGAATTTTTCATCTAATTTTGAAATATTGAAAAGGTTTTTGATTTATCGAGTAGCTCTGTGCATTATTTGACGGTCAGTGATTAAGTTACAAGTAAAAGATTGAGAAAGTTTTGTTTGTTTATTCATCGACAGGGGAATTTAATATATCTTGGCTGTTTGTTTCCATGTCGTAAGTTATTCCATAAGTTTGTGGCTATTTCTGAGGTAAATAATATACAACATTTGTATTTTTAATCAACGTTATCGGTATATTTTCATTCAGTGTATTGTGAAATTCGCTCTCATAATTCATCAAAAATAATGAACTCCACTGTGGATTATCGTCATATTGGGTTATTTTACTTACGGATTTATGTGTACAAATCGGTAAAAGTAAAAAAACTGTTGGCTTGTTCATTTCAGCGTGCGAGATGATCTGCATCCAATAATATGATTTAATAATATTGTTGGTAAAATCCTTGAGCACATCAACTTCCATTGTATTCAAACAAACAAACTCAAAATTGCAGAAGTTGAATGATTACTAAATAAGGAAGACATAAATTAATATATTGTAATTATACAACATTTTTTATTTTGATGTTCGATGATCAACAATATCGACATTATTTGAAAATGAACCATTATATTAATTATTTTTCGAATCATCATCTAACCTTACATTGTTCCTTTCATATTATATCGTCGGTTTTGCTTTAATCCTTGCGTATTCAAGGTTCGTCAGAATTGCAAATATTTTAAGCGAATGCCAAACTTTTTTTTGATTAACTAACTTTTCTCGTTTTGTAGATTTTTGAAAAACTATTGAAGCAAATAATAGTTGTTTCCTTAGCAGTTAACTAATTGAAGAACATTTTTCACATATTAAAAATCTAATTAGCTGCCAACCTTGAGACTATGCGAAGGTTGTCTAGAAACAAGAAAGTTTATATGGAAAATTTGATGTCTAGAATTTTCTCGTTGATTATAAAATATTGGTTAATTAGTTTAATTTGGTGTAGAACTTCAAGTGTCTAACAAATTTGTTCCTTGTAATGTGAAGAAGTTAAATGTTCTGTGCGAGATTTCTTAATTTACAATTAAATTAAAAAACTTTTCCTAATATTCTGCAACCGAAAAAATTTTAAATGAATTATCCAACGATTTTCTTTCAGATGGTGGTTTTTGATGTTCAATAATCAGCTTACTTTCGGGTTGTTTGTTTACCTTTGATGAAATGTTTTGAATAAGAGATGACCAAAATTTTATTAAATGTTTTTCGCAGGAAATCTTTTCATACTTTTTATTCTTTATTCAATTTTAATTTACAGTAAACTTTTAGGTATTGACGTTTTTCTACACGTGCAAATTTAACTAGAGATTATTAATCGTAAAACGAGAAAATTTTATATGAAATAGAACGAAATGGTTCAACAAACTATAGGTACCTGCTTTTTACTGTATTACCGGTAACTGATTCTGGTAAGAGTACCAGTAGCCGTAATCTTTAATAGATTTTAGAAATTTTCTGAAAAATAAATATAATAAAACAAATTGAAATGCGATAGGGATAATGTAATATGGCGACATTTTATCGTTATTTCTCATCTTTATCTGCATAATTTAAATATTGGAGCGTTTAATTAACTGTTTGTTAAAGCTTTATATTTGTAAATAGTTTAAATGTTCTTTTCCTAATAATTGATGCATACACTGTTACTTAGTGTTTACAGTTTTTCAAGTAAATAACATTAACGTGTGTACATAACCTTATCTTGTTTTGTTTGTTACAAAAAAACACCAAGATAAAGATTTGAGAAGGAACTTTTAACCTCATTTATCTCACCGATTGTAGAAAACTTCATTACACTATTTTGTTTTTAGAAACAAATTCTCTTGAACATTAAATTGCATCCGCTATCGGTTTTTGATTACGATAAATTTATTATCAATAAATAGGACTTGGAAAGTTGAATTTTTCGTTCAATAAGTTTCGAGATGAATGAAATCGGAATATATTTATTGACGAAAAGGTCAATTTTTTTTCTCGGGCTATGTTGAGAAGGTTGGTTTTGGAAAACTCCGGAGTTTTCTCTTTAAAAAATATGCGGAAAATTTTTATTTATTTTTCGCATGTAATATTATTGTAAACCCAACGGCGATGAAGCTGTTATCTCGTTGTCAATATATCGAATCGGAATTTAATGTTGTTTTTTATTGTTAATGCAATATTGATGGAGCGTGAATATAATTAATAGTAGTTTGTGGATGCAACGCGCAAACAGAAGCAGTTATTGGAAGTGGTGCACGCAAATTCCGTGATTTTAGCTAATAAATTTACTAATTTACTAATAATTAACAATTTACCAAGACATGAGAAATATAATTTCACTTGTTAACCTCAAAATTATAGCATAAATTATTAGGTTTATTACAAAACGAAACGTAATTCGTGGTTCATAATTTTTATATTAATAAATTTTCTTGGGTAGAATGTTAACCTGAGCTAAAAATAAATCCACGTTTTATAATTGTTCTGCTATTGGTTATAAATTTTCCACTAAAATTTAATTAATCTCTGAAATAAGGAATGGAAATGTTCTTGATACAAAATTTTATCTTCATCAAAATTCAGAAAAGGAAGAGAATAAAAAGTTTGAAATTATTACAGAAGGCATCAACACCAACTGGTTTCCTCATCAAGGAAATTATTCATTAATTATGTTACTTTAAAACAAAGATGGAAGAAATAAAAATTAAAGTTTTAAAACGACACCACGACAGAAAGTGAATTTAAAATCCTATTTATATTTCACCAATTTAGTTCATTTCTTTTTTAATTAAACACTCTCTCGCTGTGCGTACTTTAAATACAGTTAATTGCTTTTTGAATAAGAATTTCTCAACTTGTTGACATTTTATTCACTTTCGTAAATTATCGAACGGTGACGGAATTCGTTCAATCATGAATCGTGTGGGCGATTTAAGAATATAAAATTGTCTACCTTAGCAGACCAAAATGATTTTGATTTTATGGTACAACAAGTAAATTGAGCGATTGTCGTGCTTTTAATAAGTCATAGGTTATCTATCTATAATAAACAATAAATTTATAATATTACATATTATATACCATGTGATTTAACATTTAAGCGGAATTTAGAAAGCAAATTTTATGCATTGAATAATAAAACTAATTTTATTGATTTTCATTTTCTTCTACATTAAATTCAGATTTGGGTTTCGCTTACTAATGTTTAATTGCCCTTGTAATTCAAGATGCAATTTGTGCGTAATTTTGACGTAATTCAAGGTACATTTTCTAATTTATTTTAATTTTATACCTTCCCCGGACATTCTTGGTTAACTTTTTTATTGCGTAAAATAATTTGTTTTGTTCTTTATTTAAATTACGTACTTGACTTTTGCTACCTAATTCAAATCTACTTATATAATTCATTTTAATTAAAATCTACAACTAATGATGGGTTCAATAACTTGGCAAACCTTTGAATTGCATAATTATAAATTAATAATTGTTACTAAAAGTCCATAACCCCAGTTAAATAGCACTCACATTGAAGAGCCAATCAAATTGCAGTATTTTCTTATACTTTAATTTGATTGGATCTTGCAAGCTCTTTCTATGTGAATGCTACTTTACTTTTCACCTTGTATTGTGTTTATTAAAATAAAGTTGTCGTTGACCTTAAAATTAAATTTTCTATCAAAAACAAATAGACTGGAAATACAGCTTAAAATTAAGGGACAACACCAACGATTTCACCTTTACAAATTTTCCTGTGGAAGTGTGGAGTGATATCTACTTCTTTTTCTTTGAAATAATATTATAAATATATTATTTAAATTGTTCCTGAGACAGCGCTTCTAAATATTAGTACTATTATTATCAATCAATATATTATACGGCAAGGTGCTTCTATGTGGCAAGGACGTTCTAAGTTCACAAAGTTGAAGAAACCTGTACCAGTACCATCAACGAAGATCGTTCCACATAATAGCCGAGTATATAAATATTAAAAATATGATTTGTTACTAATTTGATTGTCTAACTTATTTTGGGTATACTTTAAAAATGGGTGAATACCCGAATTAATAAATAGGTTGAGGCAACGAGGCCGAAAAAATTTACAAACCAATTTTACAATGAGGAAGCTTTTGTTTTATCTCACATTTTATGGTTTATAACCTCAACCCACATCGGCAGGGGTAGGTTCACCTCCATAATCGTTATATAATCGTTGGAGAATGACGTGCTAAAGTTTGCCATTTTAAAATAAATTGTGACATAATAATGTTTAAAAATGATGCGACTATCTTTTATTTTGATTTGCGCGTGTTAATTTGAAAAATAAATTCATAAATATAAAATTTTTATTTCGTACGAAAAAATGTATAGAAGCATGAAATATTCAAGCAGATTCTAGAAGTTTCTTGTTTTGTAGTCTGGAAACGTATTAGATATTTGAACATTTTACCGTACTTTCACATTCTAAGTTCGAGTTGACTAATCGTATTCTTTACTTTCGGTTGTTTTTTGAGTTTAACATTAAGTAAAGTTAAATTTTGATTTAGATGTATGAAAAATTCAGAATACATAAGTTGAAAATGTAGGAAAACCCTAAAAGTGTAAACGATGTAGTTTATATCGCTGAATAATTTTATTTTATCATTTTATGTTTACATAATGTTTTGAATTTAAATTGTTATATCTTGTAGCTTTTGGGATTTTCTTTCTGGTTGATTGAGTTACATTTTACATTGGATAACCTCATTCGATAGATGGAAATTTAAATATCGGTTTCGGAGTTATTATTAAAATATGCTCCTTACCCATTTGGGTTTTCGACGGCGAATTTCTTCGAGAGCCCACTTTCATAATCAGCACTATTCAAAATCGAGTTTAGTCCAAATTTCATGCTTATCTTATCACCTTTTATTTTTAGTTATCGATGAAGCCGTTTAAGTCGATCGGGTCAACAAGTTCTTATAAGTCAGCGTAAACTCCTCATTAGAGGGAGGAAGTTCTCGACATTCCAAGTAATCAAAAATTCAAATTACTCCTGGAACAGTCATGAAGTCGACTCGAGGAATTGCTGTTATATTGATTTTCTCGTGGCAGCTACTATATACTTGTATGCTTAATCCATCTATCGTGTCAAAGTATTCAAAAACTATTTCAAATTATACAAAACTCTATACAAATTAAACCTATTATTTGTGTTTTCAAACACATCGTCAAAAATCGTAGTTGTTTTATTGGAGTCTTTTGTGAGCGCAAACCCTTTAAACAGTTTGGCATAAAAAGTAAGTAAAATGGAAAAATCAAGGTGAACATAAATATAGGGCAGTCCTTAGTTATCCTTCGAGTAAACTAGGCTTAGTATAAACTTTAAACGATGCTATATTAGTTAATATCTCAAGTTGAAGTTTAACTACTCAGTCGCTGAGCGAGGTTGAGCATCCTTGAATGCGCCCAAGGACTCTCTACAAGAAATCCCAGTCCAAAACATCCTGTACGTGTACAGGACATTTGCATGCATGTAAATGAAATTATTTCAGCTTCATAATGATGCATTGGTTTGCTACTGAAAAAACAAAGCAGAACACGTGAAATCAAGGATAATTTACATTTTAAATGCAGTTTACAACTATAGTAATATCTATATGAAAATCGATGTCTACACGGATATTAAAATTTTCACCTCGACTCAAGGAAAAGGTTAAAAATGATAATGTCAAAAGAAATATTAAGGAGCTAAAAAGAATTTGAACATGAAAATTTTCGAATGAACAAAACATTGGATTCGGGCTATACAGCCCAAGTTGATTAGAGTTTTTTTAACGGTGAGGATGACCCCATTGGATGGAATTCACTTGAGGAATTCTTCTCACACGAAGGAAATTCTAATAAAACAGAAAACAGCAGTGCGTCTTGTTGGAGTTCATCTATGTTTCACCATAGATTCTGCTATTTTGACGGTCTTGTTGGTTTTCATCTGAATGGAATTAAAAACGTCAGAAAAAAGGTTAACGGCGGACCTACATTGAAACTGCAAAGAGAAGCCTTATTATTATGAATAACTAATATAAGTACCTGGTTTCGCTCGGGTATGTAACGCTTTCCTGTGGAAAAACTTTGTAAACCCTTATCTCTGAGTTTCCCGATTCCGAAGCTCGACCCCCTTAAAAAAGAGTTTATACTCTGCACCCTGAAGGAGTACTTAATCCGTCCCGCAAAATTTTAAGATTTTAATAACAAACACACACACACGACTTGCTATTTTATTTGTGATTGATTACTAGAAGGTCGAACCAGCCAGAAGAGGTGATTGTTCGACCTTTGATGATATTATTTGATTGACTAAGATTGAGAACGATTTTCAAAATTTTTCCTATTTGTCCTCTGCAGCCCTCTTAGTGTTTTTGACTTTGATTTTGATCTAGCAAAATCTAAAATGGTGCAATAAAATATTACGATACCTTAAATTTACCTTAAAGGAGGTCGTGATTCCCAGGTTGAGAACTACTGTCTTAAAGGATTTGGACCACATTTTGGGAAGCACTGTACCGATAGAAGAATGTTATTTTTATGAAGTTCTTTGATATGGAAATTGCTTAACGATCTAAAATCGTGTTTTGATTATCTTTACTTTTTTGTAGTATGATAAGGAATTAATATGCAATAATTTGTAATCCGTTATAATCAAGATTCGTTGCATATTCTCCATAACAACGAGAATCTTTTGTAGTTTACTGGTAAATTCTCAGGTTATCGTTTAAATCCACAAGATTACTGTTAATCGTGTTAATCTGGAAGTTACTTGTGCACGAAATGCAACATCTACATCTGTTAAGAGAAAATAATGATTGTTTAATTGGGTGTTATCTGCATTTTTAATGATTAGCATGCCTGGCTTGCTTGGTATATTATTCTGATGTTTGTAGAGAATTTTTATTGTCAATGTTTGTGATAATATAAAGCGAAAACGAACTACCGTAACATTGGAAAGGTCGTGCATGTAATCAATGTGCTTACATGCCATATAATTAATTTAATAATTTTCCACTTGAATTTATTGACAAATGTTACTCATATTTTAGCGTTTGTTTATTTGCTAATGGTAAACATGCTGCTCGCGAAGTTCATCAATTTAAAGTTAAGATAATTAAGCACGTAACCTAACTAATTTTTTAATTAATTCAAATTTGGTTGAAGCGTCGAAAAGAAAAGGAAATTATTTTTTATTAAATTTAAAATTCGTTCCTAAATTAATTTTAGTAAATAACTTGTTAACAAGCCAAACTTTATTAAGCAATTCTTTTTATTAAAATACTTTCACGCGCCCATCTTTTCTCGTTATTATTAGCGAAGAACTGTTGGTATTCTATGACCCAGATATTCTAAAATCCAAACGTTCGTTCGATCAAGTTAATTTTGCATGCATCACTTGGACAACAACAAAAAAACGAATAAACGTAATAACCGTAATAAAAATTAAAACGAAAAAGAAGAGCAAGAGTCGGCTAAAATGATGTGTCATCTGCAAACCTTTCCTGCATTCATTTTCCTAATTTCTCATTAAATGTGATGTTTGTTTTTGGACTGAAATTAATTTTATCTTGTGCAGAACAATTTTTGAAAATATAAATACAAAGAATTGTGAGAATTCCCAGCAAATTTTATTTATTTAAATACGGTCGCTTGTCCTAGTATTATACTTGTTTTTATTAAAGTTTTAACGACAAATTACAAATTTTTGTCATAAAATAATTATATTCTCACGCAAGTAAGTGTTTTTGTCACTTTCTGACCCAAAATGGCTTCTTAAAGCTCTTTAATACCAGTGGCGTACGATCGAAATGGCTGTGACCGCATTGGTGCTCTATTAAATTTTTTACTTTCATAGTGTGTTTTATATACATAGTAACAAGTGGCTTATTTGCATGTTTGAAATAATTTAACTGTCAATATGTAAATTATTTTACCGATAAGCTTTTTTATGCTTTTATTAAATTTCCTGTTTTTGATTATAACTATTTTTCATTATCTACGTTTTCGCTACGTTGTTAGTTTAAGGTCATATTTATGTATTACTCGAAATTTCCACTTACTTGATTTTACCTACGAAAAATTTGAACGAAATGAGTTTCGTAGTTTTTTTTTACATTAAATAGGTTTCCTCGCTTGACTATTTGATTATTATTTTTACTGAAGTGAAAATTGAGAAAAGTTTACTTATATTCTACACGTCAACATTTTTTAAACGGCATATTCAAGAAAACCTGAAGTTTTTCGTTTATTTAAGTACCACTCTCAATATTTCCAGAAGCACCTTTGTGGTGAATAAATTTAAATTTTTTGCATCTATTCTTACATATAATTCACAATATTGATATTACTCGGAAAACTCATTTTCCTTAACTAGAGTTTTTTTACATTTATCTACAATTCTAGGAAAATTTAATAACAAACCCATTCTAAGCGTTTGTAAAGATAAACTTAACAATAACTTGAAAATTTAATCTAAAAATTTGATTGCCCAAGATATTATTGTTGGTATCTCGAAAACGGTGCATTTCATCTAAATAAGAAAACCGTGCTTATTTTATATTGCCGTTTACTTAATTACATAATTTTTGAATACACAATGTCATGGCAATTTATATACGATGGCGATGTGTGTATTCGGCAAGCGTTTGTTATTCGTGTAAACTTGACACATCGTACAGGAGCATTCATGAAGCATTATGTCAATATTCGCATAGTCCACGAATAATGCACATTTGATTACACAACGGTTTTGTCTGATCATGGTACATCGCATGCAGTGTACATTTAAAGTCCACTAATATCTTATGCTAACAGCGCTACATCGACAGTAACTAAAAAGTCTTTTAGCCATAAGATGTGACCATTGTTTTTAGTTGAACTCGATCCACTCGGGCGCACTCGGTTTATATACTTTTAAAAATATTGTTAACTTATTGGCTCAACGACTTTACGTCCTCTCCGAAGCACGGAGGTGGTCATAGGGAAGCCGCGGTTGTATGTGCACATTTTAATCCCTATCAAGTTTACACAATTATTTGTGTACTTGGGGTAAGATTTGCAGCTTGTGGGAATGATAGATTGGACAGAGACAAAGGAAATCGAGAAAAATAGTCAGTGAAGCCAATGGATCTGAAATTCTCTCTAATGCTGCTTTTATACTATAACACGGTAGCTGTAACTTTGTTTAGCTTAATTTCGGGTATAAACGGGCATTGAAATGTTGGTCCTTGTTTTAATTTGCCGTTGTATTAATAATGTTTTGGGAGGGCGATGTCCCATCCAAAGCCATACATTGCTATGATCACCGGACTTGGAATTCTTTTCGACTTAGGAAAATAATATCAATTTATTATAAATTAAAAACAAAAATAATTATGGAACTTGGTTTGATAAGCAATGTTAGCATTTAGGAGGGGAAGCGTAGCGTATTCAATGGATCAACTTTATGTAGACTACTCACTCAAAAATTATAGTTATAAAAACAGCATATTTTTTGCATCTTTTGACCTTCAATGTCCAAAATCCTAATTCAGCATGGGTAAGATTTATTTATCACTGTTTTTTTAAATACTGTATAGAATTTTCCGAGGGATTCACACGCAGTACTGCAAGCGAGTGTACACAATACAGTTGTTGCACAGTTCCCGAGATATTGAAAACAAGTCAATGGGTAATAAAATTTTGAAATAAACGAAGATTGAATCTTGAATACCATAAATCCTATTGTTGTATTGCGGATAAAATAAATAAATACGTGTAATTTGGTTATAAAAATATTATCGTAAGCTTTTAAATTAAATCAAACTGACAAAAATGATTAACTACGAATGGTTTATTAAAATATGGAATGTGAACATGCTTTCTTTAAATTGGACATAAAATATTAACTGCTTTTGTTGATAAGTTTATTATAACAATAAACTGGGAATAAATTTAGTTTTAGATTTTTGATATTTCAAAATTATTATTAAGCGTGCAGATATTTGACTTTTTGAGCAAAATCTCCAGTAAGTTATAAACTAACATAATGGTCAATTAGTTTGTTGATGAACACACAAAGTCGTGTTTGAGTTGTGTAAGCGTTTGATGGATTAGAATGGGTTAGATTATCTACATAGTTTGAACAATTTCCTTTTGCCAAATGAGAATTTGCTAGTCATAACTTGTGATGCTTGATTAGATTGCAATTACATGCTGTTCTATTAATAATTTTGTATGGACAATTTTGAGATGAGAAAAGCTTCGGCAATTCAATGGTTATATTAAATAACTTTTGTTTTGAATTGATTATAAAATATACCTACTACTACAATTTTTCCAAAGATAACAAAATATGTTTGTGTCTGTTTTATTATTATTGTTTATCAAATGAACCTATACTTTTATCTCACGATTACTTAACATAACAATATAATATGGTTTAAAAATAAGTTTATTATAGATAACTAAAAAGTTTTCCTAAATTTTTTTATGGAGAGTTAATATCAATTTTTTCCGGCGAGACAAATTTTAATTTGATTTAAATTTTAATTATTAAAGCTGTTGGGAAACCGCGTAGGAAGATTAATTAATGATACAACTGAGATGATAAGGTGTCTGGATCGAAACAACAATAACCAATTTATTGCGAATATTGTAAATGCTGAAAGTAGTCGCCACTAGGTCGCAGGGCTATTTGGGCAATTCCAAATAAGCACTCGTACCTTCTTCCCTATTTATTTACAATACTAAAACTAGGTTGTTGCTTTTATACGGTCTATAAAATCAACCCCATGTTCAATTTATGCACTTATGCAATATTTTAACCGATAACTATCGTAAAACATGGTCGTTCAGAATTTAATTTACAAATTAGCGACTCTTGTTTTGCAAAATTGCTATGAAATCTATTTTTTCACTAACGAATAATCAACGAAACATACAGGCCGTTTTCCAGTGGCGTACAATCCTACACAAATTACCAAATTCCGTTTCAAAATTTTTTATTAAAATGTGATTTAAATATACTAAAGAGTGTAATGGAGGGTTGATACCATGGGTAGGATTGATACATTGTCTAAAATGAAAAGAAATTATACGTAATTAGAAATTAATTATTATTATCTAAATTAGAAATACGTTGTATTGAACATCCCGTAATACATATGTAAGACTTGATACACTTGACAAAAGAAATAATTTTTTTTTTTGCGTAAAGTACGTAAACCAAAGTTGTTTATTATACAATAAATATTAAGTAATTCTCATTCAATAAAGTTTCAATATTTTTTCATGTTAAGTGTATCAACTCTTACTAGTCTCCCTAATCTACCCGATATTTCGATTAAAACAAACGTATTTTTAAATATAGCGCAGGCATGTAGTAATCTCAAATGTGTCGCATGTTTAAATGGTCTGGCAGAATTTAAATTGCCACCTGGCAGGTGTGCACGAAAAGGGAATTTCTTTCGTGAGACACTTGGTGCACCTATAAGAAAGAACAAGTCCGGAGCATATGTTTCTGCAATGAACAATAGACCTCAAAGTTGAATAGGGTGGATTTGTAATACCCATAATTTTTATAAATCATAAAAGAAAAGATTTTCGCTTCTCCATCTTCAGCTTCTCAGAAAATTATTATGACTATACAGAATACGTATCGGCGGCGACACCAAGTCGTTATTATTATTCAATTACCATTTCCATTTTCCATACTACTCACACTAATTTCTTCGCAAAAAAAGTAAATTACCTAAATTTTTTAAACATAACTATTTCGCGATTGCAAAGAATCCCAATGCTTAATTTTACGATAACTTTTTTTTTTATTGTTCTCCACTGGATTTACTAGTGTTGAGTCGCTGTTGAATATTTCAATGGGTTTAGGTACTTTTGTATTTTTCGAGAGTTTCTAATTAGTGCTCTAAAATAAGAGAAAGTAAAAATAAGCTGAAAAATAATTAAAACGAGAAAACAATTACACTAATAAAAAGTGCACGAACTATTTTCGTTACGATTTTTATTCACGAATACACGATATTCTTAATTTAACTGAGTGCCAGGATTTATGTCGCTTAAAATTATTGGAAAAGCATATTACATCAAGTTTTTTCGTAAAAATTTTTATTTGTAATTCCAATTTATTTATTTTACTTTGGCCCTCTTACGATTCCATTTTTACAAAAATTGTTGTAGTTTTTCGGCAATTCCAAAAGTCGTGATTGCCAAATTAGATATTTCTCATAGTTTCAGCTTGTTTATTTTGATTAACTAAATATCTTCATTTATGTAAATAAGCGGTAGAAATAGCATCCCCTTGATAATTATGAAGCAGGTAAATTTACTTACATTAATTTATGGAAGATTATTTCGAGGTTGTAAATTGTGACTTTTCTTTGAAAAATGCAAAACGCGATTAAAGGGAGCTGTTAAGATTTGACAAATTTGTGACGTCTTTGTTAAGTTTGACCGAAAATGTTTGGATTTTATTGTCTATATTTTTAACAAGGTCTTGCAAATATTTTACATAATATTTATGTTTTTAAACTTATTGTTTTCTCCACCTACCTGCAAAGCTATTTTGGGAAGTTTGCTTTTAAGGATCGCTTTTTCTAAATTGTATTTAAATGTGGGGTAAGTAGATGTATTGTAAAAAATCGTGTTTCTTGGTCGATCCTGCCTACGTAGATGTTGAAAAGGATTTGTGCATCTTATGCAACAATAGTGAATCACAGCGTTCAGTTCCTTTTAAGTGCACTTTTCCTTATTGCTTATAAATAAGCAAAATATTAGAATAAAACCTTGCGAAATATTTTGACATAGTTATGAAATGGCTTCACTATGTGTTACATGGTAATGCATGGGGTTATATCAAACGACGTGACATAAAACAACAAAACAGCAGAAACCCGGTAGAGAAACTTGTCAAGGACTTGAACTAAGTGGTTCAATCCATAACTTTCATCCCGTCGATATCTCAGCATGGGTTGAATTATTCTTAAATATCAACTTAACTGACTGTTTTAGTAGCTCGCTACTTTTTCTTCACGATTATCTTGACAACTGAATCCTTAAGATGGACGATTGTTTTAATGTTGAATTCGTTAAGGGTATTTTTATGAATAATTTTTACAAACCTATTCTTTGAATTATATCGTCGTCAAGAAGCCGTTTTTTCACTCGATAAAAAAGTGGTAACGCATTGATCAATTGGTTTGATAGACTAAAAATGGGCAAACTGATGATTTCATCTTCACCTACGCCCATGGCGCTTTTGCAATTTTTCCGGTCGCTCATCTCGGCGTCTTGCAGAATGTGCGTATCACATTTTAATGAATTCTAATGCGGGGGGGGGGGCAATACTAATTGAACAATCACGAAGAAATATTTTGATTTGTAGGTATTTTTACTTTTTATTTATAAAAGTGCAGGGAATGTATTGGTATGCTGGTATGGATATAATTGATTTGGTGATTCGTTCCATTTATGGAATTGTAATTGCAGCTCTATATGTGTTATATATTGCGGAGTACACTGCCGGACAATCCACGTTCATTTATATTAGCTATTTAATTACTACATAATGTTACAACCTGTCCAATGCTGATAGGTATTATCAAAACCAATATACCAACGTGTTGTATGCCACAAACAATTGCTTTTTACATGTTCTCTGTAATAGCTTTTAATAATAATTATTAGGCCAATTAAAATAACGTATTTTATTCATTTAATTGTATTTTATGAAAATATAGTATTTATTAAATTTTGAATTTATAGGTTGTTTATTTATAGTTGAGATAGATTGATGGTTCAAAATGTAAAAAACCATTAGGTATAATAAATTTGACCACCCAAGTAGCAAATGTCTAATGTTTGTTATTATTTTTAAATTTTATATCGATTTTTATCGGATATGTAGCAAATACAAATTAAATGTAAATTACTTGTCCTGTGATTAATTTACACATTGTTTTGTCCAAATTTATCTGTGATGGAATTTAAATATCCAGTTCAAAAGATTAAAGTATTACTACCTGACGCGGTCAATTTGGTTTAATCCAACCAATTAAATCCGGCAAATATCATAATTAATCAACAAGACTCAGATCAGTAGCATTACTTCATCATTTTAGTAGTTCGTCATTCTAAAGATGTAGTCTAAAACACAGAACGCAAAAATACTCATTAAGTCATTGTACTCGACTCGGTGATTGCAACACCTTCACAATGTTGGGGGTTTACCCCCTGCCTCTGGTACCGATTTTGCCATAAAAAAGCATGTTTATGCTATTAAAATATATAGTTATGTATTTCTATAATTTATTATGTTGGTCATTTATTTAATTGTGAAAAACTAACAGGCGCCAGGCGACTTCATTAAAACTCAAGATAAGGAAGACATTTTTTTCTTTATTATTGCATCTAAAAATGGTTAAAGAGGAGGACGGAACGTTTTCGCTTGACTATACAAAGTTTCGTAGTAATAAAGTAGAAATTTTAATTAAAAACGTTGAAACCAGCAAATAAATTGGAACAAATCAAACGCATTTGAATTGGTAAAAACTTAAATAAAATACACTACAGCGCCAGCGATACGAATTTGACTTATATAGACGAAATCCTTCGATAAAAGCAAACCGTCAAATTGAATATATTGGTTATTGAAATAAGCAGTCGGTTGGTAGGTCTGGTAACATCTTAAATTTCCAATGCAAGTTGTAGAGCAAAACTTGCAATTCAATTGCTATAGGATAATATATTGGTTCACCAAAATAAAATAGTTGCATGGGATCACAAAGTTCCCCAAGTTATAGATGTTATAAATTTTATAAAATTCATTAGGAGTAAAATTTTAAATTCTCAAGATTTAGGTGAAATTTTCCATGTAAATTTATTTTGCTGTAAATTCCATATGTTTCTGGTCATATAATTTATTATAATACCAAATTCAAAATAGAAAATTTTTAAAAGCTTTTCGCACTTTTTACAACTTCTCCATTATAGAAGTATATTATAATATAACATATAGAATTACAACATAAACATATTATGGAGGCACTAAATCTTAAGTGATTTGATGTCTTCCAATAATTAAAACCGGTAGTTTATGGGTTGAAAAGATGGCGTACAATCTGTCATAAGAACATGAAATTTGGCAATTCTCGTGCGATTAAAGCCAATAACTTGGATTGCCAGTAACTAAAAGGTTTAACGACTTCCGGAAATCAGTAATTCGCCACGTTAATTTGATTAAATGAAACGGATTGTTAATACCTATAGTTTGTAACAGCGATTAATTTTAAAGTGTGTCAATTTTTGAATTAAAATTAAAGAAAAAGTTGGATATTTTTCCTTATTTACATAATCCAGCCTCTTCGGAGGCAATTTTCAAAATTGTATGTTAGCTCTCGCCATAACAAGATCGTATTAATTATCTATGATCTTGCAGTCATTGATTTTCGGCTCAATATTAAATGGAGGGGGTCCGATTTTAATGACATTGTTGAATTTCGTTTTGAGCTAATCATACTAATTTATTATTTTCGTTTAGGAATTTTTGCTTACATTAATTAATTGTAATGTGGAATTTGAACGAAATGTTCCTTGTTATTGATCAGCGCTCAGTAAGAAAAACTTTTAATTTCTATGCTCTTCCATTTGTAACCCATAAATTCAAACGGGTGAGATCATAAATTTATTTGGTCTTTAAAAAGGGAAGAATTACTTGCATTAAAAGATTTCTTGCTTTCATGGAAAATTGTATTTAGATAAATTTATTTTCTTTAACTTTTACTTTTAATTACTAAAGCTGCATTTTCAATCGCTTTTTTGCTAATTTGTTCGTGCTTCCCAGATGTAACACCTTATTTAATTAATGCATGTATATCGTAACTAATTAAGACCCTGACATGTATGTTTTTCATTTTTACGAATAATAATACTTTTTTATGTTCTAATTACGTAACTGTCCGATTTTATTCAACACAATTAATACTCGTGTGTGCTGTATTTCATATTAAAAATAAATTGAGTAATTCCCCTTTATTTGTTTACAATGTAAACTTCCAATTTTTAAAGTATATTTTGAGGGAAATGTCTTGAAGGAACAGAATTTCTGTATAAACTAATTTAAGTTCTCTCGTACAGTGGTTAGTAAATATTTTGCGGTAATGTATTACAATTTCTAAAACCCTTCAGTATACTTGGTAGTAATTGTCAGGCAGCGGCGGCTCGTGGCTTGAATTTGGCGAGGTTCGCTTTACCAAAATTTGGTTTTTGAAACAAAACATCCGAAGAAATGCTCTGAAACCCCTATCACATATTATTTCGGTTAACCTCACCAAATCAAGCTTGTAAACGGCTGTTGCTTTCAGCTATTAATAATTTATTTATATCAATAAAATTTGCAACCTTCACATTTTTACCACACGCACCGCCACTGTTGTCAAGTTACTTCCAACAAATACTATAGATTATAATACGTACAACTTCACGAGTTTTACATAGAGTTCGTCAGACATATTTTTTTTAGCGCCATCTAACATGACGAGGTGTAAAATTCGCGTCAATTCGCTAATGCCAAAAACTACTAATGCGCATTTAAACCAATATTTAAAAATAATTTTCAGGTTAGGATACCACGCATGTCTGCTATTTGACGAATCACGTCACGTGATAGGTTTACAGGTAATTTTAGTTACTTAGCAGATTACAGAGGTGAATATTTCAGCCCTTAACCTAAAAACGTATTTGTTTACACTTCCAGTCGCCAGAGGTCGGAGTCCTAATTTTTCTCGAAGTTGAACGTATTATTAGTCTTATAGTATTTGCTTCCAACTTTCGTAACTTTGTTACAGTTTTCTTTACCACACACTCCTTTATGTTTTTATTTGCACCCTTTTTTGTTTGGCGGGGGTCGCTAGCACCAACGTATATGAAATCGAACTTTGATAAACTTCACGAGTCAAATTAGCATAATGTGAATAAATTTGAGAACTTCAACCTTGTTAAAGTTGAGGTATACAGTTTTTTCATGTGACGAAGTAGGATAAAGGTTGTAAACAATTTAAACTAATTTGCATTATATGATATTTAAATAAATTAATATAGGATAACAATGGTTTAATTATTATTTTTTGCGCCAATTTCATGTTTATAATTTTTAGCCGTTTGAAATGCCGATGAAACTAAACCGTTCCATGATCAATCGCATTCTTCACGCATATTTTTCCTTTTTAAAATTACAATACCTACACATTTTCGAATTCTTTCTCTTTGCAAAAATGGTAGAGGATATAATTGGTTACCTACCTGAAGCTTCCAGATAATTTAAATTTTATTGTCTTCTAACTGTAAATAATTGAAATTAACACTGTAAATATTTGTGATGGAAAAATGAGATTATTTTATAATAGAAGGTCACAACAAAAGTCACCTGCAAAAATGCGTGGGAAATGTTCTATTTTTCTGTGCAGTAAAACCAAATAAACTGGTTCTCATACGACGACCGCCGAACCACGCTTCTATTTTTAAAATATTGAAAATTAAAATTTTCCTATTTAACAAATTTTGCTTGTAAGTGGGTTAAGCCTCTGCTATTGATTTTAGTCTATTCCATTAGGTACCTAAACAAAGAGGGGATTTTAAGTGGAAACTTAGGGGAGTTTAACGCGACACATTTTTGACCCCCTATTATAATTTTGGTTTGATAGCACCGAAAGTACATGATTAAACCGTATCGTTTACAAATATTCCGAAATAACCACATAAATTTTGACAATTGACATAATCGTGCATCCTCGCATTTTTCGGTATGATGATCCTCACCTACTTTTAAGTAAACTTAATTAGTCGTTTCACTTTCTCGAATGTTATTCTTTCTTATGTTATAAAATTGTCTAAACAATTGTATTTCGATTTGTTGTTACACTTTTTTTGATAATCACGTGGCGAACACTTTCTCTCACTCAGTAGTTTAAATCTTTAAAATAATTTTAACGAGGCATTGTTGCTTCCGTGCAGATATATATTATATACCGTTTTAATACTGCATCAATAGACCTGATTTTTATGTTGATTAATCCACGTGTGTAATAACCATTTAACCGTCTTTAGATTTTTAACAAAGGTAATCTATACTTACCGCACTGTTTTGTAATAATTTCACTTTCTAAATGTATTCAATGCAATATTTAAACCATTACACCAAACTCGGTAATTAAATATTGTCTTCTTGTAACCTACGACTAAGGCGCCTCAAATCAAAAATTTGCCCCCCCCCTGTCAAAATATAGGACTAGTGCGGAAAATGCTTCAAGCTATGATCATATTGGATCTCGGGTGGTTCGAAAGAATTTTAACTCATTTGCTATTATATGATTTGTCTCCACCTGATAAAAATGCCCACAGCTTTATTTAATTTAAATGATAAACAACAATTTATACTCGTTTTACATGAAAGTACTCGTATGTGAGCACTGCAAGTATTTACATCGACATTTTATAAATAAGCGAACAAAAAACTGGTTTTAACAGTTTTGATTTGAACCACTTTCTCATTAATTTTACTTGTTTAAAACTGCAATTTATACCTTTTAGTATTTTATTATTATGTTTTATTACCCCTCTGCATAACTTCTGGGTAATCTCTGGTATAGGTTATTTTTTACAATTATGTTAATTAATGGTGTTATTATAACTTTTAATATGTAACTTTTACGCAATATAAAGTTGCGAATAAAATATTTAAACTTGTATTTTTATTAGTTTAATTCGTTTACAAATTAGAAAACACTTTCTAACATTTTTTTATTTGACTTTATAATCTTAATTGTTTAACTTAATTTGGATATTATTCTCTTCTTCAAGTTCATAAAACGCATTGCGAATCAGAAATCAGGTTTAAGTTGAAGCAATCGGAACCAAATTATTATTATTAAATTTTATAATTTGTTTGATAAATTTTCATTTAACTCTTATACCGAAGACGGACCTGTCTGTTGATATTCTTTGTTATGCATATAGAAACCTATCAATTTGTAGATGTTAATCAACTATAATTCTACGATTATGTTGGTACAAAAATAAATATTATTTACAGTATTTGGCTCCCATAGGAACTTTTGTCCCCGATTTCTTGTGATTAAGCGGATAATGAGGATCTGTCGGAAGCCCTAAACAAATTTACCTATGTGGTACCTCTGGTCGTGGAGTGAATATTAATAAGCCTATTACGATATTATTTTCACATGTTCTACTACACACGCCAAAATACTTTCAATGGTGTAAATAATATCAATTAGAACTGACTCAGTTTGATAGCTTTGTTTCTGCAGTAGTTTGAAATTATCGCAGTTTCAAACCAGTAGTGCAAAGTAGTCCTTGCATTTAAATGACTAAATTTTGTTGTGAGTCATTTTTGTAACACCCGAAATTGCGAACCACTTGGGGCAAATGACAATAATTGATTTGTCGTACTCAAATAGTCTTAAGGCTAGCCAAACAAGGCCGAGGCCTCGCAGAGCTAATCGGAGGGCGGCCGTTCTTTTCTTGCTCTTTAAGTTAACCAATTATTATGAACCACCATGACAAAGTAAAGCATTAATTTTGAATTTCATCCTTCTAGATCTTCATTGCTTCTTCTTTCGAGAGAGGATAATTGTCATCAAGTGTCCAGACCAAAAGTATTTCTATTTTGTACCAAATTACCAAAAATTATATTCCCAACAATTCAACAATCTACACACCAATTCGCCCCCGAGTTCGATTTATATATAAATATTTTAACTCTTAAATTAATTGGAGTATTTACTTACTTTCCAAAATACAAATAATAAATAAAACACTTACGTAAATAATCAATCATTGTAGATTATTATTTATTATGGCTATCATTTAAAATAAAACTTTGGATAAATAAAAAAATTAAGGTAATTTATTTTGTAGTTATTGCGTAGTAACAATGTAAGTCTACATGTTTTAAATATTTACCAAACAGTGGCGGCTTGTGAAGAATTTACTTGGTGAGGCAGGTGTGCAAAACCGAGAAATTTAATTTATCACATTCACATCTTTTCATATCTTCACATCTTCATTTCTTTAGACTCGACTGATTTAATTATGTAAGTAATTAATAATAAATTTACAATTGGCGGTAAGATGATCTTTACTCATACTATGTTTAAGTCCAGACCGCGACAAATTTTTTAAATCGCTGTAACCAGTATAACACCAAACCATTTCACCACATGAATTTTTTGCGAAAAGTATACATGTCCAACAAAATAATTTATTAAGAAAATAACTTATACCGACCATCCATTTATATTTTTCATACCAAATATTATTAAACGCCCTATTTGGTTTTCCGACGTTAATAGTGTCTTACTGAGATCTGGACACGGTCTTTGTATGTCTTTAACATACAATTATTTATCTTCGTATGACAGACGATCGAAATTTTTATTATGTATTAAATAATTAACAATATCCTCACAATTTTTAATTGTCATCGTTTTTACATCTATATTAGCAGCCATATTATTAATAATATTAACAATTTTTAGAATATAATAGTGAACAAACCCTAACCGTAATTTAAATTATATTTACCTAGCACCAAGACAACACGAAAGCAAGTGTGAAAGCAAATACTATAGATAGGATTCCTATCTATAGTATTTGGCTGGACGTATTATCCTATCTATAGTATTTGGTGAAAGTTCGAGAAAGCACGAACAAAGGTTTGTTTGAAATTTATTGGCGCAGTCGCATTTGTAGCATTTGAGGCACTGGCCATGGCATAGCAAATTGCGTATTGTAAAATCACGGGTCGTACAAACGCGCATGGATTTTACACGGAATTAATGAAATACCGAGGCTACTAGAATCTGTGTCCAACAGACGCATGCGCATATTACATTATTTTTAAAACGTATTACGGGTATTACTTATAGGTTTATTATATTTAATAATATAATATTACTACATATTATAATAAAATTACATATTTTTAACCAAAAATATATAAAAATGTTAAAGAGAAATAAAGAATTGATCAAAACATAATATGTATAAGTAAAATTTATAATTACATAATTTTTAAACAGGGATAAAATTTTTACCTTAATTTTCTAAGCAGTAAAGAAAAATTATAAATGATTTTGATTTAAACTTTACTTTTGATGAGTTGGTGGTTCTGGACTGTCACGATATTTCATTATTTGTAAATTTATAATCAATACATTATGCAAAAAATACAAATTATTTTTTTTTAACTTGGCTTGACGGTTTGGTGAGGCACTGCCTCCTCTGCCTACCCTGACAAGCCGCCACTGTTACCAAACCATTTTTAGCCATGACTCGGGGGGTTAATCACAGCAGCAGTACAGGCAGTATCAGAAGTAGTAAGTGGCAGTATTAAGCAGTATTGGACAACGAAAATATTTTTTTTATGAAAATACCATCAATATTAGGCAACATCGGAAGTATTAGGCAGTATCGACCGTATTACACATTATCAGCAGTATTGCAAAATAAGTGTAGTAATAAGCAATATTATGTAGTATTCAGTGGAAGGGATAAATTCTTTTGAGTAAGTCAAAACTATATGCTGACTTTATACTGCTTCTTACTTCCTAATATTGAGCGAAACTACCTAGTACCTACTGTGACATTCGATTGATACTGCCACTTACTACTTATACTACTATATACTGCTGATACCGCTTTTTACTGCTGATACTCTCTGATACCGCCTAATACTGCCACTTTACTGCTGTTACGACTTAGTATTACCACTGACTGACCCTAATTACCTTGTACTGTCGAATACTTCAACTTACTTCTGACACTGCTATTTACTGGCATTACTTCTTGATTCAATATCAGCAGTAAGCGTCAGTCCACGCAGGTCCAGGCAGTAAATGCAGTGTTAGGTAGTAAACGGCAATATAAGTACATGTATTTTAATAAATACTGCCATTCGTCTTCGCCATCGATGTTCCAATGCCCAATGTTTTCCCGATCGCCAAACCTCCACTTTTGGGAAATATTAGGTTTTCTTTTGTAAAACTTAGTTTTTCAAATACAAATCTTGCGGAAGCTGTACCGAGGGGCTTACAGTTTCTGTGTTCAACTGACTGATTAACAGGAGCTGCAAGCGTTGATTTTTTAACCCAACCAAGAAAGTTTTACATTGCAAACTGATATTATTAACATGTTATTTTGAATTACCGGAATTAAACAAGTTTGGATGTAGTTAACGATTTGGGCAATTGGGTTTCAAAACTTTAACATATACTACGCTAAATCGTTGAAGAACCGCAGGGAATGGATTGCATATTTGATATTAAGCAGTGACCCACATTTTAAGCATTCTTTTTATGGGAAAATTACCAGAAACAATTTTCGATAAATGTAAATAGAAGCAAAATAAATTGATAAATAAACAAGCTTAATCTGTAAATTATTTTCCTAAAGGTTTTCGACCGTTTAGATAAAGTGCTGTAATTTGAGAGATAGGTTTGTACATAATAATGTTAATGACTTCTGACAGAGCGCCAAAAGTTTTCAATTTAAAAATGAAGTTGCAATCCATATATTGATATGTTCCTGCACCCTGCTTCCTGAATGTACATTTGTATCCAGAGGAAAGCTTGATTGACGTATTTAACAAACCATTCAATTTGGTACCATCAGTTTATATTGAATAGCTAAGAAGTAATCTTATAGTATAACGCTATTGGATGTATCAAAATTAGGAACCGATTAGGTTCGAGTGGTAGACAAATGAATTTTAACCGGAAGAAGGTGGAATGAAAGCGTTGACGTTGACAGACTTCGATATCGAACTCGCCTTCATCGTGATGTCCAATCTTGATAACTCATGACAAATAATTTTTGACATAAAACTAAGATTTTTATAACCTTTTCATTGGGTAAACCTACTAACCTCTTTTAAAATATTTAGGAAAAATGTTGAACAATGTCGCTTTTTAGTATAACGGAAATTGATTGTAATGCTTGAGAAGCCATTATCATTATACACATAGCTTAAAGATTTTAAATTTAAATAAGTAGATAAATTGCTGATTATCAGATTGCTAAGTTACTAACAAGTAAAAAAATTAATCAATCGGCTTTCAATTTGATAACTAACTGACAGCTTTATCTCTCTAAAACTTAATCATCCGAAATAAATGAGTGGTAGTATCGATCATGAAGTTATAAATGAGTTATTGAATTGATATTGCCGACCAATTTCGAATTTTGTTTTTAATAAACCTATAATTTAATTTACTTCTTTTGTGCATTTCCACTGTGTCGAGAAAATATTTTTCTTTCTGGAGTGAAGCTGGAATGTTTTATCGGTCAATGCAGTTAAACTCACTCGGTATTGATTTTATCTTCTTATCGTACAAGCCGAGTGAGTGAATACACTTTCTAAAATTTATTGTTATTTTGGTTATATGCAATCCATTTCGTTCAGTATATTTCTTAACCGCCACCACGCCCCCCCTATATCTTCTTTTTATAGATGTAAAAATTTTGCTTCGTCTGCGTACTTGGCTATGCGGTAGATTATTTGTGGGAACCTCTTATCAAATCAATCAATTTGTTTGTTAGTTATTATTTATTAATAACAAAGCGGTTTCGTTAATTATAAGTGGGAACTGTTTCCTATTATTTGTCGATTTCATTAAGTTTTTTTTATGACGCAATTTAATACGAATTGTAAAATCCGTTTGGTTTATTTTAAATTAGAATTTATCTTTTCATTATTCTCAGATGCAATTAGGGTTCTGCATAATTTGTTAAACGAATTAGCTGGAAGCACCCACAAGTACTTTGTGAACTTTAACCTCTATTCGCGCACCGTGCTTTATATAGGATCTTTTATGTTCTGTAATATACCCACACATACTAAATCTGCTTCCCTATTTATTTATAAACCTCATTCTTCTATCTTACAATAATTGGACGATAAATATTTTCAATTTTATGTCGTTGATTTCAAATTGAGGTGCGCTTATGATGTGGATGGATTAATTACTCCAGTAGCGCCACGCATGATCGACGTTGCTTGTGCTGTTACAACAACGGAAAAATGAAATCGCCGCAGACCAAGTGACATGACTAAGATCACGTATAGAATAAAACGGTATAAAGGAATAACTTCAAGGCGACCCATAGGAAAATCATTCTCGAGGAATGTTGGTTAGTTTTTGGTGACCATCGAAGATAAGTCAATCAGTCATAAATACTTGAAGAATGCCGAAGACGATTATTGGAGTCGGTATGGTTACCACCGGTTACATTCTTATTTTTGCCCCATAAAAATTATAATAAATTTCTTAATTAATTATTTGACTTTGTCTGTTTTCACGCTGGTTGATTTCGAGACCTTGCGAAAATAAGAGAAACTTTATTGGAAACTGGTAGGAGTCGATTGTTATTAACTTTCTTGCGTAATAATAAAGCAACTGTTTAATAATAGCACACTGGTTCTTATTGTTTCCTTATAATAATAAATGTCATTTTTGGTCTCTCAAAAAATTGTAATTATTTTAATTAATAACGCAATAAATACACCAAAAGACCTAAATCCGGTAAAAATAAGTTTCCTTTTATTATTAGTCAGCGCGACAATTATTTTGTTTCGTTAACCTTTTTAATTTAATTTTAAGTAATTCCATTTTGTTTGTTTTACTAAACCCAAGCACAATTTATTTTATTATTTGAAATAACAAGTTTGTATTTTGTACACAAAATAGAAAGTAGAAAATAAATTGAACATTCCAATCCACTGAGCTTTTGTAAAGCGGCTCCTTGTAGAGAAAGGATGACACCGACAAAGTATCCCTTATTTATAAATACAATACCTTCTCCGAAAAACTTAAATTTTTCTAAAATTTTCAAGTTATTAAATTAATTTAGAGCTTACAGTTTGCTTCATATTTTTAAGCAACCAGGTCTAGCAGGATTTAAATGATTACATTCAATTATATTAGTGCAACAATTCATTAACGATGATTAACACGAAAATAGGGTTGTTTCGATGCGAGGAGAGTTATTGGGAATTTTTATCGATGTAATTCGAGCTTAATCAATCTCCGGTCTCGGAAAGCGAAAAATAGGGTGCCAGTATTGAGTATCAGAATTTTACTTTTAGAACTTTTTAAAAATTTGTTCATAAAATTTCAGTCTCGTCAGCTTCAAATCTTTTTTTCTTCTCTTATTTTGGACAAGAATCTTAATAATCGCCCATCCCTCATCTTGTTTTTTATCTTTTGTTCGTTAACACTTTGTCGTTACAATGAGCCAATCTCGTCGTGTTGCCAGTGAACACTGGTTATGCTTAATTTTTTCATTTTTCACTTTGAATACTTGGACAACATTAATTCAATATGAGATTTAGACTGGCGCCAGACGGTCTGTTGTTCTGCGGGAGGTATTAATTCCCTTTGCATCCGGCTCTTTGGCTAAGGACATGCTGTCTAAAAGTTACAGACTCTATCAAAACCGCCCAATTTGTTAATGCCTTTCACCCATATCGGCTCAACGGTTGTTCAGTTCGCTTTTGGCCGCATAAGAAGGAAGATGGGCTTGAAATCAGTAGACATCTCCATGGTTTAGCCGTTTTTGCCAGTGTCTTTAATCCGGACGGACAATTATGATAGACCGGGCTGTAAACTACCCCATTTGATAACGCTGAATCCGGTAATGGCGCCTATGTCTCTCAATCTCTCAATCTCCACAACATCCCAATCGGTTCTGAAGTTGACAATCGTTAGGGCGAAAACAATGTAAAATAATTAAAGTAATGCAATTTATTTCGTTATTTACTAAAGATTGGGTGAGAGTCATGGTTAACCTAGAAACACTATAATAACAAAATTACCAAGCATATTTTACCTGGAAGTTCTAATAATAATAATTAATACTTGGGAAACATTACGAATATACCGTACAAATATCAACGAAAATTAAACATCGCCCACAGAGTAATTTATTTTATTGACTTCAGAATTTGTTGTATTTTAATGAAAATAACCAATATTACATGTGGTGCTGCAATCTTGAACCTAGAATATTGCTTGTGATTGGTCGGCTGAAGTATAATTTTCCGCGACTTCCTAAGCTTACAGATATTTTTGATTAATTGATTAATTTTGAATTTTTGTTTCAGGTAAGCGTTCAGTTCAATTCTTATTTTTATGGCATGGTAAGTTTAATTTATATTAATTGGAACTTCAACCCACTCTCTTTAGTTTGAAAAAACATCTATGAAAATTCTAGAAATGTGTCGTAACGAATTAATTTTGTTTGTTTGTATTAGAGGAAAATTTTATAGGTATTCATTTTTATGAAGTTACCTCCCAGAGGTTATTTTTAGGATTGATTGATGTGCTATTTTTGAAATACAAATTGGAAAAACTAGGAAACTAGGCTGTTTTTCACATAATTGGAAATCGGCCTATTTTATGTAGTTACTGCTTCGTATAACATTTCCTTGCTAAAAATTACATTTTTCCCAACAGTTTCATTGCTTACTGTTATTGGTCGTTATTTTCCAATTCGCTTCAACCTGTCAATGGCTTTTGTAAGGGTTCAATCTTGACACGATATGTATCAGAATGGATGTTTTTATTATATCTAACGCAAATTTTTTATGGGAATTTGGAAGCGTAACCGTATCACGCGTAACCTAATGTTTTAATCCATTTTATCTTTAAAGCTTTTCAAAACAGTTCAGTGATATCATTGATAATTATAGTGTCTACCTATCTATTATATTTTATTATACCGAGTGTCTCCGCGACCGACCCGCTGTAATATTTAAATAAATCATTTCGTTTTAATTTGATTATAATTGCTTATTGTCTAAAATCAACTGTTTTAGAGTTGTGATAATTATTTCCCAAAGTTCAACTTAGTAGATAAATTTAGGTTCAATTTTCGATTTATTTTAATACATTTTTAAATAAATATTATATTATTCCAATATTACCAGTGTATCTTGTCGTTATTTATATACGACTTATATTATCCAACCTTCATTATACATTCTGGTGTAGTACACTAATGCACTAATATTTATTGCTTATTATGGAAGGACAAGGACATAATCATGGGCGGCGAGTTTTAAACATTTCGATAGGTACACGACTTAATCTTTGATTATTTTTGTTATCGATTCGACCTTTGAATAAGTAACCCAAAATACGGTCAGAAATATAGTTAATACAAATTTTTTTTAAATTAAAAAAAATATAAAACTCCCTTAACCCGCATACAGCTTCCGATGAGATATGAGACTCTTATAAAATTTAATTTCAGGTTTACTTAAAAACAAAATCGTAATCTTCAAAAATTATTTTCGTAAGCTACGTCGCCCATGTCACGGGAAACATACAACATTTAAATTTTTAAATATTTTCAAATAGAAAAATAAAATTTTAATTATAACAACCCCCTTATAAATAAAAAAGGACACGACAATGTATCACAAGTTATCAAATATATTGTGTTGCTTTGGAAAATGAATTCAAATCAAAATAATTGTCTTTAGAAATTTCAGCAAGCATGATATTTAAACACAATTCCAAGAATGATTAAATCAATATAAATTATTTACTTTCTCATAATTAATTTTAAATATTCCTTCCTAATCTTAATTAGGAATTAATGAATCTTAATAGTATATTATTTTATTGTGATCTAAGTTTGAATTTTGTGGCGAGTTGGTAGGATTACAGACAATTTGAGAAGAGCCACAAAACGTACTTTACCTTACTCTGAATCAAATCCTCAAAATTTAATTAACCCTTCGTTACTGCCGGCCACAGGCGGCAGTAAAGTAGTTTAGTGCTGCCTGAAATCTTTAATTAATTAATTTATTTATTTTCAAAATTTAAGCAATCTAGTGTTCAAGGCGGAAAATTGTTCCTGGTATAATTGCCGCTCATTTGTATGAATGATAGTTTGTTTTGGAAATATACGTCGATATACTTGTCAAAGATATATTCATAAATACGGTTTGCCGTTAAAAATTTGTAAGTTCCTTCCATTGACAACTTACTTTCTAATTAACTTGAAAAGTTGAAATGGGAATAAATTGTATATCACATCGACCGAAAACTTGTCGTTTATTTATCATTTATTGACACCAGGCAGGAAAGGCTTGTAGTGTTGTCGACTTTTGTAGAAATACATTTTTTTCATGACGTGGCAAGTATTTACAAGCGACACATATGTTCAAGCACCCCAATCGTGGAATCTCGGTTTTACCTGTAATATCTGCCACATCTCACAGCTGATTGATGTTTGCCAAATTAAAATTAATTATTTATGTCGTGGTGTGATTTGGATTCCAGGTTAAGTGGTAGATTCTTGTTCTTGTTTATGTCTAGTCAGAATGTAATAACTATACTGACTTGTAATTCGGTCTTGCTGGCTTATCCCGATTACAGCCTATACAGATACAGACTATTTAGTTTCTCATCAAAAAACCTCTCATTTCATAGTAAGTACATCTTTCTGTCTTTCTTTTTTAAAACGCATCTCTGATCGCTTCATTTTAATCTAAAATATTGAGAGATTACGGAAGGTCAGAGCGGCCTTTAAGCCGCACAACCTTGCGGATGTTATGTAAACAAGTACAGTTTCAACTGCACAAATTGAATCAATTAAAAGTCAATGCGGTTTAAAAAACGTTAAAAATATCACTTTCAGATTCAATCTATCTAATATTTTCCCACAAATCGACTATAAAATGTTGTCGGTCGCTTTTGGTCGCGCCGATATGATTTTGCCGTTAGTTGTCTGCGCCGAGTCGACCGCAGCGAATTGAAATTTATTTATAGTTTATATTTTATTAGTATAGTTGAACTACATATCTATAATAGAAGATAATATTAAATAATACGATGTCGTTGTGGGTCATTTAAAGATACCGCGCCGGGTTCAATAGAAGAGGTTTTCTTTCTTTGGAATAAACAATCAATTTTCAGACTAATGCGTTTATTTGTTCACTCTGAACATTTTTAAACGAGCGTTCAAAAAATTTGTTCACAAACGAATAAATTTTACTGCCATGTAAAATGATTGCAGCCGTTTTGCATACGCGAGCGATATGTCATTTCTTCTGCCGCACACTGAACATTTATAGGAAAATACTGTTTCAACTTTTCATCGCTAAATTGTAGCACGAATTGTTCCAATTCTGTATTATTATTTAATTTATTGAAACTATTTTTTGACCCACGTAATTCTACACGAAGGTGATACATCGATTATTGATTCCTTTTCTGGTAAGGAAAGAAAATTCGTAGAATATGAAATTGGCCGATAAAAAGGCGTTGTAGAATCTCAGGAAAATGCGAAAAAGAGTTCAAGTTTCGCAATAGTTTTTTTGACGTAACAATGGCTAAGGAAAAGGGGCATTAGGAAGCATAGTAAATGTTTTAATCTGTAATCTGCTGATGTAATTTTTTATAATTCCCATTGAATTTTATAGAACAAAATAAATAGTATATTTACGGTAATTTTAGTAAATAAATGGCGTGGGATCGGTTGAAATTCTTTGTTTCCCGAGCATGACCATTCTAAATTGTCGTAATGTGAACTCTATATTTACTTGGTTGAAAGCGATCATAAAGTCGCATTTATGAGTTTCATTGTAAAAAATTAATTGCAATTGTATCTGTAAAGTTAATAGAGCCACATCCACCTATCTAAAATGGCAAAGCCTTTATGGAGCTTTGTCAGTAATGTATGGCTGTTGTAGCTGCATTGTAGCTCACTTACTTTTATCTCTTTGTGATGCAATACGATTAGCTTTTTTCTCCAACCGACTTTTTACTTCAATTGGAAACAGTTCTTACTAAATGATTTTATGAGTTTCCAAACAGCCTTTCAATCCCCTTTGCTTGTTTTCCATTTTATCCAAAGCATTATTCGCTCTGACCGTACTTGGAATCAATAATTTTATCGTGATTTATGATTGCCGAAACCGCTCTGCAGCTTCGATTATTTAGATTATTCTCATAAAATTCAAACAGTCCATAGTTTTAAAAGCAAAGAAAGTTTAAATAATGGAAAATAGATTTATAATTTATTAATTGAAGTTGGTTGCAACTTGTTGATTATATGAGGCAGCACAATCCAATATCAGTTCTTTATACCACCAGCTTTATATACTTAAAACGTTTGATTTCTCTCGAGAATTGCTTAGAATTTTCAGTTTTCCGGCTTGTCTATCGATCCAATTTACAAGAGAAATTTTTTGTTTTTTTTTACTATTTTTTTTCTACGTCTTACAATAATGGTCGGGGTGTAATTCGGTAATAAATGAAATGTATTGCACAACAATTTTGGGTGACGGTTACGAAATGTTTATTTTTTGTGTGGGTGGCATAATGGTCGATCGAAAGTATTAAGTGATCATTGAAAAGCATAAAGCGCGTGTGTAGTGAATCTGTTAAAATGGCAAGGGATGATGTAGAGACTTGTGGAACGTAGGGGTTTATAGTTGAAGGCTGTTGGCGTCGGGCGGCGCCGGGCGTCGTCGCGAAATCCGTCTGCTTGTTAGGACGTTACCCTTCAATGTGTCAGCGCGACCAAATCAATGGCGTTGCCCTGTTACATTCACATGTCTGGGATTATTCTGGAAAATTTTCTTACTACTTCATTAAAATAATTAGATTAATGCATGCAAAATTGTGTTATGCTTTTTGGATAAATTTCATTATTTCGGTTGATAACCTGTAACTGTTTTTCTCTTCTTTTTAAATAAAGCATTCGAATACCGGTTTGGGCATGAACCCCTTCCAAATAACTTCCAGTTTATTACGATTTAAAATTATAATCGACTACAATTTTGGATAATAATAATTAAGATTTCATTTTATGTAAACTTTTACAATTATTCGATAAACGCCAAAAGAATTTCAAATTATCAAGTTAAGTATTCGTTTAAAAGAAATAAGATGAAGAAAGAAAGATATAATATTAGATGAATAATGGATAAGATGCAGAAAGTAAATGATACGGATGGCTTCCAAAGTAGGTAATATGGAACGAAGAGTTATAAAAAGATTAAAATTGAAAAAGTTTTTTAACTCGGCTGCAAATTGAACCCTTACCTACTAATTAATTTATCCTTCCGGCGTTATCAATCCAATTTATGGATAAACACCTTTTTACGATCGGGATAAACCCGCAAGAACAGCTTAACGTGAAATCCGAACCATGGTTAGATCGGCTATCAGATTTCCAAACAAATTCGATATCACCGTCGTATCTTAATTTTATTGCTCGATAAAAACCCTTTTCAATTAGTCCGAAATTTTGCGAAACGTAGATAACCATTTTGATATATCGCTAATCGGGAAAATTAACGGCAAACATATAAACCAGAGGTTGTAAATCGTTGAAAACTTTTACAATCGAAGTTTTCAAACACCAATAGTATTTGAATTACGATCACGGATTTAAGGGAAAAGGTAATTTTGGGAAGATTAAATAAAAGCCTCATTATATGTACACTATGCTTGAATTTTTTCGGTTGTAACGATAAAAAAGTTTTCAAATAATCGAGCAGCTTTTTGACAAGTTTCTAGTCAGACCAATAGCCTAAAAGTTTTTATTGGACCTTCCCGGATGCTAAGCTTTGATTTTTCAAGAGGTTGTCTTTCTTGATTGAACAACCAATATTTTACGATTGATCCAATGTCTCAGTTTAAGTAATGATATTTCATCCAATAAATCAGCTAATTAATAGTCGAATTATCAAGCTCTGAGCAACATTCGTGCATAATATTATAGTATAATTGAAAAATTCTGCACATAATAAATATAAATGAACCTTCAAACCAATGGCAGATAACGGAATTATAAAGCAATGATGAGTCGATTACGCGAGTTTTATACAATTGCTAGTTTAAACCCGAGATTAAGTTAAACAAAGTTTAAAACTTTTTATGATATTTTTTGCAATTGTAAACAATCAAGATTATTACGTTTAAGCGATCACAAAAGATTTGAAACGGAAGTTTAAGAGTTTTTTAACATTCATACTGGTACTTCAGGGTATTCCTCCGTACCCTCCAGACTCCTCCCGAATCCAGAGGAGACGATAGATTCGTGTGCAAGTTCTGTGACTGTTTTTTTACAGAAGTTTCTTTCGTTCTTTTAGAAGAAAATACATTTACTTATAAGTCGCGACAGTACGGACCGGGGGTTTGGGGGTCTGAAATACCTCCTCCAATATCTCGGTAATTGTCTGGTCTTGAATTTGGTTTCATCCAAATAGCAAGAAGTTGTTACATATTTTAATGATGAAACAACCCAATTGAAAGTCACAAAATGATGAACTTCCTTTGGGCGCAATTGAAAACTTTAAAACGGAAAGTTTACAAAATCCCATATCAGGAATGATATTTTTTATTGCCAAGTGCTTTTGCCACTGACAAAAATGGTATCCTTATACCTGAGTTAATGTTATCGAACAATCTAAACGCAATTTGTCTTCTTCGCTGGAAGTTGCCCGGAGGTATGAGCAATTTGAACAAGACGGAACCGCACATGACACCCAAACGCCCCAATCCATTGTGCAAGGATCACGAATAGAATCGTAGTAGATCCCCAGTTTCAGAACTTGCCCTTTTTTTTCCTATTTGGGTTAGTGTCCATCGACTTCCCCCGAAGAAAATTCTTTATAAGATTAATTGCATTGGGCATACATTGACCTAAAGATACCACCCACACTTGATAGTATACATATTACGGTAATCAATCAAATAAAAAATAAGTCTACCACAAAGGAATGAATATTAATCGGCTTTGTCATATTCAAGTCAAAATCATAAAAATGAGGAAATGGCCGTATAGATAATTCGAAGATAAGCTACTAATTTTATTTTTCTTAGGTGTTTATTCTATAAATAGGAGTATGTACCTACATTTCGTTTCGGTTTGTGCCCAAGGCCTATTTATATTTAGAATACGGTTGGAATTATTTTTACAATTAATTTTAAAACAAACGAGGGGTAAAACAATGTTTTGCCCAAGTAGGTACCTACTAATTAAAAAGTTAATAAAAACAGCTGCAACAAGTATAAGTCTCCTGTTTACTGCGATTACCGCGACCTTCTGCATCGTTACTGTGGGCAACACACCCCGCTGACGTCACGATGACGTTTTCACGATCTGACGTCACGAAATTGAGCCGATTTCATTATCTGCAATTACCGGTGGGCGAATACCGACATCTATATTTGCTACCGTTAACAGAAATTCAGTCTTTTTTTTCGGAACGTAATTTACTTTATTTATTAATTATTTTTAATCAGCCCTTTTAGTTATGCACGTATACTTTTAATTCATCTCGGTTTATCGATTTAAAATATCTCCAGGACCGGCTTGACGTTTTAAAATTATTTCATACGTCATTAATTTACGTCCAATCAAATCTCGCGAACGTATTACGTCATTAAAAATTGACACTTGTTTCTCTGATCACCTAGGCAATTTTTTTGTAAAATTCTCGATGACGCAATAAAATTAAATTATCTATTTACTACGCACGTTTTACGAATTGCTTGAATGATATAAAGAGATTACTTACAACCTACATATTTCATTTCAAATCAATGAACATTTCATCGGTAGTGTTATCGGATGCGCAAAATCATAACGGGGGCTTAACAAATATTTTTCTTCTGAATTTTAATCGATTAGTTTCATTAAATCTAGGACCGCCACATCATTCTCTCCGTAGTTGGACTTTTGATGATCGGCACAAGGGAGTCCAGCGTTATACTTCCTAGAAGTTAGATTTTAATCGGGGTCACCAATTTTATGAAAATTTACTGTTCTGCAACTTAATTTTTTGGTACCCCCGAAGGTGGTTCTGAGCAAAATTTGCGTGTCAACTGTTGATCCACTTAGAAACCAAAGGTAGACCCGAAAGAAAATGGAATCTGACCGTTACTTTTGCTTACAGTTGTTCAAATGTTTATCTATCGAATATGAATAAAATGCGGAAATAATTTATTAAAATATAGAAGTTGATTGTTGATTCACAAGACATAGCATTTGAATTATTTTAAAGATAGATAATTCAAATGGGCCATTTGCATAATGGGGATACTTATACTTCATGTGGATTTTTTGACAGAAGAGTTATTTTATTGTGGGGTGACGCAAGGATAAGTGCAGAGGTTTTAGGGTGGCGTGGTACGAAAATTACGTTGCGTTTATTGAACATTTGTGCACGTGTTGCAAGCGGCGTGCTTATTTTGTCATCTTCCGTATTTCTAGATGATTCCAAGAGTACTACTGGCCAATGCCGCCAGACGGCCCCACTTAACCGATTGTATTGAGTTTATCTATCAGTTTGCCCCTCTTGACAAGCAAAATCGGGCAATGGTTGAAATTACAATCTAATAAAACAACATGGCTTCCTTTCGACTTCCGTTAAATTTTATTAAGTGGGAGTTCAATACGTTTACAATCGCAATATTTTAAAATGGCCAATCGAATTACTAAAAAATTCCATTTTAAAGTGATTTCAATGAGCGATCGTCGCTAAACTTATAAATTGACATTTGAATTGGAAAAATGTAGATCGTGTTTTGTTATTTGAATAAAGTTGATGTAAATACCTGGGGGGAGTACGGGTGGCTTTAGTAACTAACCTGTGTTCTGATCGGTGGCGCCGTCAAAGCACCGACTTGCGAACAACGTGCGACGGGTCCACTTTGAAAAGGGGAAGAAGGTTGATCAGCGGTGAAATCTTTAATGTAAGCAATGTGTGCGCCTCTCGAGTTATTACGCACGGTAGTATTTTGATCAAATGACAAGTGCGTGTGTTTGTGATGGTTATTTAACGGGTAGTTTCTTATTTATGTTGTTATCTATGTGAAAAAGTTTTAAAACACCATGAATCTGTGGACGTTATGAGTTTTAAACCCAAATTAATACCGCAGTGTTATTTTTACTGTATCAAATGAAGAAACCTCGGTAAGGATGACAATTTTGGTTACTTTTAATTGTTATTCGGCAATTTTATGGTTTACTTTCTATTCGAAACAAACAAGATATAAAAAACTACTCTAAATGTCGAAATAATTGTAGCCAAGACGAATAGAATTTCAAATTTACCTTAGCTCCTAAATTTAGAACAACAAAATTATTTCGTAAATTGGCGAAAATAATTTTTGCCAATTTGGAGAAAATTCTTACAAAATTAACGATTTTGTATTCTTACGTTTTCTAAAAAGTGAGCAGTGACGTTTATCTATATCCACTGTTGCCAATTAGATCGTTGATTATAGTTCGCTGTCAAGCGATGTATATACTTTTGTGACGTTACGATTATTCAAAATTTCAAAAAATTTCCATTGGGGTCAAATAAGGTGGATATTAATAAAACCAAGTTGCATATTGTCATTGTCATACACAAAATGACGTCAGTTTGCTAAAGGAATCTTTTGTTCAAGTCATCGGGTTATCCCGATTTGTCAATTTGTAAATTAAAAAAGGGATGGAAGATTTTAATATACATTTCTTGACTACCACACCAGTTGTTTCAATAAATACTTCCGTTCGTAGTTGGATTTAGGTTTCAGAGGGTTTAGCACCTGGTCATAACTTTTCTCCTGTTGCTCAATGCCGCCGTCCTAAAAATGAAAGGGTGAGGATGACAGGCCGTTATAATAACCATAAAAGGGGTACTCGACGTAATCTTGCCAACCAAAACTGTCTTGTTTTTTCTTATTCGTGATCATTTCTGTTTGATAAGTTTTCAGCAAACATTACCTGCTATTACGAAATGCACCTAGCAGCGAGGGAGAACTAATTATTGCTACTTTTGATTACATTTGTGTGCGAAGAGAAATTAAAATTACGAACGTAACAACCGAGGCGACCTATAAATTAATTATTTGTCAGTTAATATTCTTACATATTTATTACCATCGAATTTAAATCCACTGGTCGCACGACCAAAGTAGTTTTCGTCATCGATTTTTTTATATGCAGCTCAAATTGATGTTCCCGTGTGTGCTTAAACGTGTCGTCCATAAAACTAGTCTTGTGCAAAATTAAAGTAAAATGTTTGAGATCGTAAACTTCAACCTCTAAATATGGTAAAACAAGTTTGCGTTTTTCATAAAACAGAATAACACGAGAATAACAATAAAATTTATAAAATTTAAGTATTCAGCTGCATTCAACAAGGCTGGGCCAGGTTCTTTGATACGAGCAATAATTTTCTTCCCCCTCGAAAAGCGTTTTGATGTAAGATATATTTCACCCGTGTATTCTGAGATTGCCTTTGATGTTCAATATTTCTCAATCAATGGGCTATGGATAGTTTTAAACAGGGCCGTAGTACTTGATTTTATCGCTCGTGAATTCTGAATGTCTAAAAACAACAAAAAACCACAGAGACAGTTTTGGTTAGCTGTTCAATTACTATTGTCGTAAAAACTGTTTTCAATACATTAGAGATAGCCCGGAATGCATTTTAGTGACTAAATTGATCAGACCGTTAAAACCAGTTAGTTATTACTATTGGGAAAATTTCTTTTTGCAACACTTTTTCTTGCACTTCTAAAAGCTGATGGCTAACTGCTTGAAAAAGTATAATCAATTTGCTCACTACGTTTTACTTCCCCTAGTTTTCCACTTAATGCGTTAGCAAAAGAAATGCTTTTGAGTTTACCAATTCGAATTTTACTTTTTCCAGGGTTATTTTACAGACTTCCAATGTATTTCTCGTAATAAGCTTACAACATTATGGAAACGATAGGATTTCTCTTAAGTATTTTCATATTTTTCATGCATCAAAATCGGATAAATTGTTTTGATCTTAGCTACCTCAGCTACCAGCAAGATAACTGGAATTGATGGCTTTACCTGGCCATAGTACTTTTTCTGACACTCCCCATAAAGCATTTTTCAGTTAACTTAATCACGGATTCTATCAATTCTTGTTGATAAAGGACTCATCTGAGCATCTGACAGTTGTTTGACGGATCGACGGAGTTAACTGAAAACATCAGCCGATGTTTCACCCGAAATTAACCTGATTAATTTATTATGCTTAGTATATTCGTTACCAATAGCTTTTACAAGAGATCTTTTATTTATAAGCAGCCTTGGGTTGTATTTCACCTGAAATGATTTGTTGAACAATTTAAGAACATGAAAAAATAATATTGAGGGAAGTGTCTTATTTAATTCTGAATATCATGAATAATTTAAGAAATATTTTGTTTTTAATATAAAGAATATTATTTCAAATTTTGCATATTCAAATTGATTTAACTACTTAAATGAAAATTAGTTTACCCTTATCAGAAACACATTTACTACAATTTACCCATTAATTATTTATAATTACATCCTGTGATTTACCAAAGGTAGATGCGTCTTTCACAATACATTATTTATTACCCAAAGTTACATACGAAACTAAAGCGGAATTTGCGTCTTCTACATAAACAGTCAAAAACCGAATTAGGAATTACATTATGCTCAATGCAGATGATTGTGCTTGTCAAATTTCAAAGATTTCAAAGCTATGAATCCAATAATTATGATTAGGTAGCTTTGAAGTTTTCGGACCGATTTCATAAAAAAATTTAAGGCAGTATTAAAATTTAATGGAAAAATAAGTGATAACTTAATTCTCCGCTTAAATTTTAATGCAAAATTAAATTTTATTATAAAATTAGGCGTTGGGATTTAAGCTTATGTAGCGATTCAGGCTGATCGTGAGTATCTCTTGTTGGTGTGCAATTCAGAATAGGGATTCCCTTAGGGTAACCCCAAATGAGACCATGTAATTCATGTTTTTGACTGCTATCATGTGTATTGTGAAAGAAGTATTTATCTTTGATGATGGTAAATATATTTACGGTTGGATTTGCGATTGGAAAGCTGAGGAAATACCTATGTATGTGGCTGAGAAGCAGGCCAGGTACTCTGGCTGAAAATTATTTGTTTTATGTTTGAAGTCCAAAGGGCGAAAGAGAAATTTCTGCTAATTAACGCGAAATTAATTATACTTACTGAATTGTATAAAAAGCAGTTGCGTTTTTTTTGCAATTTTGCACAAAATAATATTAACTTTATCAAGGTCACGAATAATCAAACAACCCGATTGCATTGTCAAAAGATTACGAAACTTGCTCGATTATCTACGAAAAGGTGATTTGAGATATATTTACTGTTGTTGAATATCCATCACAATTGATTTCGAGTACCTCCCGCGTTTCTATTGATACAACTTGGAACTTGAACTAAACTTTGATTTTAAATTATCGGCAATTACCGTACCCACAATAAATTTGCCCTTTTTGTTTTTTGATATCTTAAAATTCCACCCAAACTTCCGAATTTCCTTTCGAAAATTGTAATTTTTCATAACTTTGCTTTTAAATTTTTAAGTATTAACCTACTTTTTATTCTTTTCCAATTTTAGCCTTAATAATGTTGAAAATATTTAACTTGACGAAGTAGTTCATATCTTTTTTCGGTGGTAATTATTCATTATATCACCCGTTGATTTGCTAATACGTATCCACTTTGGTTTCAAAATTAGTTGTGCAAAAATATTAATTATTAATATTAACAACATCCTTTTGTGTTATGCCAAAAATACATAATAATGATATGGTTGACGGCAATTTTGTTTAGAACAATTCTAGTGAAAATAAATGGTTTTCTAGTTAACGATCACGGTTAGAATTTACAGTTAAATTGTTTCATTATTTTGATGTGTGAATTTGTATCACTTCCTTTTAATTTAAAGGTATTTAAATTTGTAACGAAGCCCTTCTTCCACCCTAATAATAGATTTTCGTGGCTTTCTAATTTTAGATATTAAAGCACTTAGTTCGGGGATGGTTTTCTCTGTCCTAATATATACAAAAAGTCTTTCTAAATGTTTAGCGCTTTTCTTATGTCACAAAAAGTTAATTTGCTTCCAACGTTCGTATACTTTTCCAAATAAATGAAGTTTCTTTATTAAGTTCTTTAAGCTCCTTATTAAGTTTGTATCATGATTCGATTCCTGTTGCGCCGCTGTTTTAATTCCGTGTTTAGTCTTTAGTTTAAAAAGTATTCAATTTGTTCTTCATTTCTTCTTATTGTTAATGATGACTATCATCAACACAATATCAATCAAGTACAGATACGTTCGTAAGGAAGTTAGTCTCTCCCAAGATTCTAACCCGGTACGTTAACAGGTTATCGCCGTAGCTACTAGGTCCGTAGTAGTCTCGAGTATTTAATAAACTTGGTTCTGAAATTGTTATTGAACCGATAGAGCATTTATATCGGCAACACATTTTCCTCGTTACAAAATGAGCGTCGACGAAACAATTTGTTTTTAACGAACGTGGAAAACAGCTTCCGGCAAACACACCTCCGCTGTTGCGCTTTGCCGCAGCGGGTTTGAAGAAAGCTCAATTATTTTAAGTAACATTTCAAGATTACACTTATAACTCTGTTACACGTCTACATGTGTAATTTCAAGTGTTATGTTAATTAAAAATGTAATTTCATCTGAAGGTGTTAATTTTTATACGCATTTATTATTTAAAAGGTTGTGGGTAAAGCACAAATAGCAGTTCTCACAAGTGAAGTGCTTTTATTAACTACAAATTCAAAAAATAAAATTATCAAAAAATTTATGTTCCGTTTTATTATAACTTCATAACATTTTATATTTTTGCTTTATTGCCTGTACAAAGCAATCAAATCGAAATTGTAATTAATTTTTTTTTGTTTTAAACTAGACCTACCGGTAATTGCTAACAATTTTTGTTTATTTATTTATGATTTGTTTAAAAACATGACTTTTCAACTTGAAAATGCTTCGTAAATATACAGGATGGCGGCTCTTTATGGGCAGTTTTAGGTAACCGGACAATTTTTCTGGTAGTCTTGGTTGAAGACCTGTCTCATATTGCCCACTATCTCTCGATTCTCTGTTGACTGTTGAGTTTCTTCTGCCACATGCTAATTTGTCTTGGTTTGATCTATTTTGATTGTCTGTTCTTCTCGACGATTTCCAATGTGGTCCATGACATCTTTTATCTTCCTATTGCTTTTTTTCTTTGGGTCGCGACGTGTCCAAGGTATGCAAGTAGCCTTTCTTCTTTTTATTATAATTGGTACTTTTCTGTCGCACTCCATTCTTCCCAAGACCTCCTCGACGTTATGATTCTAATGGTTGCTACCAGTAATGTATAGTCAAATGAGGGTCTTGGGGCCAATTTTTCAATTGTGAGTTAATCTAAGTTCAAGAGTTAACCTACGTTTATTGGCCCTTAATCTTTTCACCCTGTCCTTGACAGGTTTAGTTTAAATAGTTGTCGGACAACTAGGTGGGTGGTTAAGGATTAGCATGTAGGACAATTTTGGATGTACCAAAAAACTTGAAAGGCAATAATAGTTTTTTTGTAAATGCTATGTAACGTTTCAGAGGTAGACTGCAATATTTTGGCTTTTACAGTCCTTATTTCCTCATGCCATCCCAGTCTTTGGGGATCTCAGTCTAGGAAATGCTCTCTAAACTTCGGAAAAGTATCCAACAATCTGAAACGTCGACTTAAATGACATCTTCTGTCGTCTTGAAAGTGGCTGTTGGGTAGCCGCAACACCAATATTTGTAGAAAATTCATCACGATAATTTTATCGTTTTTCGGCCGAACAAACTCTCGTGTACTCAACTGGACCTACAGTATAATTAAACATTAGTTTGCTTCAATGAACAAACAGGACACAATCTAAAATTACCTTTTTTTATTTTATTGTTATGTTGTGTGAAACGATTACTTTGACGACCTTTTTTTATTAACAGTAAAAATATGACAAGTATGCAGAGTGCTCCATTTTCGTTGAAATTCTAAGGAGGACTTGTACGTTTTAATTAGCAAAAGTTTTGATTATCTCGCAAATACTTAAGGAAACGTACCAAACGAGATTACTGTAAAAATTAATATTTGCTTTTGTAATCTTCGATAATTGAAACTATCTTACAACAAGGAACAATAGTAAAAGTTTCCACTTCCAAAAATAGCATCAATGCAATTAGAGTTACCTAATTCTTAAAATTTCACTTATTAGAGCGAAAATCTGTTTGAATTTTCCAACATAGGACTAAGGCGCCTTCCTGGCAGTAATTTCTGGGTGCCCTATAGCAAAACGGATATTTAATTGAATCATAATCACTCTTTATAAAGCATTTTTTTCCTAACAAGGATATCCTTAAACGAATTCTAAATTTTTATTTAGGAAAATTAAATTGTTCATCCAAGTTTTTAGAAACGGTAATAGATTTCGTTGTAAAATTTTTAGAAACGGTATATTCTCAGGGACACGAGTACACCGTAACTTATTTACTTTTAAAGATCTTATTGAATTCGTAATTGTTTATTGATAGCTCATTTATTCATTGCCATTAGAGCTGGTGCGAGGGGATATTTTTGTGCTAGTCATCACGCTCGATAAATTACCATAATGATAGTTTCCTAATTTAACAATTATCTCGTATAATTCGGGGTCTGTGATTACGATTGGACTACATAGCAAAATTCAGGGACGTATTGGCCCGATATCTTTGGTTTAAAAAAAGCGCAAGCATAACAGTAAAATAAAATTACAATTGCATCGGGAAAGCGACACTGACCACAAAAGTAATTAAAGAACTATTTCAAGCTTTAAATAATTCCAACATAACTTCATAAATACTACTATATAAAATGGGTTGGCTAATGTTTATTTCACTGTTGTATAATAATTAATTACGGGCTTCATTGTACATTTGAATAATTAAAACCGATATAATCAGCGTTGAGTAGTAGTTATTAGTTACTAAAGACAACAAAAGAGGGAACTAAACTTAATCGCTTTTGTCCGTTTAACTTTTGACATTTATTATTTATGAATGCAGTTTAGATGAGATGAAATTCTATGCATATATTTACCTACCGTTTTGTTGCATTGTAATCAACCTTGATGCAAACCAATTTTGCCAGAGTAGGTCAGCATTTATAGTACAAAATTCATATCTAATTTTCTTCTTTATAAATTTGTTTGTACAGAGTAGACCACAAAATTGTCTGAATATTTCGACATGTTGCATGCAGAATATCATTTTTTTAAAATTTGATTTGTAAATTGAAAACCTCGGCAATAATTTTTATTTCATCAATATTGTTTAATCTGATCATGCTTTATTTACATTTAATTCACATGTTTCTACTTGAACATTAACGATTATCACGTTATTTAAATTTTTATAAGTATGATTATTGTTTACAGTTCGATTCAAATCGGTCTGATGGTTCAATATTCCATTTGTAATTTATTTGCTTTTTTTGGCACTTGTGTAATAACCCAATTACATTTTGATTTTGATTACCTTTGACATTAACTATTCTGTAAAACCTTTACAATTGTAAGTTTTTCACTTATTTGGGAAAAAGTAATATTTTCAATGAATATACGGTTTTGAGCATTTTTGGATCTTAGCAAATGGAGACGTGCCCGAATTCCGGTCAATTATTTTCGCAAATCCTTCTACAGTCTACTTTTCACTAGCACTTTTTCTTCATTAATTCTTAAAATAATTAGGTACCTTAGAGGAAGATAAAAGTTTGTGCCTTTGGCACCACAACCCACGCAGCTAATGGTTTAACTATAATGCAAACAAATAATATAATACAGCTTTTATAAAAAGGACGAATAAGCTTAAACGAAGCGTTCAAGTACTAAAATTCAACTAGATAATGTAATTGATTGAATTAATAATCAATTTCTAGATTGGCATAAACTTCCACTCTCAATTTCTCGAAAACGATTGAGCATCTACACCTAATATTTTATAATTTTATTAGTATTCGTCTTGTTGAAAATTGAAAATTTTCCAATATTGTGATTAATCTGGTTAAAAGCAAAAAACAATACTTACCTGTTTAGTTTTTGGCATTAAATGAATGAATGAAATTTCAGCCAATGAACTAATACCATGGTATTAACGAAAAAAATTTATTATTCATTTTTGTATTTATGAAAATTTCAGAAATAAAAAATATTTTTTTAAACTATTGAAAGATAGAAAAACAATTACAAAGAGAAAAAGAAAGAGCTACATACACTACCCTTAATCATTTTAAATTAAACGCAATTTATCCTGAATTTCGAAAGTTTAAAGACGGACCTGATTAAAATTTTTAATTAATAATCTCCAATTTTCAACATAATATTGAAAGCTTATCCCAAAAATCAATTCTGTTACCGTACTTTGTAAATTACAACATCGCAAGTTCCGTGCTGTAATTTTTTCTCAAAATTTTCACTTTAATGTGATTTTAATTTAGAAATATTATCTTAAATGTTTTCACTTTCAAATTTAGAAACAAAGTATTTTTAATCGTCTCTTTGTCTAAATGTATTTTAAAAATTACGTCTTTATTTTTTATTTTTTTTTTTTTTCTAAAAAATTTAAATAATCTGGAAAGACTCGGTGGATGGTTTAATTTAAATTAATCTTTTTCTACTTTATTCAATTTACCTTAGGTAAGGTTTCTAATTGCCCGAACAGGATTAAAATTGTAGACTGTAGAATGTAGAAGTACAGTAATAAACAAATAGGAGGATAATAAAAGCCACCCTATTTCTCATAATACAAATTTCGTCAAGCACAATAATTTATCATAATAATATGCAATTATTTTTTTATTTTCATAATGGAAAAGCTAAAAATATGTTTTGATTCTTTCGTTTTAATTTAATTTGCCTTAATCGCTCCTACTTACCTAATACTTTATTGCAGGTATAAGGAATTAACAAAATTAAAATTTTTGCTTTTGTGTCGAATCTAACTCTAACCTACAATTTTTTGGTCACGAGACCTATGAATGCAAAAAGAATTAAACGAGAATTAATGAAATGAAAATAAATATAAACGAAACCAATCATAACCCTTCCGAGAATTGAATATAAATTTTTGTTGCTATTAGATACAAATTTCTTACAAAATCGAATTAAATTTGAGCGGCGGCCCCATTGAACCAATATAATTATTCTTGATTTTGAACTTCAGCTGCCAAACGAACTTGTTGTAATTTTACTATGGTTTTCGTTAGTGGGATAAAATAATCTACCATTATTTATATCAGAAGGAAATTAAGTGCATCTAAAATTTTCTTTTTCCTTAGAAGTCAACTTTGTTTTTAAAAAAACCGTTGGGTTTTTAACTTTTAAATTGTTTTTGTAAAAACTATTCGAACCGGCCCCTTACCTGTTTTTGTGTGGGGGTAGGTACTTATCGTAAAATTTGTTTTTTTTTTAAATTTATTTCTGTACTTTCAATATGGCGGTGTAGCTGATAGTGATAGCATTTGAAAATATATATGTTATATTAAAAATCCCGGTAACGAGTTCAGTAGGTTGTTAATAGTAGTTTGTCCTATATTGTAATTGAAGTTCGGCATTTCGATTTTTCATGAACTATTCGGGGTAAGTCATCAAGTGCATTTTACCTTACATTTTTAGTTATTAATATTGGGGTGGGTTAATTTCATATGACATACCCAGTGCTAACGGGAGTGTTGTCAGAACTTTTCAATTTTCTCGATAATATTTTCATTTTCAAGTTAATTTGGGTTTTTACCTATAGATTTATAAGGTCGATATATTTTAAACGGTAGTCCTCAACATGTTATTGATGGCGCTGTAAAAATTATGTCCATATTGTAGAACCGCCAGTTGTCAATAATTAGAATACTTTTGTTTGCAACCTTAAAGACGAGATAATTTTGCTTTATTACGTTCATTTAATTATTTAAATTACTATAATTGTGAATGCATCATAAAAATAGTGTTGACACTTTCCATAAATCTACAATCATAAAAATTCTTCAGGAATGCAATGAATAATTCAATTAGACAAATGAATTAAAAGTTGTCGAAGTACTATTTTAATTTAAATTTTTCTCAATTCGTTTTTCAAGCGTGGATATTAAATTTGCCTGCTAATTATATTGGAACACTTGGTTGTTTAATTTAATACTTTGGTATTAATCTTCTTAATTTAGTAATTTTAAATTACTTTAAAGTAATTAGAAATGGGTGTTCTGGATTTATTTACATGTTACTGAAAGTTAATTAAAATATTCTAGACTATTCTATTTTGTGTTAATTTACTTCATGTTGGTAGAACAAACAAATTAGGAAGAATAGTTAAAAAGAAAGCTGGATACCGAGTTTTGCAGATTACTTATTGATCTTCTTTAATTAATATATACTTAACAATGTAGGTAATATTGAAATCATAGTACACTTACCAAAATCAATACTTTTATAATAATATAAAATCCAGCAAGGGGTAGATAAAGCTTTTATTAATATAATAGGAGTAATATATTAACGATTAGCTTCTGAAAAATAAAATTCATTTAAAAATAAAAAATCAGTGGCGGCTGGCACGAGAAGGGCGATGGGCCCCCCTCCCATAACAATATTACATCGTAAATGCATTATTATCATTGCCAGATTGTTAGTAAAAATTGTTTCTAGACCTGTAACCTAAAAATTACTGTCAAACTAAACCAATCTGCAAGATGAATAATTAAAAATGGAAGTGAAAAGTAAACAGAACAATTTTTTACTTTATTTGATATTGCAATTTCGAAGACTTTGAATTTTCAAAGAGCAGTCATTAAAAATAAACGGATCAGGGTCAAGCTATACAAAGCACTCATGTATTTGATTAGTTTTATATCGTTAATTAATTTATTAATTTAGCGTAGCGCAAATTTTAATGAAATGCAATATTTACCTTGTGTTTTTATGATTTAAAAATGCGGAAATGACTTTACTTATTGATAACGTGCAATTTTTCCATTCCTGTTGTAATTTAATTAAAATTGCAAATTGCATGATAATTATGTACGCGGCTGAATTGGACAAAAACTTTTTTGAGTGCTAAACGTATGGGCACGAATACAATAAAGGCTGTCAAAATTGTATGAGTACTTTGGAACATGCTGACTTCAACGTTTGCCAGTAGAATAATAACTTTCATAATCTTTTGTATCAATCATTTGGGTTTTGTTTGCACAACCCTTTACATTTTCCCGTGGGGAAAAATACTCGAGGACATTATTAATCTAGCTACAAAATGTTAATTACACCAATGCAGTGTGACGGTGCACCGTCGTCGTGTTGAAAACAAATTCAAATTTGTTCCTCTATTGGTCAATGCTTCTTTAGAAAGGATGAATATTTTATTCCTTTTTTGTATCGACTATTGGATAAATAATTACAAAATTGCAGAGGAAAATGTATGGCTACATACAAATTTGTTTATTTATGGATACACTGGCAATTTTCAACATTGTAACTTCTAATGTAGGTACACACAAATTATTTCCTCTACATTGATTGTAAACATGCAACTTCATGTATTAATCTGCAAAATTAATTCGATCCGAGTTGTGTTTTCTATTAAATTCATTTAGCCGGAAGCCATTTTTCTGCTCTTATTTCAAGAATCTGTCCAGAAAAATATTACGAAATGGTAAATGTTTCTTCATTTGTGATTCGAACCGCGGTCGAGTTATTGTGCTATTAAATCTAACTAAGAGCACTACAATGTAAACCAAATATACAAATTAGTGTTTATTTTTCACGCTCATTAAATTTTATTGGTACCTACTCAAAATTTAAAAAAAACTGTTAGCTACCTATAAAAGTTTTATGAGAATATTAACGGGAAATGGATAGCATAACCCTTTTCTTAACAAAAAATTTCGTAATATTGCAATGATTTTGTAACAGACCAAAAAAGTTTTCACCTGCCCCTAATTGAGATACCTTCTGCTTCCTAGTTTAGACCCTCATTATCATTTCTAATGTAAGCAATAATTTGTATCTAGATATTTCTTTAATGTTCCACTTCTCGTTAACTTGGATTGGTTAAGTGTAGTACATTAATTTGTACATTATTTTTCTTATTACTATTTTCACTCGCACAAATTATAGAAACGGAGTTTTTAAATTCGATTAAGTTATTATAATGGAGTTGTAACCAACGAAACTTGTTTGAGTCATCACTAAGTAGAATTTTAAGTGTTAGTAAATTGACTTTTCCGAACAATTGTTGTAAATTAATACATAATAAAATTACGTTGGTCCAAATTGAATTTTCACAAGATCCAACATCTGATAGTTCTTCCATTTTCTTAAAAATTAAATTCCAATATATGAGGTCAATGTTGTGCGATGACAGCTTTGGACACGGAAGGAGGTCGTAACGAGTCTTTGCCAACACCGCGTTTTCTTAAGCTGTAAAAGTGTAAAGGTCGAATTTTTTGCATACCTCATAGGAATCTGTTATCGTCGATCGTTGTTCGATTTGTATTTTGATGTGAACTTCGCATTTCACGAAGAAATCTGTTTCAAGAGACTTAATTTTATTAACATTGGTTTTCCTGTGGGGAAAAGATATTAATGCAATGGAAGAGCGACTGCTGATACGAAAGTGCATAATTCTTCAACTCGGTATAGGCAATCATGACGTCCAAATGCCAAAATTTTTCTTTAATATTTTGCTATCGGGTGTTTGGTGGACGATAATAGGACTGAAGGAGAAAAATTGATAACGAAAACAGAACCAAGACACATAGTAATTTATCTTCATGGTCTGCTCTGAGCTAAGACAGAGGCTGGAAAGATTCTGGCTCAGAAGACGTTAAACGGTCCGGAGAAACAAACAGGGTTACGGGCACATTCCCCAATCTGGTTTTCATCAGACTTTCAATTCTTTTCAAAAATGGGTTTAATGGGCAAGAGAGATTAAGGAATTAACACGACAATCAGTGCCCAAAACATTTTTCTTTTATTCTGTCTGTATATTTTATTGATATTTTGTTTTGCTTTGTGATCTATCTATAATATATTCTGTGCATACGCGATCTATTTGGCTGAAGTGAATGAACTTAATGACGAATAGACGAACTACTTTATAATAATTGAATATGTGGTTAAATGAGTGGTTGAATTAGTTTAAAATGTGTAGAAGCTCAGACCTTAAAACCCTAGATATAAAACACAGAATCCAAACTATTTTTAAATAAACTACTAGATAAAGTGATAAGGCATTTCTCATTTGGAGCGGAAAGGGGTGGTTTAGTAGTCTTACCAATTTGAACTATTCGGACATGTATTATGCTTTAAGTTTCTTACTGAAGGAAAACTGGCAAAGACCATTCTGTGCATGGTTGGAACCATGTACTACGAAACCACGGATCATGCTTCCATATGAAAATATGTTCGCGTTCAATTTATATTTATGATGAACTAGGGAACGTTTGTAATCAATTCTAAACGGCATCGTAGGCTGTTTTAAGGTTTTTGACTTTTTGATAACTTCATCTGATGACTATGTAGCGATTTGAAAGACGTCTACATTTTAATCGCCCAGTATATACAATAATGTAATTGTTTTAGCATCAATCGCCATCTATGGGATAATTTTGAAAAGTTTGATTAAAAATTTCTGCATAATTATAATAGGTTCGAAACCTAATATAGGAAATGCTTGAAACACAGGAATTATTATAGAATACGGATTTCTGACTTCACAATTCAAATGCGGACACAAATAGGAGGAAGTGGTCACCCAAAAGAGGACAATAAGTAAAAAACAGTGATCACTCTCATGTTTTTCGCAGCAGTCCAAATTACTTTCCTCCCAAGTGCGAAAAACTTACGTTATCTAAAAACAGCACTGGCTTATTGTTGATCCGCGTTCTCTATAGTCAAGATTAGGGAGTTCTTGATTTTTATAAACTGTTAAGCTATTTATATTGGCTAAGTACTTGAATTAATTTGAAGCAAAATTGTATCCTATCCAAAGGCCAATAAAACATCGATTATCTCACTGATGCTTAGAATAGTAGCTTATCAATTACGTCGTACTGGTGTGAAAAGATTAGAGTTCAGAAGAGTTCATGGATTTCAGTTCAAAAGAGGAGCTTAACCTAATCTTGACATTTTTTGAGCTATTATTAAATGAGCTTTCTTATCGGTTTAACACGGAAGCTGAATTTAAGACCCAAAGTTGTTTCGCCATACAAACTTCGTTGATTGTGGCAGCAACACATGTTTTAGCCAAATAATAGACCGAAAATAATGATTCCATGATGATGATGCTACCATTCTGCTAAGGCAAATTTTTGCGTAAGAACAGACTTGTTAGCATTTTATTATTGTTCAGTTTCATAATAAATTGTGATAAGGACTACGGCCTATCTCAAAACAAATGTTGAAGTAGTTTGTTTTTCAAGATAAGGTTAGGTTAGTAAATTTTTATTGGTCCTCCTTTTACCAATCTAGTTAAGAGTCTTTTTTCGACTTTTCTCCATCCCTAATTTGGCCCGTGTCTTAATTTAAAGATGCAAAAAATGGAAGCGTGTTTATGACGGAAGATTGAAATCAAAACGTACGAGGTAGCGAGACACCCTCTCCAGACACGACGTATGTTTGCCAGATGGTTCATTTCAACACACCTGTCGTTTTTCAGACTTTCGTTTAATTTTATCCTTTTTTTGGGTTTCGTTCATCATGTACACAACAATTTAATACTTTATTATTTTATGTGTCAGAGGTCAATGCCAAACTGTTTATCTCTAATAAATTCGATTGAACACGAAAAATCGTAATTGTTCGAGCTTGGTGCCCGAATGGTTTGTTCATTTACATTTCCTGTTGCTACTTGATTGTCGAGATTTGTTCGTCGTTTTTGTTTTTTGAATGGACTCGAACTGGCAATGTATATCGTATAATGTTAGTACAAGTACACATTAATATCCGGTCAGTTTATTCGCCAATAGATAAAAGCTAATTAACGTGAGAACGCGTCGTCCTAAGTTCGTCCCACAGATAAAAACACTTCTCGATCAGGTTATTAGTTTTGCTATTACATTATGATACAAATAATATTGTTCGTCTCGCACCTCCCAGATGGAAATACTTGTAAAAATGCCGTTTTGGATGCGTCATCGACTGACATACTTTAGTTGTTATTTGGCAGCTTCTCTACAAGTGAAATTTTATTAATTTGTGAAAGGTGCTATAGATTTTAATTTTGGTTTCTAACTGCAATGGCATTTTTTAAAAGGAGCCCTTCCTACACCGGATATTTTTGTAATTGGGATCCCGTATAAAATTACCAGCCCAAGGTAATTTTTAATTTTAGCATTCATTTTATTCCAAAAATGGCACTTAATCCCTATTTTTAAACGTTATCAAGATAATATCAGTCAGGTTTTTATTAAAATTAGCAGTTAATGTTTGCTTTGGAGCACGTGATTGAATTAATTACATAGAAATTTTAATTTGACATTCACGAAGTCACACATTTTTAGTTTGAAATTCGTAACTGCTTTTTTTTATAACTAGAGGTCGTTACGCAACTTATCTTTTATGGTTTTATAGATATTTTAGAACATCCCAATATTTTTTACTTTATTCAACAGTAATATCCCAAGTGAATAAAAATAATCGATTAAATTTAAATACTCTCACAGAAAATCCTCAAATTGTAATCCGGCTATTTTTATACATGCGGGAAATTCGGCGTGATTATTTCCTAAATAAATAGATCGTTGAACGATCGATTTACTTATTGGTATTTGTTTTGACGTTTCTGAAACTGTCAAAACTGACATAAACTGTTACTTAAATTTTGACATACAAATTACTTGGGGGTAACCTCAAAATTGACTCCCGATAGTTTTAAAAGTCAATTTTGTTACCCCCTCCCCCACCAAGTTTTTTTTATGGGTCCACCCCTGTTCATATTTATTTTCATGTGAAAGTTAGGTTAAGTATTATCTCCTTTTTTCATTTAACTTGTATCTGTGTTTAAATTTTCTTTTCCTATGTTATTATCGATTGATTTTCTTATCAGCAACTGTCACAAATGAAAGGGTGACGTCAAGATAACATTCTTATCTAATTTGCTTTGATAAATTTTAAAAGAGCTTCGGCAGTAATATTTTAATGTTTCTTGTGAATTTAAGTTCATTAATTTTTGTTTGGTGACCCGTTGGCCTCTTCTTGGATGCAGTGGTTTTTCAAAACATGGGAAATTCCATCTGAATGTGGTTTGAAGCTTCTTCTGTTAAATCTCTTAAATAAGGCTAGTAAATTAAAAATACAACGTTACATAGTACGAAAATAAATACTTTTTAATTAACTGCAATTAGCTTTTGCACTTAAAACAGCACATTAATTTAAAGAGTTTCGATTCTCTTTTTACTATCCGTTTCAGCTGGTTTTAAAAATAAGTATAAGTTTAAAAACATTTTCTTTAAAATAATAGGAATTTTCCTATTTTTATCTTTGTGGCTTCAGTACAATAATAATCGTGCTTATCAGTAGTTATGATATCATCATTTTAATAAATCAATTACATTTTGGTAATAAAGTTGTTTTTCCTAACCAAACAAGCAGAGAAATTTTATTGAAAAAATGGTGAATTTACTTTGTTGCATGTGATGCTCAATAAAGTTATTGGGGTTTGGCTATAAAAATGTTTTATTGAATTGAAAATTTTGCAAACGTAAAAATTTAATTTATTAGTAAATTTGTTCTCGTATTATCTCGGCTATATGTGTCTGTGATAATCAAACAAGTATATTTTTGCAATTGATTGAAACAATACTCGAAATTTAATTATTAATCTATTTCGTAATTGAAGCTTACAATAAGTTGTGCTTTTGACATGGATATAGGTCCTGCTATATGAGGTACAACAAAATGTTTTATTTTTTAGTAGCAGGCTCGACAATTGTTATGAAACTTTTGGCATTTTCAGTATTGACGACGAAGTATCCAAAACACACTTCTTTATGTAACATTTTTGAATTTTGAGCTGACTTCATAATTGAACTTTTTTTGGGCAATTTCTTACAGAAAAGTTGGAATAAAGTACATTACGTCTAAATGGCACAGTTTTTTAGCTATAGGACATTAAAGTTTTAAAATTCCATGTGTGGAATTATATTATCTGAAAAACGTAATTTTCACTTTTATGCTGTTGATACAGTTTCCGTTTTTAGCCGGTACATATTGTAATATAACACTCTGTATATGTGCATGAGCGTCCCCACGTGGAATGCCCCCATAATCATTCGTCATAGTTATTTGTTATGACATTTACTGAAAATTTTGTCCACATCAAGGTTATTGTACGTAACCTTACTTTGCTTCTTAACTTCAATTTTAAAAGTAGTCAATGTATTTGGTCAAAAGGGCAAATTTTTTGATTATTTTATTTTTTCTGTAGTATCGAAAGAGACCGCCTTCGGGAGCGGGAGAGGCAGGCACGTGCTCAAATGTCCTCCCAAGTAGCCGACCGAGATAGGGAACAGGAGGTCCCTGGAGCACCTCTTTTTACATCACCGGTAAAGGTAAGCAGAGCGATTGATAAAAATGTATTTTTGAAATGATATTTAAATAACTGTAAACCGACGTCTGCCTTTGTGTCGTTTATCACAGATGATCGCACGATGAAACATTTTGAAATTTCCAATTTACCCAAAATTTACTTAGAGAATTATTTATAATTATGGAATGGCTTGTACTTAAAACTTAGCACGAGTTCATTAAGCAAACATAAACACTAGTCGATCTACTAAGTTGTTATACTTGTTTTAATTATAATCAAGTGGTGAGATTTAGTATCATGCTAAACCTAATGATCCGACTAATAAAAAAAATACAGTCATATATTATTTTTGCCTTTATTCCATTTTCATAACCAAGGCCAGCCCTGGATATTGAAAATTTACGAGCAGAATATTTTTCTCCGCACCAACATAATATGTCGAAATAGTTATTTACGTACCGAATTCAAAAAGCAGTGCTTTGCTAAATAGTCGAGAGTTTTTTTTAGCTGTCAGACGTATAAAATTTCCTAAAAGACTCCTGCTTTTTATTTAAACTGTGCAAAAGTTCCATTTCATCATTCAGTCTTAGGAGAAAATTAGTATTTCACATCACGAGTTAAAAAAGGGTTGATTATTGCCCTTATTTGATTAGTTTTTATGCATGCACTACAAGTTCAACAACCAGTTCCTACTTGTAGTGTGCAACGTTTTATCTAGTTTCACATGGGAAAGTCGTCATTAGATCAATCAAAAATTGATTTATAAAATCGTTTGTAGTATCTATTACTCTACGATTTCTGAAATTGCTTTGACAATTTGTCATTTTTGGCCCGATTTTTGTAGCTCGAAGAGATTTTTTCCCGCGAATTGAGATGAAATATATGAATTTCTGAAATTGATAATTTAATTTAAAAAGCGTTCCGTCATCTTGTCAGATTTTAATTTGACATAAAACGATTAAAGTCGTAAATCCGCTTTGGATTGGTTGACTAATGAACCAATACCGCCTTTTTATTTGACTCTTAATTAAATTTGATTTATTTGAATGACTGTTCCACCACTGACGAGTAATCATGTCAGATTTTAATTAGACATTTTCATTTAATTACAAAACCACCAACTCTTTCTTCATCCAAAATTGAAATTTTTTTCCACAAAAAAGCCAAATTCTACACTCTACATTGCTGTGGGTTAATAATGTTGTTAACAGGGTCGGTCATACCTTTAATTCTAGAAGGGAGGACATTTCTGAAAAACAACCTAAAGAATCTCAAGAAGGTCTCCGTACGATTCTATATTATCAATGTAACTTTCATTGTCCGGAGACTTTTTCAGCCATATAAAGATCGATTTTACTGCAATATTTATTAGACATTTTTTGTTGTAAATTTACCATGTAAAAAATACTATGTAATTTTATTACATAATATAATATTGATCATTTTGGGAAATATAGAATCTTACGGAGACTTTCTTGGATATACGAGGAGTAAACCGAAAACCAAAATACCAATTCCTCTTCTTGTTTCCAATTTTTGCAATTCCTAGATCTTGTACTCCAAAATTCCTCTGATGTTTAGTAACGACATTGATTTAAAACGTTGGTTTGAGGGCGATTTGAGGGCACCGCTTTTGTCAAGATATTTTCTACAAATATTCTTTTTAATATCAAATGAAAACAATTAATCAAATAATCGTTGATCGATCGATAACTTTCTTACTACTGATCTAACATTGCTTAATAATTGATGTTTTTATTGATTAATTAGAATATTTGGTTGCAGCACGTGTTCGAAAGTACTTTTTTCGGTGCCGAATCTGGGATTGATATTTTCACGAGCTGATTTATTTAATGCTCATAATATTTATAGTCAATACTTTGCTTGAGTAATACTTGAGTACGACCCAAGTACGAAATCTATGTTTTTGATTGGTTGAGTACATAATTGGATCGTCTTCAAGTATGGGAAAGCGAAGCATTTACTGTAAATATTTACCAAAAGGCGATTAGAGAAAATCTTGTGTTTAAGTGCAAAACGTAGGAAAACTGAGTTTTACAGCTACTACTTCGAAACCTATAGTTTTACTTAAATTTAATCGATTTCGTTCGATGAAAATCATGCTTTTCAATTAAGGCAATTTGTTTTGTAGTGTAATTTAAAACCAATTAGTTTATTATTCGATTGTATTCCGTTTCCTGTTTTATTTGTTTATTCCTTTCGGTTGCCCTCCCGGCGTTATTGCCTGAAGCACGTGCGCAAGTAGATGCGGTCCTTATCGATACTCGACATTCGAAACAGTGGCGTTGCTAGTCTGGGCCGGGCTTATTTTTAAAACTTAATTTTGTTTTGTTTTATTTTAAAATAAAAATTTATCTCTAAGGGTCAGTTGTATAAGAGATCATCTTCGGATCGGAGTTACCTCTACGATGGGCTAAACACCGAGTTGACTCTGGATTAACTCTGAACCGAGGATGAACGTCTGTACAACTGACCTTAATAAATGCAATCTCGATTTATTCTATATAATTTACTGGTCAAACTTTAATAATTGATATTTATACTACTTGTTATCGCGACTATTATTATGCTCGGCTGTTATTTATATGCTATTATGTACGAATGAAATACTGTTTTTTTAACGTCAGAAATGTTCGACATAATGAAAATTAAATATTCACTTTTGCGCCGCTGCGCTTGCTCAAGCACTTTTGCTGCCGCTCTACATCCAATATTTATACCGAATTAAAAAAGTCAGCATGTCATTAACTATATTCATAGTCGGGCTAGTGTCAGTTACTTTATTTAATTTTTTTTGCCGGCAAAAAAGGATTGCCATTCTCCGTGTGTGGAGCAAACATACAACATTATGGTCTAAAAGCTTTTTCCTTCTGATTGCCGAGTGATAACACTCGGAAGTGTTTCGCAGACATTCAATATTTAGTTCAAGAGCAATTCATATTAGCATTTATGCAGACAAATTGATTTGGAATGAAGCAGATTTGATAAATAGGCGCCTTAGTATACACAAGCAAGTAAGCTTGTCAATCATTTTAATTAGATATGCATCAAGGCATGCAAAAGTGATTCATATTTTAAGCAAATCAAACATCTTCCAATTTGCCCGATCATTTGTTCAGCTTTCAATTACATTCATGTTGTCGACTACTTAATTACAGAAATTATCATTTCGATTAACCCCGTATAGAACCCACACTTTTTAAATCTTTACGTAAGCCGTGACATCAAAAACTTCTAATCCGTTGCAACCAATGTGCAAGAGCGTGCAAAGCAGACTTTACATTTTTGTAAGGAATTTGAGATTATTATTATGTATCCGTCTTGTGAATTGGTGTGGTTTTGCGACCTTGGCATGGTTTTTTTTTGTCCAAATGTTATTTTGTCTACTAAATTTCTTAATTTATAGAAATTATAATATATTTAATTTTTAAATGCTGACCATTGTGATTGTGCTTTGTTGTGGTATATGTAATGAAAATTATGTCCGTCCAAGGTTTCGCCAACTGCAGCCTGCAAAACAGCTTGAAGGCCGAAAACAGAACTACGCAATTGATACAGTATTTCCGATTTGTCAATCGAATGATCAAAAAAACAATCGTTTCCATTGTACTCGTGTTTACGAATAGCTTTATAGCCAATTAAATCTTTTTCACTTTTAATTATTCCAAATCGAGAAAGTTTGCAAATAAATTGTTATAATATACCGACTTTACTTTCACGTATTACAAATTTTTCTTTAATTAATTCACAAATTTAGAAGTAGGAAAATTTTTTATTTGTGGATGCATATATCAAATTTTTATAGGAAGTTAATTTGGTGGCCGAGGTTTGTTCGACTAAGTTGTTGTGATACTACAATTTCTCAATTGTTAAATACATATTAAATAAGCTATCGTCATAATTAACGTCACTTGTAATTAGTAACGCCACGCTTTCTTCGTAGTACTATCACGTTTACGTTGTTACGCTTCTTTGCCTTGCCTTCTTACGACTCCTGCATGCGTACTTCTCTTTTTTTCTACCCATCGGTTGAGGTTGTTTGAGAAGCACTGATCTTGATCTTGCAACGCATTATTAGCAAGGAAGTGATTTATATTAGTTGCAGAATCAAGTTCTCAATATTTCATCCCATTAATTTGCTATTTTATTCGTCGATTGCAGCATAATGAGTAAATTTGATTGGAAACTCTTTTACTATAAAGTGCAACTTAAATTTATGGTCTATTTATACGATCAAAGTCTATAAAAAATTTTATATTTAATATGGAGGGAATGTACAATATAAGTGGCTGAGAAAAGTAATCATCATTATTTAAAGGCTTCTAAAGACGTTGCAGTGGATAAGGTGGTTGTATTTAAGTGAAGTAAAACACATTATAAAGATGGATGATTTATTAAATTGCGCATCGGTGGTAGAGGAAGTTAAGTAATTCTGTGCAAGGTAAACTCGAATTTTTAGGACCTACTACACAACTTCCAAATCGATATAGATAGAGAAAGGGAAGCACGTTGTTTTCACGCATACACCGCTAGTGTTTCTTTGCCCCGGACCCCCTCGATCATTCGGTCCTTGGAACCTTAAACTTCATCCCAACCCTTAAGGGTCTATCACGGCACCTCTTACGGCTCCGGGAATTGCACCATCTAAATGTCTTCTCATTTTCTCTTTCACAACATGTTGAATGAGTTTACAGTTTACATTTTGATTCATTGTACCCAAATAATCTTCATTTTGCTAATTATCATTTTAAACTTTAATTAAATTGTATTCACTTAAAACAGATATAAATTCTTACGACGCGACAGCTGGATTTGAAATTTCATTTATTGATTTACAACCGAACTCTGTTTGTGGTTGTGCGTCTATCACACCAAGAAAGTTTGCAAACAAATACACCACTCTTTAGGGCGGATGTTAAGAAACTACAAATCTCCAAACGACGACACGTTTTCATTATATCTGCTTCTGCTATTCTTTCCATTACAGACGGATTCGAGAGCCACGTAAATCTTAACATAAAACACTGCGAAATTAACTTACATCAGAATTACTTTGGTCCTCTTTATCTTTTATCAAATTGTGTGCGCAAAATAAAATGAAAACCTAATATCCTTCTTTCCGCATCTTTTTTTCCATACCCAACTTAATAGCTCATAAATCTTCAGTGTCGTAAAATCAAATTTATTTTGATTTTGTTTTACCTAATTCTCTTTAAAAAAATAAGTTATTCAATTCGGCGATTGAAGGGATCACGGCAGAAAATTTTGCACGAATAAGTTGGAAGTCTTTGGTAGTTCTAACCACAAAATATCCGTTTAGCCGGATTTCGGATTTGTAATTTCCCACCGTTTCATAAATAGGGGGGTACAATAAAAGCCCACTCGCTTTTCCGATAACTGCAACGCTTGATGAATTTTGCAAGAACTCAAGTCAAAATTAGATTTTCCAGAAATGAAAGAGTACCGCAACAAATTTTTTAATTCGAATTCCTCGATCCTGACAAATGAATCATTCATTATTTTTGGTACAGCGTGATACATACTCTTTTTATTTTCATTATCACATTTTCGTGTGTCTAAATTTAATAGATCAGTGGCGTAACTATAAAACTTGAGTGTTCTCGGCTCGGTTAAAATTGAAACCTACCTTGGATTTCAAAAGGTGTAAGGTTGAGTAGATTTACTAATTATTTGAAATGAACGCGAACGATCTTTTCCACTATACAATTTTAACTTTTAATTTGCAAGCGGTATTTTTGCATTTTTAATTTACTTCCAATTTACTACTCAACTTGCAAACTTCATTCCGTAATTAATTTTGTTTTGCAAACGTGTGTTAATTGTAATTAATGGCACTTGAAAAATTGTAAGCGAAGAGCTTTATGAGTAATTAATTACGTCTTGTCTTTTTGAGAACACCATCGGTTGACGTATGGGTGGATTATTGAATATTTAACCAAAATAAAAATTAAGCTATCAAAAGTTTGCTTAAAATTAATCGTCCTGTCTATTATAAATGTTCATTATTATTCACTCTCCTTCTATTTTTAACTCGAATTGAATTCCTCGCTGCTGTAGTTGAAGTAACCATGGCAAACGTCGAAAATATAATAAAACGTAAGAGTACCAAGAGGTGGAACCGACATGCAAAATTTGTCCTTAACCTTTTTAACTACAATGGGCGTTCCATATTTTTCAGTATCGGAGAGTTACATAATTGGCAGTGATAATAATTTGCCACAGTAATTGGTTGCTACAGGGCGACATAAAACACCTCAATAAATATCCAAAGCTACTTCGTAAATCAACTGGAAATTAAAGTTGGAAACTTGTAAAACGCATTTTATGATGAATGGTAGGACGATCTGAGCACGACACCAGATTATGTTTTAAGACTGACATGCAAAGTCGTGATAACACGTTTTCTCTGCTTAATTGAATACGAAACCATTGTACGACTTCCTGTTTGCAGACAGTATGTTGCTAATTTTTTTTCTTATGGTCTACACACACAGATGATTATGGAAGAGGACAATCTTTTGTTAATTTTGACGTTGAAGATGAAACCGTTTATTTTTGACAAACTATCCAAAAAGTGGAATTTAAACTGGATTCAAACAAGTTGTAAGGTCAATATACTCGCTATTCCAGGTTTTTGGAGCTCGTTTATTTCTAGTAAGAGACATTGCATTAATCGTTTGCATAACCATCAAATAAACTACTTAATGGCGTATTTCATAAATTTTACGTCCGTAAAACAATGCCACAACTTATGTATTATAATTATGTGAGAGTATATAAAAATTATTAGTAATTATTTATGTAAATTTGATTTACAAAACAAGATTACTTCCATTATAGAGAAAGTTCCTCGCAAATCCTCTGCGAGGCGATCGCCTAACGACATCTACATGCAAACATTCGGAGCTAACCGTTACTCGTCAATTCCTATAAAGATTTGAATGTTTAGTTTAGAATCATCTGTTTAGAATTTTTCGACACACAAATTCTTGCATGAAATTTGCATATGTAGGTAAAACCGGACGAGTACCATTTTTTTGGATTTGCTTAATATAAAGTGAATCCAATTGCAGGAAATATTATTCTTAAGGCCCACCTCTTAACGTGGATTCCGAACCATGAAACAAGTAATTGGGCAGTAGACAAGGTTTTAATTCGCGACCTTTAGATCCGGAGTCTAACTGCTACCTGTAAGTAGTTTGGTGTATAAAATAAATATAATCCAAGTTTTATGTGGAATTGGACTGATTCCCAAAACAATTATCAAAATATTATTCGAGCGTTCGTCATAAACTTTGCATATTATTTGTCAAAATAATTACCGACTGTCGGAGATTTATTGGATTTAAAATTGAAGCAGTTACAAGGATTTTGTTAAATTGATTGAAACTAAATCAAAGCAGTTTATATAGAACGTAAGGCGAAAACCTTGGGACTCACCTTAGGTTTTTACCTAATTAACTAGATCGAGTGTCTTTCTAAAAAGTAAATAAATTCTCGAGCTACGGGATAGCAGGATTGTATAATGAAAGGTGGAACAAGTAACCTGTTATCCCTGTACTATTTGAAAACTTGTACACCATTTTTGTAGAGGTAGTGGCTTATAGAAAAATTTCTTTTTCAGATAAATCCATCTTCGACGGATCGTGTAACGCAACAGATTCAGAGCAAACTGGGTGATTATCAGAGAGTGAAGCCGTTTTTGGACGATTCAAAAAGGTTAATAGGTGTAGACGGTGTACCTCCAAGTCCTGGTGGTCCATTGTCAACTGCCAATACAACTACAACGAATCGTTTACCAACTGCAGTTGTGTTACCTTCCAGACTTCATCCACCTGTTGATAATACGAGATCCGAGTTTAAAAAACCCCCACAGAGTAATAGTCGTTCGGCGACCCATCACTCTTCCTATCCTCGACGGGAATTTTCAAAACCCACCGATGGTAAACTTCCATACGATAGCAGTAGAGGATATACAACGCAGCCCGTCAAGTCGGTGAATCCCATCAGCAGTCATCGCTCCAACGGTATTTCGACATCGAAACAGCCAAGTTCTCAATCGTCTTCATCTACCAATAGCTCAAATTCTTCAAGGATATCCAGTGCTGCTCGGCATTTACCTAGAATCTCTATTGATCAGCAGGTAAGACTAGTTGACATGGTTTAATGGAGGTAGTCACGAAGTGAGTACACTCTTGATTATACTTGCACTGGATTGATGCGATTACCAACCTGTAGCCCGCCACATAACGTGCCGATAACGCCATTGACACGTCTGAAATTTCATTAATGCCTTCTTAATTTGAACATAAATTTTTTTTATCGTTACGCTGAAATTTTACTGTTAGCAAATTGAACAAATGAAATAGCACCGGCCATAAATCTTTTCGTTTATTGCTCTCCCTTTTTGTGGGTGCATCTGGTGCAATATAAAAATTTATCTTTTTGCTTCGTTTCCCTATAAATTAGTTTTATTGTATACCTAGAGAAGTAAGTAATTCGGGGGAAATATTTTCAAGGTTGGTTTGGCGTTTTGTTGTTACGAGAAGAGAATAATGTAACGTTAAAAATGCTCAGTGCAGTGATGCATGGCCTTCCCGAGTACTTCACGCCGAACTAATTCTTACTAAACGACGACTTCGATTTAAAAATTGCCAGTTATTATAAAAAGACATTCCGGTGTTCTGTCGAATTTTAAAACCATGTAATTGGTCGAATATTGTTTTTGATTCTTTTACATTGGTAAAATGAAGTGTTTTGTTTTTAACCTTTGAATATTAAGAAAGTGTTTACAAGCTAATTAACCAGTGAACGAGAACTGTGAAGGTTACAATTATTACCTAATATTATACATCCATTCGATGCTCGACTCTACAGTGACACTTCGTTAAAGCGTTCCACGCTATTTACATTGCATGTGGTCATTTATTTTTTATTACACATTTGATACTACAATTTGTGGCTAAATTGTAATAATTACGGTTGTAATCCCGCATCGCAGTAATCCTATAATATTTCAAGATTTGCTATAATAGTATTTTACGCTACGAGTAGGAAAATATTTTATTCATCTTTTTTTTTTCTTATTCAGGGCGGCGGTTCTCTGCCTCGAGATTCCTCTTCAACAAGTGGAACTCCAGCGGAAGTAGAAAGCATATTGAAGGTAAGTCGAGTTAATCCAAAGGTTATTATCCTCGTAATATTTTTAAGTGATCCCAACAATCATGACAAAAAATAATTTATACAAACCGTTTTATCGATCTTCCTATTAGTTACGGTATGTAACACAAAAAGCAATCTTCCAACCAATTACAAGTAATTTAATATAACGCTTTTATAAAGTGGATTGGTTTTATAAGTTGAATAGTTTGCAATATCAGATTTTAACCTCCGATAATAGTTAATCATTGGTCGGCGATGTGCAATTGTGGTGAACTTATCTGTCATGGTTACATGATTCACTTAATTAACCCAATTGCATAAATTTATTAAAATATTAATGGTTTATCTCTTGTTTTTGTACACGTTAATTATTTTTTTATCGGCGTCGTTGCATCCAATCAAGATCAAATTTTATTACTAAAAGTGAAGGCGTTGGGGATTTTCCTCACCTCGTTAAGATTCGTTCGATATTTTTTTAAACAACAATTTAATTCGATGATTTTCGATATCTTTGCTTGCGGTACTTCTACTTTCGGTGCTCACTTTTACGATCCGAAACAATTCTTGAAGGACTACAGACTACAGAATGTAATTTATTAACAAGTGAAATTATTCCATTCTCAGCAGCTGCAAAGTGTGATACATACTTCATATATAGTTCCACTATTCCTTTTCAATAATAAATCTTCCTTGGATTAATAAGAGAATGAAGTGATTCACACCGCCTATTACAATATCCGTATAGCTTCAATTACGTTTCCTTGATCTTTTTTCCCATTAAAACTACAAGAATTTTTTTGCAATCTTATTGAGCAATAACGCGCATTCATTTGTTCAATTCCGTTAATAGGGCGTCTGACGTCGATTTCTTTATTTTTATTAACGAATCAATAAAAATAACGTGTTTATTTCTCCCACAAAACTATTATTTTGGTAAACTCCAGTTTGTTTGATAATAATTCGGTAGTTATCAGTTTTTCGCCTTGCTTTTGTGAGTTGAGATTCAAATAAAATGAAATTTAATTTCTTTCCACCTAAGAGATTAAATCTTTCCCACCGGAAGAAAATTACTGACCTACCGCCTGCCAGAAATGTAACTGTTACATAGCGAGCCGTTAAGAAAAAAATATATGCTGTAGAATACAGAGAATTCCAAACACGATTTATCATTTTGAATAAAATCAAAAGTGAGGAAACCAAACACACGACTTGAAGTTTATTTCATCAATCCCAAAACATTTCAAATTTTCAATACTGGAGATTTGGGGTTATTCAGGATTGTGATTCGTTAATGATAGAACGTTCAAGCATTTGTTCTACTGAAAGGTCCTTCCGCCAAGACAATAAAATATATTGTTGCAGAGCAGTGATGTAGCAAAATGCAAATAGCGTTCTCATCAGATCACGGTACTTACATTACCTAACTAGCGATTCGCACTTGGATGGATGATTACTAGATGACAAATTTGAGAACCTATTCCCCAAGTATGGCGTAACTCTCCATATATGCATGCCAGTATTATATGGGAAGTAGTAGCCGACAGCTTTGGAATTAGCTGTCCGAATAGTTGGAAAATTTAATTGGAATATGAGAAAAATTGGTTTAAGTCTGAGATACTCTGATATTCATAAAAAAATCCGTTTACCCCTTGCGATTACTGGAATTGACATTCAAATTAATGCGTTACTCAAACTGACTGAATTTGAATTTGAATTGGAGCAACATAATCAATTAGGATATCATAAAATCAGGTAAAACATGCTATTTATCATTTCATGGACTCTTAAATTCAATATTTTTGATAAGACCCAAAGTTAAAAGCTTAAAAATAAACCACTTTATTGACAGCTGTTCGACATAAGTTGACGAACTTACACTACCTTCCTCACAAATATTGCGTTGAATGTTTTTCCGTTGTCTGTTGCTGAATTTTCGTTTTGCATTCACAGCCGGCCGACCTTTCTTTTAAGGAAATGCAATAAGTTTTTCTGAAGATCAGTTGTTAGGGTCAAAGCTACCCCAGGGTTAACTCAGTTTTCAAACATTCTGATTGGACAAACAGTGAGTTAACTTTTGGGTTGACTTCTACCGGAGTTTTATACTACCGACGTTCAGGATACCCAAGAGTTAAGGAGTTACTGTGTAAATAACAACATGACGTTGACCAATTCAAGGTCATAATATCGGCGTGATGGCGTCGGTGCCAGACGGCCTCGCCCCCGATTTGAATTTAAAACATATCCTTACGTTATGATTTACAAAAACTCCTTATTCAAGTTTCTACCACTTCCCAGTAGCATAAATTAATGGAGGACGCGAATGAAAAATATTCTTGATGAAATGGTAAGAATATTATTTTGTCGAAGATTAAAGGATACTTCTATAATAAACGAGTAGCTAAAGAGCTTTCTTTCACCATAAAGTTCTGCCGAACCGATTGGCTTTGGCGGGAAAAAAGAACCAAAGAGAATACATGAACATATTTAATTTTTAATCAAAGACACGAGAGTTTAACGTCTAAATGGTATAGTGTTTTATGGAAGAAAACTCAACAAGAATAAGATGCATATGTATATGATATACGAGTACAGACATCCATGGAGTTTGCAGTGGTGCACAGTTGATCTTTTGGAGCTGAGTTTACATAGGCGGCGTAACGTGATTAAATTCAATTTGAACACAATTTACGTTGCTGATTGGTCCAGCACGAAAGATAAACCAATCAAAATATCTTTGCACGTCAGCATTGCGTCTCTTTCGCCGTCTGTATAAACTCGTCAAAATAAGGTGACGACTATCTGTTGCGGGAACAGCGACAAGCAACCGTTACCAAGGCAACAGAGCTTTGGCTTCTGGCGGCTCCGGCGTTGATATCTCCACAAATGCCGTCCAGACGTGGAATGTGAAGGCAAACGATATGCTTCTGAGATGCGAACATATTGATACATGTTGCGAATACCCCGAACGATCTTATCAAATCTGAATGAATTACAAATCAAAACACGATTATCAACTTACGTCAGCGAATCTTAACTGATGAACGTAAATAATGGAGAAACTAGTCGTTTACAACAAGATTGAGGGCGGCGGCGAATCTACAGTGGAAAACCTTCCGATCATCCTGGGATTTTCGAATCTTTAAAAAATTGACTTATATTGTGATACGGATATACGAAGAAACAAAACAACTGTTTGTTTACTAATCATGTTTACTACTTTCTTGTGGCTCATAATTGGCAACATACCTCCCAGACCGTCTCGTTCGTTTGCTGCGATCGCCAGAGTTCTGGTTAACTTTGAAAACGGAAGATAATGTAATGAGAAGAAGTAATTTATGGTTTCCCATTATAGCCACTCACTACCACCTAGTAAAATTTCATCTACCACTTCCGTTGGTTGAATTTTTGGTTGGTGATTGACGGTGGCTGCCGCTTTACAGATGTAAGAGATGTTTACTCAATTGCTGCCTAACCTCCCCAACTGTTGATTTTGTTTTACAACATGTAAAAATACAAAGTTTAACAAGTCTTTTTCCGAAGAGTAACTAAATTAGTTAGAATTTCTCTGGTTTCTTCAAGACAAAATATCCAATTTGATTCTACTATATAAAATTGTTTTTTTTACATTATAGTGCTGCCATATAAGAATAATTGGTATAATTACTGTTCATTACTTCTTTGCTTTCTGAAGAACGGAAGCTTTTAGATCCGTGGATGACGTTTTTTAATTTTATTTTTACTTCCTTTCGAGGGGCATTTTTTATAAATCTTAATCAAATTTGCAAAAAAATTAGTCTAACGATAGGATTTTATGGAAGTACCGTAAAAACTTTTATTTTTTCCTTTTGGTGCGGTGCACTTAGAAAACTTAGGATTATCATTGCCCAATATCATGGCATCACAACTATTATGGTATAACTCAATTATATACACGTAGTTATTTATTTGTGTAATTGTGCGTTTGTAAATAAGTGCATAACGGTACCACACTCATCATTAGGGACAGTTGCTATCCGTTTTGTTTTAATTTGTAATCTTGAATACTCTGCGTTTTACATAATACAAACGAATAAATTAGAACACGTGCTTGAAAAATTATTTTTAAGAAAGGCAAAGCTTCCTACGTTCAAGTACTGGTGTACCACAAAAAATTATCCCATACAAATATCGTGGACCAGCTTTAATTTTGGAAACTTGTTTGCTCGATCTTTTGGGGTCCAAATCTGACGTTTAAATCAAAGGGGATGGGGTTGTCTTGAGAATAGACGAGCTTGCCTGGTAAATTTGCCTAGTATTATAAAAGTACCGTTGTATTGCGTTCATTATGGCGGTCACGTATTGATCATGAATTGAATTTTTATTGGTTTAATTCGATTTTGGTATCTGCAGGGTATTTTTTATTATTCGTTTCCATAGTTCGTTCTCTTATTGTTTTTTTTTCTTTGCAGGAAATGATTCAGGTAAGGACGCCACTTACCGCCATTGCCGCCACTCCACGAAAGGAACCGGATAATAAGTTTACCTTCAATTCATCAGCTCCACCAAAGGTTTGTTATATTTTTAAAATTTATTTTTGCCCATTCCTGCATGGCAGGAATACCTACCGTTAAGTATCAATGAGCAAGTAACTCGGGTGTTTATTGATCATCTATAAATATAATATTAGCGTGACAGTAATAAGTGGTGTTTTATTACAGTTGTTCGAGGCGCCTAAACCATCATCGCCGTTGGATTCCTCGACGTTAAAAAGTAAGTTGTCTTCCTAGTTTTTTTTTATTAATAAGTAAGAAGGTGCCTACTGCCCTAAATATATGGGTCCAGTTGTCATAGAAACATAAAGCTTCTTGTTTAGCCCTAACTCGCAGCACGGGGTGGAATGTGAAACTGCTTAAGAGGGGTGAGGGGTGCTTTCGGTGCAAGTTAGTGCACTCTGCAGTCTGCACACAACAACGCAATAAACGGTTGTATTATAGAGTGGAACACAAATAATTCGTGTAAGAAATTGGGAAAAAAATATTTTTGAGAGTGGGAAGATCGGGTACCACTTCTGATTTCAAAATGGTTACTAAGTTTAAATGTGTATTGTTGTAGTTGTTTATTTGATTAGTCGTGTTTTGTTTGTTGTTGCAATATACGTTTATTCGAAACACATGGCTGCAGTGGATATCGTGCGCACGCAACCTTCCGGCGACAGAGCGCGGTAAGTTTCTAAATCGGCCATCTTACTCTTTGTTTCCGATCGTGTAACCTCCTATGACCCCCAAGGATTGGCCGAGCTTCCGCTACGGTTTGTTCTCATGCTGCCTACGGGTTGATGACATGTCCAAATATACCTGATTTTAACCTCACCGAAGTCTTGCCCTTTTTCAACCCTTCACATTTTGCTATATTCGCTCAGAAATTTTTAACGTTACGAAAATTTGCGTCAATTGGCTCTAGAACCAATCTTGATGACTTTCGCTAGTGGGGCGGACCGATGTACTAAATTAAACAAAAACAAACCCACACACCTGCCAACTACCACGACGCGTTGTCGTTACGAAAGGTGCAAATTTTTTTTCGCCCGTAAAAATTCATTGTTGGACGACCGAGGTCCTCGGATACGGTTTGGACTACCTAACGGCTTTATTTTGAAGGATCGCGGATAATCCTAGTCCGTCCCTGACCTAAGTTTACTACGTGTATTATAAATGTTGGTGAGGATGTGTACACATAGATAAAGGATTTGCATAGCTGTTCCGTATCAATAACCAGTTTTATTTATGTAAGTTGTGCGGCAATCTGTTGGAGACATTTCTTGTAATAAAATTATCGCTTTGTGTCTTGGAATCACCTGGCTGCAGGTGTGCAACACGCAACCAACAACAGGTGGCACCGCGACTACCGCGTGAAACATTTTCTAACATTTTGTTTTATTTTAGAACATGAGCAACGTCAAGCACAACCTCTTCAGCGTTCAGCGTCGACGTAAGTATTTTTTAATTTTATTTATTATTTAAAAACCATAAAATTTACTACACTTTAATTTTAACGTTCGTTATCAAATGACGTATTGTTTTGGACATGAGAAACCAGTCCTACGCAAAATTTAATTACATAGATTCACTTACACGTTAATTTAATTAGTTTCTGTTTTCTTTTAAAGGTAAACGTTAAAGTTTGGTGCGGTTTTTGATCGTAAATTTTTGTTGACACGCATTTTGATTATTTAAACGCATCACGATTATTTTTCCAATCATAAAATCAAACAATGCAAAAGAGCTTCAGTTACCCTTCGAAAACATACATTAATGAGTCATCCCTTAGAACTCATAAAACGTGGTTTCAACCATTCGCCGATCGATATTTTAAAAAAACTTTCCCATCAATAATATTTGCTAACCTTCAAAGAATCATCTAACTAAAGGACTCCCATTCAGTTTTTTCTAGTGTCAACCGTCCCGATTTATTTTTAATGACCATGTTTCAATAGATTTTATCCGAATTTTAATGAGATTTTTTACAAGGTCAATATCAATTTATAATAATTTTTCTGTGTTGTAATGTTTTTTAAAACTAAACCACTGTTCCGGTTTGACCATTTTATTCGAGAAACTTCTTTTGTGTATTAGTTCGCCCTTGTCAAGGAAGGGTAGATAAAAAATTAAAAGACCAAGTATACCTACTGGGCGTATAAATGTACAAGTTCGTTGGATGGTTACTTAATTTTTTTAACCTAACTGTTATATAAATATGACAACACCGCACATTTTAAATAGCAACGTAGGGCATGTCGACGTCGAACATGAAACTTGGTTCTCTTGTTATTTTTATTTATAACTTGCCCAGTTTTACAAGCGTTAGTTTTACATTGACAATCTTATTTTATTTATCATTTAAAATAACTGCAGGCCTCTTTCGATTAAACGCTATCTAAATTTGCTAGGGGTTTCCCCATTCTACAAATTTTGATATCGACAGCAAGAGGTTGTATCGGTTCTGAAAATATTTTTGTTGGAAATTTGGAATATGGCAAAATACATTAAAATTATTATTATTGTATGCTGACCTAGATTTAAGGTTAACAAAGTTGCTCTTGCAAATCAAAACAAATCCCAAACTATGTTTTTTTGCGGTATTTTCTAATTAAAACTTTTTTAAGCCATATCGTTAGATAGTAGGTGGATTCGTTTGATTTCGCCGAATAAAAATCAAATCGACCATTTGAGGGTTAATCAACAAAAATAAGCAAATAATGCACGGTTGTTGCCCGGAGTTGAACCATGTTGCTCGGAGCTTGTTAGGCAAAACTTTCAAACCACCAAAAGTTTTGATAGATCATAAATTCTTAATTGTTATTGTACGCAAATGAAACGTAGGCTCACGTTGGTACACGCAATTTATATTTGTTAATTTACTGACCTACTTGAATATTTAACGATTATCAAAAACTTATAACGGTAATCATGTCACTTGCTCTTAATAAGTGCGTTACCTTACCCACGAAATGTAAAATCCTTATTTAATTATTTTTTTCTAAATTTGGTCCAATTTGTTATTTCCAAGTGTTTAATCAACTTCGCTACCTTTAATTTATATTCTAATAAAAAAACTGTTTAGCCATCAATTATTGAGAACATCGATCGCTTATTTAATTGTTGCTAACCAGGAGTAATTAGGAAAATTTTCCAAAGATTTTAATTAAATGAAGTACGGAAGAGCGTGTCGGTTGTTCTTTGCTTGCAAACAATGAAAAAGCTGAAATATTTTTTAGCTATGGAAGTTAAGGGTTAATTTTATGAAAAAGTTTATTACCTCCATTTGATAACGTTTAAATTGTAAATAATTCATATTTGATGAAGTTAAAACCTTAGTCGTCCATTTGAAACCGGTAATGTATGTAAATAGTGGGTGGAAATTTATATAGAGCAGACATCATATTTAATATAAGCTGGGCGTCACTGTTTATATATTGAACCTTCCACCAACGCATTCCTCATTAGTCTCTCCATTTAACCGATTTAAAATTTTCAAAATAGTAAACGGCGGGCAGGTAAACTTTTTTTGATGCGATAAGAAAATTTGCTCAGGGGGGAACCGATACATTTAAATTACCAATGATAGCACCTGTTGGGGATATTATCAGTTAATCAATTATGTCTTTAATCAGATTAATCCGTCAGTATTATGATTATTATTAAAGCTTCTCTTGCACCGCCGCCGTCGTCGCTCAATCAACTGCTCAACTTACAACAAATTTTGATAATGCGTTACCTAGCTGTCGAAATTTAATTAAATTTTTTTTTGTTATCAATTTTGAAATCATTTTTAATATGTAGATAAATTAGCGTTTCCTACTACGCTTGCAATATGTTTGATAAGAGCTTGCTTAACCTCGATTATTAATTGTAGTTATCAGTTGTTATTGTGATAATATTAAAATTATTTAATAAAAGTTCATGTCGCATATTATATGCACCAAATATATTCTTTACAATTTAATAGAAAACCGAAACGTTTTTTTATAATAAAAGTGCGTCATTTGTAATAAATTGCACCGTAGTAAATCACGCGCTAACGAAAAGTTTGTTTTTGTTTAGGGAATTACGAGACGATTTCAAAATATCGGAATCAGACGAAAGCGATGTTGAACAACACAAAAAATCTCCATTGTTATCTGCCAAATTACCAATAGATAGGTATGTAGTTGCGTATTTTACGTCGCCATTGAATATTGTGTTAACTCTTTTTTTTTTTTTACTTAGATTGATCTCACCAATCAGAAGAACCCCTTCAAATAATTCTGTAATGGAGCAATGTCCGGAACCAACATCACCAGGAATGCCAAGCTCTTCGAGTGATTCGGGCTCAGATTCTGGTTCAGACAGTGACTCAAGCAGCGATGATTCTGGAGAGGACCACACTACGTCGATAATTCCTCAAGCCTCGTCGGAAACCCCTAATCCTTCTCAATCGTCTCCAAAACTGGAGGAAGAGAATAAACCTCGTTGGAATTTAGCTTCATATTTGGATCAAAACGGTTCAAAATTGGATTCGACGCAATCACTTCTACATCAGTCACCTCGAATCTTACCGTCCGATCTCCTTCCTTCAAAAAGTGCTAAAGATTATAGGCAACAGTGTAGTGACGAATCTGATTGTAGTACTTTTTCACCTCAAGAGTTAGACAAACTTGTAGCCGAAGCTCTTGCCTCAACAAAACCTCCCGTTCTTCTTTCCGGCCTTTCGGATTCCGATAGTAATCCTAAACGAACAAAACGTAAACTACAAAAGAGACCTGCTAATAAAGTTACCAATTCGAAATTGTCTGATAGTGATAGTGATGATAACGTAGTACGAACTAAAGTTACTAAACCAACCAATCGCGTTAGTCCCAGGCCTAAATCGGTCGATTCATTTAGCGATTCTGATATGTACGTAAGGCGTAGGAACGAATCGCTTCCTCTTTCGCAAAACCCGAAGAAATCCGCGACAGATAAACCTAAATCGAATCGTGGACGTCCGCGCAAAGTAAAACCGCCTTCGCATAGTGGTTCGGATGTTGAAGTTAAAACGAAGAAGAGGGGGCGCCCACCGGGCAGCGGTACTAACAAAAATCGTTCTTTAAGTGGGTCCGATAACGAAGTTCCTGTAAAACGAAGAGGACGACCGCCTTTAAAACAAAAACGTCCGCCATCTTCTAGTAGCTCCGAAGACGAAGGAAAACATATTTTTGATAAACCCGCTCCTCCGGCGAGACGAAGGACTGTCTCAAAGAGAGACGATTCGCGCAGCGATTCCGACAGCAACAGATCGCACAAAATGAGCACTTCTGATCGAGACGAATCGTTGAAGCATCAGAAACCTAGAATATCAAAAGTAGACGATAAAGAAAGATTTAAGAAGGGTAAGAACGATTCGGAAAACGACGAATGGGGTAAAATAAATAAAAGCAAAATAAAAACTCATTTGTTCGATAAGAGTCAAGAAGATTTGAGTGGCAAAAGTAGTAAACAGAAGCGAAGCACAGAATCTCCAAAGAAAAAAGAATCCGCTGCACCTTTTAGAAGAAAAGGTCGATCAAATTCAAATGTAAAAAGTGCCCCTTACCTTTCGACTACTACTGACGATTCCGATTCAGATAATAAGGCTGTGAAGAAACCACGTACAGATGGTAAAATACTTAATCGAAGTCGGTCGCCTAGTTCAGATAGCGATGCCAATATTAATCAATTTTCGGATGTTGATCGGTCAAATTCGGCATTAAAATCTAAGTTGGAGAGTCCCGTGAAGGTAGAATCCAGTGGAAAGGCTGTGCAAGATAAAAAGAAAAGCGACACTCTCAGAAAGCTGTTTACGCCTAAGAGAGATTCGGAAGGTGGTAAAGGAGGTGGGAAAGGCGGTGGTAAGGGAGGAAAAGGAGGAAAGGGTAAAGCTGGAGTTAATGTAATAATTGTGGACGGCGACTACGAAAGAAGTAGCTCATCTGTTGATGACGAAGTATTACCGACTGTTCATAATCCTTCCTTGCTATCTCCATGTGCTTCGAAAGAGGTTACGCCTTATTCACACATTCAGATCAAGAGTGAAGTATTATCGGAGCCAATAATCAAGAGTGAGAAACCAACGTGTAAGGTCAGCCTAAGTTTAAATATGATTGATTTGAGTAAATTTAAGCACATACCAGTTTTAAATAAAATTTATCGGCAACAACGGGAACAATCTAAAGCTTCTTCCAAACAAAGTGAAGAAATTAAAAAAAAGTGCGAAAGTACAAGTGATAGTAAACACTCTTCGTATAGAGAAGAACATGTTAAAAGTAAAAGTGATCGGTTATCTTTAAATGATAGTGATAATGAAGTAAAAAGACAAACTTGGAAGGGTGAGAAAGATTCCGATGGTAAAGATACTTCAAAATATATTGGCCACAAAAGAAAACGACGAACAAGTTGTAGTTCTGTTTCTTCTTTATCCACAGTGAGTAGTTTATCTCATAGTAGTAGTCGAAGAAAGGAACATAGGAAGGAAAAAGATGATCATAAAAGTAAACGACGAAGAGAAAAGATAGAAGCTCTTCAAAGATCTCACCCAAATACTGAAAATTTAGTTGATGCACCTTTGACAAACCATGATAGGGAAGTTGCCAGAATACCCCCTTTACCTTCCCCTGCTGATCGTAATTCCAATCATAGCTGGTCGCAACCTACAAGAGAATATCATCCTTATTTTGAGAGAACCGATGAAGCTTTGGAAGAGCAAGACAGGTGAGTCAATAATTGAATCATAACTAGCTTTCTCAACTACGTATTTGGTGTACATTGTTTATTCCTCACTATAATTCTATCGTAATTCTATTATTTCTTAATGATTATGAAAACTTCTGATACGGACGCGCAAAAGTAGATTAACGAAATTATAAATCTATTTTTCTTTTATTGTTTTTTTCATTCATCTAAAATGAAGGATTATTTTCATTCATATTTCAGTTGGGGGTATTTTATAAAGTTTTTTAGTGTTTTATTTATTTATTATTTGCTACCTCAAGGGAAATCCTAACGTTATTTGTATCTAATCTAAAGTGTTAATTATTAACATGTTAAATTTTTCACTACACAGACTGATAATTAAGTTACTCACAAATTAATCTTACATGTTAAAAGTTTAATATTTCCATTTAAATATTTTATCTTAATCTTGATTAAATGAAATATCAGTAATCTACTCTTGCGCATCATTATTAAAAATTTACCATCTTTTTTCTTAAAGGTTACAAACTTGCTCGGAAAATAGTTTTCAATCATAACTAATTTTTTTAACACCTTGTTGACTGTAAAAGATTGTCGACTTATCAAACCCTCACATTTGTCAAATTCTCTTGCTTCTGATAAAGAAATTATTTCTTTTAAATTTTGATTGTAACACAAACTGTTCGGAAGTTGGCCTTAAAGAAACTTCCATAAATGTTGGAAAACTACTAAAATTAATGTTAATTTTTTAAAATTAAAATTGGTTCAATTCCTTACGAGTTTTATCGTAAAATAAAAATCTTAGATTGGCTATGTCAGATTAAGTTATTATGTTATAACTTGATCAGATATAGATAAATCTCGTTAACTAATTCATTTGCATAAGTGGCGGGCAGTTAATAAGAAAGGTCCAGAATAGAAATTAAAGAAGTTGTTTGGGGTTCATGTTGATATAGAGAAACATTCATAACGTTTTTGAATTACATATTTAAAGAAATCTTTGTAACCTTATTTTTGCAGGTCTGTTCACTTCAACAGTGACCAACCTGTGCATTAATTAAAAAAAATGGTTGTGCAGCAATGGGTGGTTATCGCAACCATTGATGCACAATGATGAGAATAAAAATACATTGAGGGACAAACAATTGACATCAATTTTATTTAAAAAAATCACAGTGGTGACGCAGACCTACACTAAGCCGGTTTATTATACATTGCCGTTAAGTTTGGCACTTTGGCACAGACACTTTGACTAGCTAATTTTTTGCTACTAGATTGACATGTCTTCCTTGTTAGAAAAACAACTTTAAAATGCTCAATGCTCTTTTCTCCTGGGCTAAACAAATAATTTTTGCAGGAATCAACACAAATATCTCTGCGAAGCAAAGAGATTAAAACATTTAGCTGATACAGAGACTGATACTATAAAGCAATGCATGATGTACATGGACGCTGTGCTTTATTTTTTATTGACTGGTAATGCGATGGAACAAGAAACCGAGAAAGCAGCTTTTACCATGTACAAGGACACTCTTGCTCTTATCAAGTAATATTAGCCTTTTATCCTGAAGAATAATTAAACTCACAATTTTCATTTTAGATATATTTCATCCAAGTTTCGACCAGATCAAATCAACTGTTCATCTAACTATGGAAAATTAGCAGTCCTAAGGTAAAAATTGGCAAAAAGATAATTTGTTTCATAAATTCAATTGGCTTGTTTTTTTAGTTACCGATGCCAAGCCTTGTTATATTACAAGTTGTTTAAAATGAAACGAGCAGAATTAAAAGATGTTCATAAAATATGTACGGAGTTTTGTGTAAAAGTAAGCAATAATTGATATGTTTGATTTTGCAATTTAGTAATTTATTGTTTTCTTAGTCCGCTAATATAACACCAATTCAGACGGATCAATTAAATCAAGCCGTTGTTGGTACACCATGTCCTCTATCACCAACACCATCTCCTGCAGGATCGGTGGGTTCTGTGGGTAGTCAATCATCGTCTGGTTACAGTAGTGGAGAGTTAGCTAATAGAGGCAATAATAGTATTAGTAATTCGGCTACGCAGCAGTCAGCATTGACACCATCTCACCAAAATCCTTGTGTATTAATACCACTTCCTGTGTTTCATGCTATTACAAAAATGAATCAAAATTGTACATATGTATTTTCTTATCAAGATTTATGGGATCAAGCGGATTCTTTGGAAATCAAAGGCAAACACAAAGGTAAGTTTAAAAAATATATTAATAAAATTGCAATTCGGACATTTGACTATAAAAATTGGACAGAAAAGAGGTTGACAATTCTATTTGAATGTTTCATGGTGCATCAATAAATTGTTGTTCCAATCAATTTCATTTTAAACGGATTTTGAGTGAGGCTTTTCTACTTCTAAGGGTTCCATTTGTTAAAAATGTTTAGCCACTCCAAGCAGCACTTTATAGATTAGGGTTTCAGGAATTTAAAAAAGATTTCGTTACAGGTTTTATTTAATCTGGATTTACTTTAAAAAGTATACACCTTAACTTGATAGTGTAAATAAACAAAAATTGACACCTATTGATTTACTTTACTCAAGTTTTCTTGTTTGTAGAGTTTAGAATGGGACAGTTAACCCTTTCACTGTGGATGATGTGTAACCACGTATTGCACTTGGGTTGCGCCAGGCGGCTGCCGAGTTTAGACGTCAAGTGGTTTTGTGGCTTTAACTAAACTTAATTTTCAAAAAACATAGGATAGCATGACAATAGAGACTTTTAATTTCCGTACGTAGTGAAAGGGTTGATAAAAAACTGTTTACGTTTATAGTTATGCAAATTTATTTTAATATGCTGTCACGGACTAATTTTGTAGGAAATTTAATTCTTGCCAAAATTGTCTATGTGTAATTTTGTAAAATTCTTTATTGTTTTTGCAGCAGTTCTAAAGTAAGGTCGCCTTATATTTGTTTTGATATTTTTAAATGCCACAAAGCAAACATTTTTTTGCTTAGTTTTATTTTTTGCACTGCGTTGGAGATAATTATCTGTCCGATTTTGTGGGTCAAACCTGAAATAAAGAAATTAGCATTTTTAACTTGTATTTGAATAGAGAACAATTTTACAGTTTTATTTTTTCTTTCAGATTTCTTTATCGAATTGGACAAATCATGTAAACCATTAACACTACATAGTTCATTAATCGAAGTGGTAAAGTACGTACGGAATGGAATAAATCGTCTAAAAGAAAAGATTTATTAATAAAAAAAATATTAGTGATGTAAAAGACATGCCAAAGAATTGACCGAGTCAATTTTAATACGTCAATGTAATTTTTTCGATATCGAAATGAAAAAATTTGAGTTTGATATAAACGTTTTTTAAAAAGCTAAGGTAATCAAGATATATATATAGTACTAATATATTATAATTAAAAAAAATGGCGTAAAATTGGTTTATCATTAGAAAATTGTTTATTTAGTAAAATATTACTAGAAATATGAGTGAGTGTTCTAAATATTTCTAGTGTTACTGACCGTGCGGTGCAGTACATACTATTTTTTACATTCTTTGTAGTTAAGTGAAAGGTTTATTCCAAAATAGTGTATATTTTTGTACATAAATAAAAAAATTTTGTAATATATGCTATACAAATTGGGCATATTTACCGCTATATTTGTACAACGCTAAGGTAGTGGCCTAGTTAATCAAACATCAATTTGAGACCAACTTTTAAGAGGGCAGCATTTTTTGCTCTTAATTGTTGACGAGAGGTAGTCATTATTTTTTGCATATACCTGTAGTTAAGTGTGTATAATTATACATAATATATATATATTATTATTATTATTAATACAATTGTATAATGTAAATTGTGTATCATATTTTATAAAAAATTTAAATTATTAAATTTTTATTATGAATGCTTTCATTAAGGCCATTATTGAATTTAAATCAAAAAAAAGAAAAAATGAAAAAGTGCATAATTTTGTACCGTGTATTGTATTTTATTAATTGTTGAATACTTTGTATTATTACAAATTTTTTTTATAACCATGTCTGTAAGAAATGGCCAGTCGATTCCAGTTCTTTTTGGAATTTTTGCGGGTCTTTTTATGTATTTTTTGTTGCAATGTTTTTAAACAAGCAAATTGACTGCTCATTTCTTGCAATACCTACTTGACATTTTTTTACGTTACTGTTTACACATCATTAGTTTTAGCAAAATGAAGTTTCTCTTAATATTATTATTATTATTATTTTATGTTGATATAATTTGTTTTGTTAAATTTTATTGTTTAATTAGGGAAATTTCTAATGCTAGCTGCTCAAAAAAAGTTTGGTTACAAGCCTAAGTGCTAAACTTTAGTGGCATTACTTTTAAAGAAAGAAAAAAATTAATCAATCTATCGAAATGAAAATGTTTGGGACCAATGGTTCAATGTTTTGAATGTGCGAGTATACGATTTTAAAATGAATTTTATAAAAATGGACGATCAAGATTTTTTGTTAATTATGTTTCTACAATGTAGGCTGGTTACATTTTTTAATTATTGCAATTTTAAATCTTATTATTTTTTCTGTTTTTATACACATAATCATTCTTTGCGTTCTTTTAAAGCAAACAAACATCTTTTAACAACAAACATGTACAATAATTTTGTATGAAGTATTACGACTGCTCTTTGTTTTTGTTTGAAATATATTATTTATTTATATTTATACAACAATTTTATTTATTTTTTTTGCCCGCATCCCTCGAAATGAAAATTTTGATTTTAGATTTGTAACCAAACTTGTATAAGATAAATTTAAAAATGGATATATTAAATAAAAGGGAAAATTGTTTTTAAATGAATGAACAATAGTCTAAATTATACAACTCCAAGTAACTCAAAGTGACCTTTTGTGAAATCATAATATTGCCACAGTACCTTGTAAATAAGTATGTAATTTAGTAATAATTATCAGGTGATGTGTAACATATAATATACATTTAAAAATACAAGGACCCAAGAGTTTCACAAATATATCATTATAAAGATTGCTTTTATTCAATCATCCCTTACTTGCATTCCCGATATTTATCCAAACATTTTCAATGCTGTTCTCGACAAGCCTTGTGTACAACATCACCGAGTCAAAAATGGGCAATCGCATATTTAATAGAAGAACCTGAGTAACTGGATGAATAGGTAGAGGTAGGTGTCCTTTTATTTACTTCCACCTTTTATCTCCGACTTACTACGATTAGGTGCCATAGTCACTTGTTCCTGTTATTTTGATTGCATATCCATACGTGGACATATTGACAATTGCTGGGCAGGAAGAACTAACTATTACTTTAAAATTTAAGATCAAATGTAACTGCTAAAGTAGCTTGAAAAATTTCTAGAATGAATCTCATTTTAGATCAGCTCATTGTTTATCCAATAGGAAGTACTTTTTTTTCGTTTGTCAATAGCCAAACAAAATTGTTGAATGTACGAATTTAATTTGGGAATGGTTAAATTTGTATGCTTTTCACTATCAAGCATAGGAGCGGCTAGATACTTTTTCCAACGAGCCCTCAAATGAGGCCCTATTCTCGCTAGTTGATTTTAAAATATATGGTGCTGGCTAACTATCCGGACCCAAACGTAAACTGGATATTGCTTGGTGACTTATGGTCAGTTCGCACCCGTCTGAACGTTCTGAATTATGTAGGCGAATTAAAAATAATTCATAAATTTGGTACTAAATTCAAAGAAACAACATAGAAAAAAATATATTAACATGTGTCATATTCTATGCAGGAATTATAATGCCGATTACGTAGGAAGATGGGAAGAACGTAACACATCCAAGATAAAGAAAAGTTACAAGTAGGAATACAACTAAAACTAAGAAAACATGAAATAGACACAGAAAGTATAAGAATTCTACCTAAGGAGGACAATGTTGTCAAGCGAAAACTGTGGGAATTATACGAAATACAACCCGGATATAATGCTATTGAATTTGCAAGAACAAACAAATTGCACACCTCTGAACTTCACAATACGCTGACTTACAAAACTATTGTAATCCATATTATATAAAACAAAATACTACAATAGAGTTCTTTCCGATAAATTGATTTTATAATTAGGACTATATTATTTTAAAGCTATATCAACTGGTGGTTTGATGTTGAGGAATTATTGTGTGAATTTTTTGTAGTTAATTACCTGAAGATGTTGTAACTATTGCGAAACTAGTTGCAAATTATTATATTTGTTCTATAATGTAAATAAGTACAATTAATTAAGATATCAGATAAATTAGCAGCAGCTAAACATTAATTTATATAAAACCAAATTTGTTTATTACTGTGACAATCTGTCAACATTTTATTTGACAGTAATGTCAACAAACGTCAATTCGGCCTTGGACTAATTAAATTTTGCTTGACTCCATCTATGCCCTTTGAAAAAGGTCAGGCGTACGCCTATGGTAATTTGTATTGCCGGTTAATTTTAAATTAAAAAACACAAGTTCTGAACATAATTATTTATTATAATAATTTTTAATACAGGTAACGTATTTTATGTACATACAACAAAACAAAAGCAAGTTTATTCCAAAATATTCGCATTATTTGTATCCGTCTCTTCGCATTTCTTCTTCCATTTTCCGTTATTATAAGATAAGTGGCGTTTGTTATTTTCATTAAAGTTTCCCTCGTCAATTTCAAATTCCATATTTAAATCTTCTCGCAATATTTTGAGTAAAGTGGTGCGAGGAAGGCCTAATACTTTAGCACGTTCGCGTAAAGATAAATCTGGTGATTCTTCCAACGAAGCCCTAACGTAGGGTACGTGCATAAGTCTTGCTAGGGGTCTTCCCGACTTTTCTCTATCATCGACATTACCTTGATTAAATAATTTTCTTTCCCAGTTCAAGAGTGTGGTTCTCATGGGTGGCGAAACATTAAACCTGGCCTTAAAGTTTCTGTTAATGTCGTTCCATGTTTGATTGTTGAAAAATCTTTCGTGAACCCATACAGCAGCCACAATTTTCTGTTCTTGTGTATATTTGCCCACATCAGAATTATCATTTTCTTCCGACATTTGATTATTTCCGTAAAAGTTAATAAAAAGTTATAAATATTTAGGACAGCTGTAGATTTGACATAATCACTTATTTACTGAGTTAGGGATTTTTGTATGCGACCGTTAGGTTCAACAATTTCATTATTTTTAACATTTCTAACAAAATCAAATTCCAAGAACAATAAAATATAATCCAATTTCAATTATTTCAAGACATTCTTCAGTTTTTAGGCTAATGCAATGAGGTTAACTATTATTGACGTTGTCAAACTTCATTTATTATCGTTAATGTTGATGAAAATATAAAAGTAATAAATTAATTCCATCCATCAGCATGGGCACAATTATATCATTATGTCGAATATCAAATTTAATTATACCTAATTCATAAATAATTTTCAAAATTTTAAATTTAAATTAATATTTTTTTACATTTGGCAACTCTGTCGGTTATAGATGTCGCTGCTTAGTTTCTTCTTGCTACCTCAACTCAAGTTTCCTCCTTCATTGATCACTTGTAAGCGTTAGTGTTCGTACGTACACAACCGATCAAATAGTTCAAAGTAAGTAATTATTTATTTTATATATGAAAACTTTTTGTTTAATATTTCTAATTCACTGTATTGATTATTTTAAAGTATAAATTCTCAAATATTTTTGCTAGTTTCATAAATTTGACGACCACGTGTTTTCGAGGTTATATAGCTAAAATTATGTGATACCGCTTTGTTTTTCTACGTTTTTAAGTAAATTATTGTGCTTTAGGATGGCGGATGCTGCTCCAGCCAGTAGAGGTGGTTTTAGAGGTGGATTTGGTGGTTCTCGCGGTCGCGGCCCACGTGGTCGTGGACGTGGCCGTGGTCGCGGAAGAGGTCGCGGCAAAGAAGACCAAAAGGAATGGCTTCCTGTAACTAAGTTGGGTCGCTTAGTTAGAGATGGTAAAATTAGGTCGTTGGAGGAAATTTACCTACATTCCCTACCCATTAAAGAACATGAAATTATCGATTTCTTCATTGGATCATCTTTGAAAGATGAGGTATGTATTTTTTAATTTATATTTTAATTTATTTTAAATGATGAACGAATTTACTTTCGTGGTTTCCACCAGAAGAATTTAATTCTAATGATGGCTTGAGCTGTCTGATTTTACGTTGTTAATTTATGTTTGGTCTTCCAATTTACCCGTTACTTACCCGAACTTTCTTGTAATAGGTCTTGAAGATCATGCCTGTACAGAAACAAACTCGTGCTGGTCAACGTACCCGATTCAAGGCCTTTGTGGCTATTGGAGATGGAAATGGTCACATTGGTTTGGGAGTCAAGTGTAGCAAAGAAGTAGCTACCGCAATTCGCGGAGCTATTATCTTAGCAAAATTGTCCATCGTTCCAGTCCGTCGTGGTTACTGGGGTAATAAAATTGGTAAACCACATACAGTACCCTGCAAAGTTACTGGTAAATGTGGTTCCGTTTCGGTGAGACTTATTCCTGCTCCTCGTGGTACAGGAATTGTCTCTGCCCCAGTTCCCAAAAAATTGTTGCAGATGGCTGGAATTGAAGATTGTTATACTTCAGCTCGAGGATCGACTGGATCGTTGGGCAATTTTGCTAAAGCAACTTATGCTGCCATTGCAAAGACTTATTCCTACTTGACACCTGATCTATGGAAGGAAATGGCTCTTGGCAGAACTCCTTACGATGAATTTGGTGAATATTTGGCTAAGAATCATCGTGCTATCACCACCACTCGTCCGACTGACAATGCTTAAACACATTTTTTATTGTTGTGACTTGTATTAATATATACGGAATAAAGTTTTAATAACATTCTGTTCATTTTATTAAAAGTTCTTACCTTATTTTGCTTCAAGAACCAAGTTTCAAGAAAAGGGTCTTCACAAATGGTAAGTGATTAAAAAGTTTAAAATTTTTGTAATCTAATTTTGTTTTTTATTTTAGGTTTTTAATTTTTCTGGCATAGACAACATTTGGTCAAGAAACCACTGCTCTAATGGTAAGGCTTCTTTAATATTAATCTTACGTTGATCGACTTTATATGATGATTGTATTTACTTTCGCGGTTTCCTCCAGATTTTTTGTGATGGCTGAAGGCTTCTGATTTGTTTAAATTAATTGAATCATAATAATTTTGTTCAATTTTAATTCTAAATTGCAATTTTTTCCAGATTTACCCTTGTTTTTGGAGACTGGCAGAACGTCGACGGAAACATATCAAAATGGTAAGATTATTAATTTTATTTTATTAATTTATTACACAGTCACAGCTTCATGTAATGTGAATATAATTATTAGTGACGTTCGACTGTGAAGATTAACGCAGTACTCGCTATACTACATCAGATAGGTTATCACTTATGTAGTACGTTGTACATGCTACATTATTACTTTTTATTACAAATCAATGCATCACAAACGATTCATTTATATAGAATATAAAATATAAATTGTGTTCTTTTTTTTCAGGAAGGCCTGTTTCTCTCAATCTGAATACCAATCAGAGATCATGTGCAGAATCAAAAATGAAGAGTGAATATCGAGATAATCAAGAAATTAAATTCACTTTTTCAAAGGTAAGTGCTCCCCAATGTGCTGTTTACATAATATGTTCAAATGATGATTGCTCTTACTTTCGCGGTTTCCTCCAGAAGAATTCGTTCTTATGATGGGCTGAAAGCATCTGACATTCATAATTTCTTAAACTATTTCTGATTACAAATATTGAATATTAAACTAGTTTTCTTTTAGGTTTTCTTATGTGGATTCAGCAAATTGCAGCTCATTAATTTGTGCGGAAAGACTAATAGTAAGTATTGTCCTATTGTATACTCCGCATACATTCCCATGTATATTTCCGATTTATGATGATTGCTTATCCTTTCGCGGTTTCCTCCAGAAGAATTCGTTCTTGTGATGGCTGAAAGTTTCTGATTTGTCAATTAAAATTTTTTTTTAGATGGTAGTTAATGATTTACTATTTTCTAATTAATTATTTTCTATTCAGATTGACTGTTCGTTTGGAAAGATGTGCAGGACGTCGCCTCGGTGGAAATATATCGGAAATGTAAGAATTATTTTATTTTATGAATTTATTACACAGTCACAGCTTCACATAATGTGAATTTAATTATCGGTGACGTTCGACTGTGAAAATTATTGCAGTGCTCGCTATACCCACCAGATTGAAGTTCACTGGTGCAGTACATTGTACAGCTACACTCCTGTTTTCCAAATAATATTGAATCAAAATGAAATGCTTTCGAAGCTCATACATTTTTTATTTGCAGATTCAGATTGAGCATTTTGATAACGAAATTTGTCTAGAGAAGACTTAAATGGTAAGTTTTCATCTGAATTTTAATTTTATATATTAGTCACAGTCACAGCTTCACATAATGTGGATTTAATTATTGGTGACGTTCGACTGTGAAGATTAACGCAGTACTCGCTATACTACATCAGATAGGTTATCACTTATGTAGTACGTTGTACATGCTACATTATTACTTTTTATTACAAATCAATGCATTACAAATGATTCATTTATATAGAATATAAATTATGTTCTTTTTTTCAGGAAAGCCTGTTTCTCTCAATCTGAATACCAACACTTCTGCAATGGTAAGCTTTTGAATTTAATTTTATTGGAACTATAAACCCTCTTGATTTGGTATGCCTTTGCTTAGAAATTCAGCAGAGCATGAATGCTTACAGGAGGTAGATTAATAGAGGGAAATATGCCTTCGGTGTTCACACTTAATGTCTGAATCCCATCCTCAAGTTTCCCTACATTAAAATTAAATGATGAAATTTATCTTTTAATAATGTACCGTTTTGCTTAATCTAATTAATTTTGTGTATAGATTTACAGGTTTGAATAGAGTGCTGGACTGCTTAGGGATGCATTTGTATCTATTTGGTGTAGGATACTCACAATAACTGCTCCATATCTCGAGTTTGGAGTGGTCAAGATTTAGCTTTTACAGTAAGTATTTCTAAAATTTTTGGATTGATTGTCTTCTCCGATTAGTGAATTATAAAACATTCAGCTTGTTTTATATCTAATTTGAGATATATAATTTTGGATTAATCCACACCTGTCATAGTAATCTCTATAGATGGGCACTAAATTTTTCCTACATTATTTGAATTTTAAATAATTCTAAGATTATTATAATCTATAAGATTGTAGATTTAAAAATCTATATTTCAAAATGGAAATATTTTCTATTCACATTAATAAAATTTTTAGCTTAGTCCTGATTGGAAAATATCTATAATTGATTATAAAACTCACTGGTTGAAGATCATTGGACTATGGAGATTAGTACTGACTAATATATGGAGACTACAGAGATTAGTAGTGCATACAGATTCTGAATACAACGGCTGATTGCGTCGGGGTAAGATTCTGACTTTGTATTGTATTTTTTATTTTATTAAATAAAATGATTAACTAATAAAATGATTTTATTTTATGGGCGTATGTTTGTGAAAGGAAAGGAAAATAAATTCTCAATGCATTTTGCATTGCATTTGCATTAGCAAATCACTAAATTTAATTGACAAAAATTGACGATTTTTCAGACTGCTTATCATCGTTAATATAGAATATATAAAATAAATCATAGTGTATTTTATAACGGATAATAATTTTATAACATCACAACAATTTAATCGCCGAAATTAGATTTTTGAGCATATAGAATTTACATGGCCAATTTGTATTTTCTAAATTCCTGCTTCCCATTATAAAGGATATAAATAACAAGTTTTTCCCGGGTTGGTTTTTATGAAAAATGAAAGTTCTGAAGGTTTTTTTTGGGTTTTTCTAGCGTAATTTGGGCTGGAAAATCAAATGCCGTGCGCAGATTTTGCATAAGTATGATAATTACAGCTTTATTTGGCTTTTAAATTAAGAAAAGCAACTATGTTATTACCCTATTTTCTCGCGCATTTCGGCGGGTGCAATTGCGTTTTTCGTATTCTACGCATCGAGATACGTCGTCCTATGGAAAATAGAGACAATTTAAAATTTTTAGGATTTTTTTTAAAACGCAAATAAACGCGCGCAATCCTAATACTTCACTAAAGAATTAAAATTTGTCATTTAAGCATTAAAATTTTTAATCTTTCTCTACCTGGAGAGCAGAAGTTCGAAGAGATGAAAATAAATAAGTCTGCCACTTCCTTTGCTTTATGTGATCCTAATACTTCACTAAAGAATTAAAATTTATCCCCTAAAAATTTAAAATTTTTACCTTTCTCTACCAGGAGAGCAGAAGTTCGAAGAGATGAAAATAAATTAGTCTGCCACTTCCTTTGCTTTATGTGATCCTAATACTTCACTAAAGAATTAAAATTAACCCTTTAAAAATTAAAAATTTTTACCTTTCTCTACCAGGAGAGCAGAACTTCGAAGGGATGAAAATAAATTTGTCTGTCACTTCCTTTGCTTTATGTGATCCAAATACTTCGCTAAAGAATTAAAATTTGTCATTTAAAAATTTAAAATTTTAACCTTTGTCTACCAGGAGAGCAGAAGTTCGAAGAGATGAAAATCAATAAGTCTGCCACTTCCTTTGCTTTATGTGATCCTAATACTTCACTAAAGAATTAAAATTGATCCTTTAAAAATTTAAAATTTTTACCTTTCTCTACCAGGAGAGCAGAAGTTCGAAGAAATGAAAATAAATAAGTCTGCCACTTCCTTTGCTTTATGTGATCCTAATACTTCACTAAAGAATTAAAATTGATCCTTTAAAAATTTAAAATTTTTACCTTTCTCTACCAGGAGAGCAGAAGTTCGAAGAAATGAAAATAAATAAGTCTGCCACTTCCTTTGCTTTATGTGATCCTAATACTTCACTAAAGAATTAAAATTTATCCCTTAAAAATTTAAAATTTTTACCTTTCTCTACCAGGAGAGCAGAAGTTCGAAGAGATGAAAATAAATTAGTCTGCCACTTCCTTTGCTTTATGTGATCCTAATACTTCTCTAAAGAATTAAAATTAACCCTTTAAAAATTAAAAATTTTTACCTTTCTCTACCAGGAGAGCAGAACTTCGAAGGGATGAAAATAAATTTGTCTGCCACTTCCTTTGCTTTATGTGATCCAAATACTTCGCTAAGGAATTAAAATTTGTCATTTAAAAATTTAAAATTTTAACCTTTGTCTACCAGGAGAGCAGAAGTTCAAAGAGATGAAAATCAATAAGTCTGCCACTTCCTTTGCTTTATGTGATCCTAATACTCCACTAAAGAATTTAAATTTATCCCTTAAAAAATTAAAATTTTTACCTTTCTCTACCAGGAGAGAAGAAGTTCGAAGAGATGAAAATAAATAAGTCTGCCACTTCCTTTGCTTTATGTGATCCTAATACTTCACTAAAGAATTAAAATTTATCCCTTAAAAATTTAAAATTTTTACCTTTCTCTACCAGGAGAGCAGAAGTTCGAAGAGATGAAAATAAATTAGTCTGCCACTTCCTTTGCTTTATGTGATCCTAATACTTCTCTAAAGAATTAAAATTAACCCTTTAAAAATTAAAAATTTTTACCTTTCTCTACCAGGAGAGCAGAAGTTCGAAGAAATGAAAATAAATAAGTCTGCCACTTCCTTTGCTTTATGTGATCCTAATACTTCACTAAAGAATTAAAATTGATCCTTTAAAAATTTAAAATTTTGCCTTTCTCTACCAGGAGAGCAGAAGTTCGAAGAAATGAAAATAAATTAGTCTGCCACTTCCTTTGCTTTATGAGATCAAGAAAATAGGGAAATAACAAAGTTGCTTTTATTAACTTAAAAGCCGAATAAAATCTAAATTATCATACTTAGGTTAAATCTGTGCACGGCATTCAATTTTAAATTTTTAATCTTTCTCTATCAGGAGAGCAGAAGATCGAAGAGATGATATTAAATACATAAGTATAATATTAAACATTTTATTTGGATTTTAAGTTTTTTTGTAAAATATACAAAATCTTTGGGTAGTTTTTCCAAATAGTGAAATTTCTCAAAGATTTTAAGGTAATTCTAGCGTAAACTGAGCAGGAAAATCGAATTCCGTGCGCAGATTGAAAAGTTGAAAGAGGTTTAAAAACGCTATATAAAAATATGATTTTCAACTATGGTCTCCATTTGAAAAAAACACAAGATTATGTTATAACTCTGAAACTGAGATATATATTTAAAATCTCATTAGCCCATTTTATTGATCTTAAAAAAGTGTCCCAAGAAAGTGTTGACATTTTTTTGATAACTTGATAAACAACCGAGATATCGACATTTATCGAAAATTCGAACTTTTGGCTATAACTCGAAAACAAAAAAAGGTAGCGAATTCTGGTTTTCGCCATTGAGCTTTTCTCGAAAAAAGAGATCGAGGATGCGCCATCCATTTTTTCATATCTCTTATAGTTACCGAGTTTCCCATAAGACCTATCGAAATTGGCCCACCCAGTACACCCACAAAAGATGAAAATAACAAAACGAGGTAACAGGCTTATGAAGTTAAAGATAAGGACTAAATATCCTGAAAGTTTCATATTTTCATCTCATAGCCAACACGATCATATTATAGCCTAAATAATGAGATTTTTTTAAATTTCAAAATTTCAAGTTGAGATTATTTTTATACAAAGTAGGCGAAAGGAGTAAAATGCAGGTTTTATTTCTTCCACGGTATGTGCACTTTATCTCTCAGAAATATTAGCTGTTTGCATTGAACAGTCGAAATACTGGAGTCAATTAAAAATCACCAAAAATCAATAAAATTCGGGTATTTTTAGCACCGTGTTATTTTTCAGGGGTATTGATTAAATGATTTTATATTTTTTATATTAAAACTACTATCTTTCAGCTTTAAAATGCCATGTTAAAGGAGTCAATATCTTTAACAGAACATTTTTTACAGCTGAAACTATTTAAGAATAAATATGTCATTTTTTAAATGAATTAATTTGTGTAGGGGGGGAACTGACGGATGCAAAAAATTAATGAAGAAGGATTTCCTTCTTTGAAACCCTAAAGACGATTCTCACAAAGTTTGACCAAAATTCAAAATATGCTAACTTTTCCGATTAGACGTTTCATATGGAATGACTCTATAAGAATGCACAGGCTCTGGAAACAGCCGAAAATCCGAGAAAGCTTTGGTTTTACTATTTTTTTTATTTTTTACATTCAGAAGGTGGAAAAATAACTTACGGTGCATAGTGTCCCTATCCCTAGTTTTTAATTTTTACAAGAAATAATTTAAAGTATAAATGAATACAATATATTCCTAAATATTTAACGATAATGAATCAAGCCTATATCTGATGACGCGTGCCATTGATCCTTTATTCTCATGAAATTTTTTTTCCACTTAAGTGGTCAACGTTAATACACCGTAGTTTCTCTTGGACTGGAACTTGTTATACTATCGGTGTTAAAAATGTTTGGATCTTTCTGGGTTAAACTACTAGAGCGATCGTCATAAGGTTCGGGTTCGGATTGCCGTAGTTTTTCTGATCCTTCTAATCCCGTTAGTCTAAAAAATAAATTTTTTATTGGGGAGAAGAAAATTGCAATTTAAAATTTTTTGGAGTAGTGCATTAGAGTGGCCTTTAATTTGGTCATATTAAAATTTCATTGCTTCCACTGGACCGTGAGAGAATTGAAATTCCAATATATGATCAATTTATGGACCATCATAATATGGTGCGTGTCTAATAGAATTCTGGCATACTAACCTATCTGGTTCCCTAAACATGTACTCGGTTCTTAGGTCTTCACGTTTTCTCTCGTTTATTTTTTGAATCACCTTATATGCAATGAACACGAGTATCAGAACTAATGGAATTATTACTGCCAAAATGGTGCCAGAAGTGATTCCAGCCATTCTTTGAGAATACTCTTGTTGTCCTAAGTACAAATTTTAATGATAATAATTTATAAAAAACCTTTTTCTAAGCGTAGCAAGTGATGTATTCAGAAACAAGAAGAAACGGAAGATACCAATATTTCTTTGCATTGTACTTTTGGGCAATTCAAGTAATAGAAATGGTTGCTTTTAATACAAAATTTTATTATCTTATTAATTACATACTGCTTAAATATTTAAAATTATAATTTTAATCCATATGCCTAAACTTCTGTGATGATGCTGCTTTGACTTTTATTTGTCGATTTATTGTAAGGTAAAGTTTTTGGACTGCCACTATTTTCAGAGAAACCACTTGCATTGTTATAACGAGGTTGATCATTTGTAAGATCGACCAAATTAGGATTCGAAGAGCTAAGTGGTTGTTCGTATTTATAGGGCAATGAATATACGGGCCCAACACTTTCGCTACGATTAAAAGGTGGCTGTTCGTCTTCGTCAGGTTTTGGTTTATCCTCTGGTTCATATTCCGGATATTCCAAATCCCAAGGCTTTTCTTCAAAATCAACTTCGGGAACCCCTTCCAAGGGTTCGTGAGTTCGATAAGATTTTTCGTAACTTCTCCTTTTGCTGCTGCCAGAACTGCTACGTTCACTTTCAGCGGGACTTCGGTAAGTATAATCGTTAAAGTCTTCATCTGATGGAGGCGTTCTTGGACTCACTGCTCTAAAATTATCTGTCATGGGCTCACTTTCGTTCAATTTCAAACGACTGGCAGCTCGAGAAGGAGGATTAAAAAGCCAAGTTTCCTTATTTTTGCGATAACTTTGGAAAACTAAAAATGCCACAAGTGCAAGGCACAGAAGTACTGGTATCAAAATTGATAACGTTATACCACTTGCTACACCAGCTTGACGAGCAGAATATTCTTGTTGACCTACATTTAAGTGAAATTTTTGTTTATCTCACATTATTTCAACTGATTCAATAAAACTTGTGAAAGTTTTAAGTTCAAATTTTGTTAATAACAATAATAAAGTACATTAAGTACATTTTTAATTTTGATAATAATAAAAGTGTTCAAATACTTACGTAAACATTCAGTAAAACCAAACTCTGGCACATCCCAAAATCCATCTGAAGTGCATTCACGTCTTTTATCTCCAACAAGTTGAAAATCTTGATTGCATTCAAAGGTAACTTTGGTTCCAGGAATGAATAAGAAATTACTTTTTCTTCCAAATCTTGGAGTTTCAAGAACGCCGCATGACACTACCTTCTTCCTATTGATTTCCTTCAGATTTACTATGGAACTTTTATAATTTAAAGTGAAATGGGCAAGATCTCTATTTAGAGTCATCGAATAATCGTATAAGCAATGAACATCGTCATTGCAATATGCGTATGCTTTATCTATTTCCACGGAACGATTCGGAGGTATTATATCACTGGGAAGCATTCTGAACTCGGGTTTAAATGTAAGGTTGTTGTAGTAAGCAGAGGTTCGGCCAAATTCTCTTATGAAATATGCACCTCCCTTTTGGGGATCTTCTTTATCTTCTACTACCCACTTAATTCCAAAATCATTGTGAACCCTTTCTGTGTCGTATTCGTTGCTGGGTATTCCAACTTGTTGACCATCCGGAGTAGTAAAATCGTCAAGCATATTGAAACTCCAATTGCCAAATAAACCTCTGGTTTGATTCTAAGAAGAGAAAACGTTAAAAATGTAATTATTTTATTATGTTTCAACTTACAATAAATGTCCAGGGTAAAAATACTCTTGCTGTCATATAACCTTGATTTTCGACCACTTCTACTCCTGCACCAGAATCGAACATTATCAAAACTTCCGACTGGTTAAGAATATAAGTCGGAGTATAAACAGTTACACCTAAAAATAACAAAAATTAATTCAGTTTATTTTAGAATATCTTCCGTATTACCAGGAAAATGTTGAAATTTGAGAGACGGCCTGTCAAAATAAACTCTTTTATAATTAGCAAATACGTCTAATCGATATCTCCATTGTGCATCTGGAGGTCTTATGCGAACTTCCACGACAGTAGAAGAATTGCCACGAGCCACTACCGATGTCATTTGGGTAGCTCTAACTTCGCCGTAAGCATTTATGGGCAGTTGTTCAAATCTTGCTTGCACATCTAATCGATTATCCTTGGTATTTGATCTTACCAGAACAAATTCTCCTTTTCCATTAAAGGTGTATGTAATATCATCAAACGTTATGATATGTGGATCTCCAAAAACTCCGGCAACTGCTGGTGCTTGATAGGCAACGCAATCTTGAGTTGGACGTCTTTCAAATCGGAGGGTTTCACAACCAACGGCTTGTTCGTATTGCCATAAGCAACAGAAGAATTTAGGAGCCATATCGTGATACCAATGTGATAAGGTTGGAACTTTGTTAGCTTCGTTCCAGGGCAGATAACCAAGATTATGTGATCGATGTGGACTCGAACCCCATTGTTGATCGTATGATATCATTAGAAAATTGTTTTTATCGTAACAACATTGCTGTTCGGAACCTTCCAATCTGTAATATTAAAACAAAATTAGTATTATACAACGAAGATATACTAAATAACATACGTTGGTGAACCTGTTCGTACACAATGTAGTGCGCCACGGTTGTACTGACATTTTGGATTAGCATCTTTATCGCAATCTGGGTCAGGCAAATAGCGTCCCTTATCGGCAAGAGCTTGTTCAAGTGTGCAGGGACATTGCGGAAGTTCGTGAGCAAAATGTCTTAAGTATCTGTCATTTTTTATCCATTCGGAGCACAACTCTTCGGGCCATCTTTTACTGTACTTGCGTTCCCATTGATGTGCAAAATACCATCCCAATGGTATAGGTCGACTCCATATCACAGGTGTTATTTTAGTGCTGGTACCTTCGATTGGAATTGGATCTATCAAACTGATCTGAAGGAAACCAAACCTGACGTTTGTCATATTTCCATTATCTCGATTTCTGAATGTTCCGGGAGAAATTGTATGACTACCACTGTTTACTAAACCAGTAGCTATCTCATCGATGTACATAAATTCGGGTCGAATTGTAGTTTCTCGATAACCATAAAGAGAAATTTTTATATTAGCGTTTTCATTTGTCGTTAAGTTGTATTTGGTCCAAGATATTTTTATTTCGGGCGGATATCTTTCATAGACCGCGTAATTTTCGAAGAAAATTTTCTCAGCTGCAGTAGCAGGTGTTTCTAAAGTTAAATGGTTGGGTTAGGTCATTCATGAAATTTAAATATTAAATTATGTGACTTACCGACAAAATATTTTCCCTTCCACTTATATTTTCCTGGTCCAATTGCAATTTCAAGTCGAACATAACCTTCTACCGACAATCTTGGTTGTACACAAACAGCTCTATTTGGACTCACAACGGTTCCGTAAACTTCATCTTCAACATCAAATTTACAAATGATAATATCACCGGGCTCAAAGCACGGTCCAGTTATGTTAACCATTGTACCTCCTAACATATTTCCACTTTCGGGCGCAAAAAATAGAGGCAGATTGGCACCATCTAAACATTTTGAAGTTAATTCCAAAGTATGGCTAAAAAAATTAATATAATTTACCTATATCCTTATTACAACTTCCCAAAATAATATTTTCATCTATCCTGAAGATATGTCTGCCTTTAAATCCGTTACCCCATCCTCTACCAGTCAGATCTCGAATGATTGAATTTTGACTGTAGGGTGAATAAGCATAACTTCTTGTACCATTTCCAGCATTAAAGCCTACATAAGCTGGGGTTCCACCTTCCCCTCTCAATGTGTCTCCTAAGGCTTCGGTGTGGGTGGTCCATTGAAGATCTAAGTAATTAAAGATAGCATACGTGAAAACTTCGTCGGTTGCCAAAACAAGTTGGAAAGTGTTGGTCTAAAAGAGAAAAATTCAGAATTAAATTTTTTTTAAAAAGCAATAGTGATGAACTTACTGTTCGCAAAGATTGGGGAATTCCCCCAGCAAAGGAAATGTTCTTCCATGTTGTTATTATAACATGTTTAGGTTCAAAAGTTTCTGCTCCAATAATTCCTTCTCTAATATCCCACTTAACTCTTTCGCGTACTTCTACGCCAAATACATCCGTTCGGGTGTAAAGATCTCTTTCCAGGCGGAAATAGACGCCAGGTTTTCTCTGATCCATATCTTCTGTTCGCATTTCTCCCATACGACATTTACTGAAGAAAATTCCAATAAAAGAGGGATCATTCTTTTTAGGCCAGTCTTTTACTGGAAATACTAATGGATAAGCTGGATAATTTTCTGGCGGGTCGCTAAACTCCAAATAACCGTTAATGGAGACGCGCGTGTAGTTAAATCGAAAACCAAAGAACGGTAACTGGAAATTTAAATTTTTGTGGACTTGGGGACTGGAAGACTGAATTGTTTTTTGCCAATCTCCTATTTCGTCGCCGCCACCGCCCAGGTCAAAATACCAGTACATAAAATGACTTCGAACTTCTTTTAGCCTTGCTTCCGTTATAACATAAGGAATTCCGCTGCTTCGTTGATTATCTTGATTGGGAGCATAACGAGATGTTAATGAGTCTATAAAAAAGAAAAAAAATTAAATAAATAAAATTTGTTATTTGATTATAGAGTGGGGTTAATAATTTTGCCACACCTAAAAGATTTCAATATGGCGGTTCAAAAGTATATAGTACTCATCGATATTAGGCAAACAAGATAAGGCTATCGTTTTAAAAAAATTAAAAATGAACGATCATTAAAACAATACATCATATTAAGTGAAAACAAATGACAAATATTTAGGTACCCCAATTTGTGTAATCTATATATTTTTCTGCTTTATGTAAACCTGCACCGCCAGCACCTGGAATTGTTCTAGCTTGCGTATTAGGTGGTTCCTCTGCTGGAGGTTCTAAAATAAAAAAATATATTTTTTGTATATAATAAATAATATCAATTCAAACCTTGACCGCTTGGAACCTCTTCCGAAGCGGGTTTTGGGTCTGGATGGGGATGGTCTTGATGATCAGGATCTAATTGTTCTCGAGATCCTGCATTATCAGGCTGTTCTTCGTTTTCTTGTGCAAAAACAATACACACCACTAATAACAGTGTCCACAACAAGTTTAATTGTCTCATTTTAATAATCGGCACAAGCCGCACAAAAACTTTCAGTTGTAACCAATTTTCATAAAAAGTAGAACATTCATATAGCTCAACCAAAAAACGTATTGAAGCACTTGCTGCGACGTACCTGTTTTCTAATTGTTATCAAAACTGATAAAATTGATAACGGCAAGGTGCGTCTTAATACGACGCATAATTAACCGCTATTTTGTAACAATGTTTTATATATTTTTAGCAGAACTTACAAATTATTTGAATTAGCGTATCAAAATAATAAATTATGATTTCAAAAAACTATTTACAGCCCGAGTTTTTTCAAATTTAATATAATTGTATGATTCATTACCCACCAAATTACTTATCTTAATCAGTTATTTGTTTAATTAATAATAGATAAATATACTTGGAATTTCACGATATAAAAAAACCAAAATGAGCAGGAAAACTCATCAGCGTATGGTGCAATAATGAAATCAGATTTAATATGGTATATATATATTTATTTCTTGTATTACCTATACTAATACTATTTGCAAAAATAATGCTAAAATATTTTGTAGGTATAATTTGAAAGAATTTTCAAAATAAAATGAATAGATATTAAAGTTAAAATTAATATATAAAGTTTAAATTTTAATGCTGCAAAACTATACGGCCGATTTTTTTTGATTCATTAGGCTTAATAAAAAACCAATCAAAACTGAGATTAAATATTAAAATAAAGAATCGTTAAAATTTTGCTCACATTTAGAAGACTTGAAAAATTGAGATTTTGTAGGAGTACTCGCAAAGCTCTTACATGTACCAGAAAAAAGGGGAACAACCAAATTGTGAACACAATGGTCTGGTTGAGATATAATGCTCCGTCAAGTTGGTCACTCCATTTTGGAATTAGCAAGTTTTCTTTGCGTCATTTGGAAGGGCTCTTAATTATTTTGAAAATATTGAGATTTAAAATTTTTTATTAGCAAAGTTAATATACGGTTAACTGATGGTAGAGATCCAACTGTGATTGCTCAATTTTCTGTACCTAAAAAAATTCTGGCCTATTATCTTTGACCTGGAGAAGAGACCAGGACAACCGATAGATCATCATTATTTTTATCATCATCATGAACAGTCAACCGTTCGGGTCTTCGCTTAGGCGAAGGCTTTTGTTGCTGATTAGAGTCCTGACGCAGCTGATATCCTGGGGTGACACTGTGAGACTCACTAAAACACCTCTCTCTGGGTGTTGTTTCGCATCAGTGACTGCACATGGAATAGCTTACGCATTTCTTCTTTGTGGTGCAGTCGAAATTTCCATGAAGGTTTGCTTTTCAATAATCCACGTATTTTTCTCTCTTGTCTTCCTTTGCTCGCAACATCTCATCGATCATTTCATCAATTGAGTTTTAGTTGTTCTGAAGACGTTGACAAAATATTTTGAGATGAACAATTTTGTTTTAGCCTTTTCTTCGGTGTCCCATTTTATATCAATCCATTTTCTGCATACCAACACTGTGTTTGAGTTAGGCGATTTTTATATTTTGTTTAAATATTTTTAAAACAGTCGTATTAGATCAGCGTTTAGGTAAAGTGGCAATTTAGTTCACCGTGATCATTCAAAAATTCGAGAAAAAAAGGCCTAAAACCCGTAAAAAATTGAAAACTTTTATAAATTTAAATATTGAAAATTTTTTGAAATTCATAATTTTTCCTCGGACCACCAAAATCTTCTCGTGGACCACTAGACCAGTAGGTTGGTGACCGCTGTGCTAGATAGTCTTGTGTACCTTTGTTTTTTATTGCAATCGTCATTTATTGACGGATCTTTATAATATACATTACTCAATGATTTCTACGAAAATCGTGGAATAATAAAAACTGCTTTGATAATGAGCCAGTTTGTTCACAGTTTTTCATGTCCGAAAAGACGCCTTTTCCAAGAAATTATATACAATATTTTATAGTTTGAATTTATTATAATATGTATCACCATCCTAATTTATATCACTGACATATTTTAATCAACGATAAAAAGATTAGCGTGGTATTCGTTTTTATAGATTTTATATTTGACTCAAGTCAATAAATTTTTAAACACCGCAGATAAACAGGTGCTAAGCAAAAGTTTGAAATTTTCAAACATGCCAATTACTTTAGTATCTAGCCAATTATTTTTTTTAAATTCTAGCAGTAATTTTAAAAGTCGTCAAATTCTTTAACTTGAAAGATTCTAAAAAATTGAAAATTTAATTTGAAAGCTAGAGAAAATATTAATCGTTAAAAAAGAAGGGGTGAAATAAACAAAAAATTAAGAAAAACGATGGTTTACGACATTTTAGTTCGACTTATTTTTAGTTGCTATATTTTTAAGAAAATATTAACAAATTCCTTAAAATTTTTGTAGTACAAATACTTGAAATTTTTCTTACAAAATATTAATTTAGAATATTTTACGTTATATTGGAGAAGAAAGTATTATTTTAATGGTGTATTTTTGAAAAGCTAGATAAGTCAGCTTATCTGTTTTGTTACTAAAATAAAGTGTTTAATCAAAGATTGATAAGATAAGGAAATAACTACAACTTATTAGTATAAAGGTGATTAAAACATATTTTTGTTATTACACATTTAAAATATTACACTTTTATATAAAACAAAAATATTGTATTAAAAAGTTAAGCATAGTAAAATAAACAATGGAGTTATCTGATTTCATTAGTAAAAACAACCTATTTATATTATTACAACAACGACGAATGCAAATCAAATTATATGAAATTTCAAATGTTACTTTCCGAACTCTTTAGTAAATAAAGTAGTAAATTGTTATCAAATTTTTATGTTTCGAGGCCCCCTTTAACCATTTATACTATCTTTTTCCCATTGGGCATTCTGGGCACAAATTTTAAATTTAAGTTTTTAGATCTGTTGTGGCACGAAGCCTATTGAAGATGAATCAAATCGTATGGGGGGGAACCGGGTGTTTACTTGAAGCGATAAGACATAATCCATCATAACTTCGAAACGTAATGAAATAGGTAAAAGTTTATTATGATAAAAAATTATCATTATCAAATTTCCTACAACTGTCGTACTTAAAATTTTTTTTTGAAATAAAAAATTAAAATTCCCTTTGTGACCTGTTGTTGTGGTACAAAGCATATTGAAGATGAATGAAATCGTATGTGTAATAAATGTTTTGTTTTGTATAAGTAATCTTTTTTTGCTACATTGTTATTTTATCATTTTTATAACGCGTGAAATTGAGCAGATGACGCTTCGATAAAATGAACGCGGTAATAATAATAATAATTGTTTATTTGATATTTGATAATACAAATTTAATATTACGGATGGCGGTGCTTTATTGCCCTCCCCGTATCAGCCGCCACTGTTTTGTACACAGGTAATTTGTTGTAAAATCTTCTTGAAGACTGGAATTGATCAAAGATTGTTTAAATAAATACAATTCTTTAATTTTTCTTCGTGCATAAAAAAATGTTCAGAATTTTAATTTGAAAACAATTCAAAATATTTTAAAAAATGATTGACTTTATTTTGATATGAATAATAAAAGAATATCGTTAAAGATGTAGGTGTTAATTTATTCACAAATAGAGATGTTTCTACAACACACAATTAAAAAAATTATCCGACGTGCAGGTACGCACTAAGTAAATAAAAATTAGTTAAAAAAATTCAGAAATTTTGTAGCTTTTCGATTGATTTTTTTTGTATGGAATAGCTTACTTGAATTTTAGGAATAGTACATTAGAATGTCTCTTAATTGGGTCATATTAAAATTTTATTTCTTTCATGGCCAAAAATAAGTTGACATAATTTTTTTTTATGAATCTGAGATTTTTTGCCCGTGAGAGAATTGAAACTCCAAAACGACCAATTTATGGGACATCATAATGGTTCCTTAAAAGAATTCCGGTATACTAACCTACCTGGTTCCCTAAACATGTACTCTGATCTTAGGTCCTGACGTTTTGTCTCATTTAGTTCTTTCAACCAAAATGGTGCCAAAAATAAAATAAGAGAAATGGTTGTTTTGTTAAAAAAAAATTTAGTACAAAAGTTTTATTACAAAGAACCCAGTGGTTGTTATTATTTATGGTAAGGAGTGTACGGGCCCAACACTTTCGCTACGATTAAATGGTGGTTGTTCGACATCTTCAGGTTTTGGTTTATTCTCCGGTTCATGTTCCGGAAAGGACCTTTTCTTTTGGCTGCTGCCAGAACTGCTACGTTGACATCCAGTGGGACTTCGGTAAGTATAATCATCAAACTCTTCATCCGACGAAGGCGTTCTTGGACTCACTGGTTTAAAGTTATATGTCAAGGACTCACTTTCGTTCAATTTTAAACTACTGACAACTCGAGAAGGAGGATTAAATAGCGAAGTATCCTTATTTTTGCGAAAAATATAAAAAACTAAAAATGCCACAAGTGCAAAGCACAGAAGTACTGGTATCAAAATTGATAACTTTATACCACTTGCTACACCAGCTTGACGAGCAGAATATTCTTGTTGACCTACAATTAAGTAAAACTTTTGTTAATCTCAAATAATTTAAACTGAATTTTAACTTTTGTTTGTGGTAATAATAAAAGTGTTCAAATACTTACGTAAACATTTAGTAAAACCAAACTGGGGTACATCCCAAATTCCTTCTGCAGTACATTCACGTCTTCTATCTCCATCAAGTTGAAAACCTTCATCGCATTCAAAAGTAACTTTGGTTCCAGGAGTAAATAAGAAATTACTTTTTCTTCCATATCTTGGAGTTTCAAGAACGCCACACGACACTACTTTCTTCTTAGTGATTTCCTTCAGATTTACTATGGAACTTTTATAATTTAAAGTGAAACGAGAAAGATCTCTATTTAGAGTCATCGAATAATCGTATAAGCAATGAACATCGTCATTGCAATATGCGTATGCTTTATCTATTTCCACGGAACGATTCGGAGGTATTATATCACTGGGAAGCATTCTGAACTCGGGTTTAAATGTAAGGTTGTTGTAGTAAGCAGAGGTTCGGCCAAATTCTCTTATGAAATATGCACCTCCCTTTTGGGGATCTTCTTTATCTTCTACTACCCACTTAATTCCAAAATCATTGTGAATCCGTTCTGTGTCGTACTCGTTGCTGGGTATTCCAATTTGTTGACCATCTGGAGTAGTAAAATCGTCTAGCATATTGAAACTCCAGTTCCCAAATAAACCTCTGGTTTGATTCTAAAAAAGAAAACGTTCAAAATGTAATTTTTTTAATATGTTTCAATTTACAATAAATGTCCTTGGTAAAAATACTCTTGCTGTCATATAGCCTTTATTTTCGACCACTTCTACTCCTGCACCAGAATCGAACATAATCAAAACTTCCGACTGATTAAGAATATAAGTCGGAGTATAAACAGTTACACCTAAAAATAACAGAAATTAATTCAGTTTATTTTAAAATATCTTCCGCTTTACCAGAAAAATGTTGAAATTTGAGAGATGGTCTGTCAAAATAAACTCTTTTATGATTTGCAAAAACGTCTAATCGATATCTCCATTGTGCATGTGGAGGTCTTATACGAACTTCGATAACAGTGGAAGTATTGCCGCGAGCCACTACCGATGTCATTTGGGTAGCCCTAACTTCGTCGTAAGCATTTATGGGCACTTGTTCAAATCTAGCTTGCACATCCAATCGATTATCTTTGGTATTTGACCTTACCAGAACAAATTCCCCTTTTCCATTAAAAGTATATGTAATATCATCAAAGGTTATGATATGTGGATCTCCAAATACTCCAGCAACTGCTGGAGCTTGATAGGCAATGCAATCTTGAGTTGGACGTCTTTCAAATCGGAGAGTTTCACAACCAACAGCTTGTTCGTTTTGCCATAAACAACAGAAGTATTTTGGAGCCATATCGTGATACCAATGTGATAAAGTTGGAACTTTGGTAGGTACGTCCCAGGGCACATAACCAAGATTATGTGATCGACGTGGACTCGAACCCCATTGCTGATCGTGTGATATCATAAGAAATTCGTTTCTATCGTAACAACATTGCTGTTCGGAACCTTCAAATCTGTAAATATTAAGTAAAATTTAAAACTAAATAATTTTTATATTATTTAATTGACTGCATAACTTTTTTAGCTCTTTTAATAATTATTATACAAGGTTGATGAGAATCCAGTAAAGAATGAAACACGCTTGCTCGACCAAAAGTGTCATAAACTATCAATTCGAAGTATTTTATAATAATTACGTAAGTTATAATTCAATTTTATATATTTTTGCATTTTATTATAACATGTAATCAATTAGATTTTTCATTATGTAAATAACTTACGTAGGTGAACCTGTTCGTACACAATGTAGTGCGCCACGGTTATATTGACATCTGGGATTGGCATCTTTATCGCAATCTGGGTCGGGCAAATAGCGTCCCTTATCAGCAAGAGCTTGTTGAAGTGTGCAGGGACATTTTGGAAGTTCTTTAACAAATTCCCCTAATAATTTGTCATTTTTGATCCATTCGGAGCACAACTCTTCGGGCCATCTTTTACTGTACTTGCGTTCCCATTGTTGTGCAAAATACCAACCCAATGGTATAGGTCGACTCCATATAACAGGTGTTATTTTAGTATTGGTACCTTCGATTGGAATTGGATCTACCAAACTAATCTGAAGGACACCAAACCTGACGTTTGTCAGATTTCCATTATCTCGATCTCTGAATGTTTCGGGAGAAATTGTATGACTACCACTGTTTACTAAACCACTAGCTATCTCATCGATGTACATAAATTCGGGTCGAATTGTAGTTTCTCGATAACTATAAAGAGAAATTTTTATATTAGCGTTTTCATTTGTCGTTAAATTGTATTTAGTCCATAATATTTTTATTTCGGTTGGATATTTTTCATGGACCGCGAAATTTTCAAAGAAAATTTTTTCAGCTGCAGTAGCGGGTGTTTCTAAAGTGAAATGGTTGGATTAGGTCATTCATGAAATTTAAATATTATTAAATTATGTGTCTTACCGACAAAATATTTTCCCTTCCACTTATATTTTCCTGATCCAATTGCTATTTCAAGTCGAACATAACCTTCTACCGACAATCTTGGTTGTACACAAACAGCTCTATTTGAACTCACAACGGTACCGTAAACTTCTTCAACATCAAATTTACAAATGATAATATCGTCGGGCTCAAAGCACGGTCCAGTTATATTAACCATTGTACCTCCTAACATATTTCCACTTTCGGGCGCAAACAATAGAGGCAGATTGGCACCATCTTAACATTTTAAAGTTAATTTCAAACTTATATGTATAAAATTTTTTATATAATTTACCTATATTATTAATACAACTTCCCAAAATAATATTTTCATCTATCCTAAAGATATGTCTGCCTTTAAATCCGTTACCCCATCCGCTACCAGTCAGATCACGAATGATTGAATGTTGACTGTAGGGTAAATAAGCATAACTTCTTGTACCATTTCCAGCATTAAAGCCTACATAAGCTGGCGTTCCACCTTCGCCTCTTAAAGTGTCTCCTAAAGCTTCGGTATGGGTGGTCCATTGAAGGTCTAAGTAATTAAAGATAGCATACGTGAACACTTCGTCGGTTGCCAAAACAAGTTGGAAAGTGTTGGTCTAAAATAAAACAATTCAGAATTACAGAAATGAAAGAAGAAATAATGATGAATTTACTTTTTGTAAAGATTGGGGAATTCCCCCAGCAAAGGAAATGTTCTTCCATGTTGTTATAATAACATGTTTGGGTTCAAAAGTTTCGGCCCCAATAATGCCTTCTCTAATATCCCACTTAACTCTTTCGCGCACTTCTACGCCAAATACATCCGTCCGGGTGTAAAGATCTCTTTCTAGGCGAAAATAGACGCCAGGTTTTCTCTGATCCATATCTTCTGTTCGCATTTCGCCCATCCGACATTTACTGAAGAAAATTCCAATAAAAGAGGGATCATTCTTTTTAGGCCAGTCTTTTACTGGAAATACTAATGGATAAGCTGGATAATTTTCTGGCGGGTCGCTAAACTCCAAAAAACCGTTAATGGAGACACGCGTGTAGTTAAATCGAAAACCAAAAAACGGTAACTGGAAATTTAAATCTTTGTGTACTGGGTGACTGGAAGATTGAATCGATTTTTGCCAATCTCCAATATCGTCGCCGCCACCACCCAGGTCAAAATACCAGTACATAAAATGACTTCGAATTTCTTTTAGCCTTGCTTCCGTTATAACATAAGGAACTTCTCCATCATGTTGATTATCTTGATTGGGAGCGTAACGAGATGTTAGCGAGTCTATAAAAAATATTAAATAAATAAGATTTGTTAATTTATTTTAGATTGGTTTGCCACACCTAAGGGATTTTAGGCAAACAAGATAAGGCAATCGTTTTAAAAAAATTAAGAATGAGTGATTATTATAACCATATACTACTTCACATTAAGTAAAAATAAATTTGAAATATTTAGGTTACCCCAATTTCTGCAGTCTATATAATTTTCTGCTTTATGCGCAAACCTGCACCGCCAGCACCTGGAATTGTTCTAGCTTCTTTTTTTTTTAAATAAAAATAAACATAGTACTATCTTTTCATTGCATATAATAAATAACATTGTATACCTTGACCGTTTGGTACATTTTCCGGAGCGTTTTTCGGATCTGGATTGGGATGGTCTTGGTGCTCAGGAACCAATTGTTGTCGAGATCTTGAATTATCAGGTTGTTCTTCGTTTTCTTGTGCAAAAACAATACACACCACCAATAACAGCGTCAGCAACAAATTAAATTGTCTCATTTTCACTATTCGGTCGCTCAAAAACATTCAGTTGAGACCAATATTCATAAAGAGTAAACCATTGAATGGTTCAAGCAATATTCCGAATTGAAAGTTTGAAACACTTACCTGTTTTTAATTATTGATATCAAAACTGATAAAATTGATAACGGCAAGATGCGAATTACAATAATTCTAGTTTAGGTTTTTTTCAGGACTTTTTGTGTGATAACTTTGATACAGCACAAGCGTCTTACCAAGTTAATGCAATTCTATATATTGTGCTATTTTTCCACAAACTATTAAAACACCTAATACTATAAAAAAAAAAAAGAAAACCGAATGCCTACTTATGTGCCACTGAAAAATAAATTTATGTTCCAAAAATAAAATTTTTAAATTAAAAATGTGTGAGCTGCGATATCAATTTCGCCGATACGCAACTTTCAATGTGCGCTCAATACCAGAAATAAATTTTCATGCGTGAAATTTTTCAAATAAAATTCCTTTTATTATTATTGCAAATTATACCTAATATAAAAAAAATAAAAATAATTTAGCACTTATCTTTACAATAATTGCTGCTGTAGAGAAAACCTCTAACCAAATTCCAGCTTTCAAAAATTCGCCTGGAATCTTCGATTCTTCCCAAAATAATACTCAAAAGAGATTTCACCTTTTCCCAAAATTTAAACAATTTGGGAAAATTCAAACACTTTTCACCCAAATCAAAAATAAGACCACCTTTTCACTTCGAAAACCTAATCAAGAAGAAGTTATCTTTTCCTTCGCGCAAACGCCTTGATCATCAGCTTTCGAAACAAAATACGAGGCATCGTCAAAATTTTCTTATACTTTGAAAATTTTGCTTTGCCAAATAAAAATTAGAAGAACTTCTCTTGCCCAGGAAATAACTTAAAAGAATAAACTGCTTCCAATGAACAAAAAAAATAAAAAAAAATGAAACCAAATAATAAAATTCCAAATACTGAAAACCACACACAAAAGAAAAATACGACAATATACGTGAAATTTTTACAAAGTTTTAATTTTTTATTTATCGATTTTGTTTTAATTTTTTTATCAAGCAAATGTCACAAAGTTGTATTTATTATACTGCGGCTATAGGGCTAATTAATGACGTATCACAACAAGCTTTAGAATAGCTCGCGCGACCCGATCGAGCCGTCGAAAGCTTTTGCTGCTCACTACGCTCGATCAAATAGGATAATAACTAATATGACTTTTATATGTTTTTAAGCTTGACAGTTTTTTATTAAACAAATTTGGTGCAACTCGTTCAATAGTTTAATTAGATCTCACAACTGCCTCCAATCCAACATTCGTATTCTCTTATGCATAATGAACAACCCATTTTCCATCCATCGCATGACTTTTCTTTGTTCACACAATCACACAATTATAGGCCTGGTGAGAATGCCAAATGGAAGAACAATATTTTCTCTTTTCTCTACAAAACACGTGGATGAAGGAAATACCTTTGGGTAGTTATTAATAAATATTAAGAAAGCCAAAAGTCCAACGACACTTCCTTGTGGAAATCCGGATGTACGATTCAATAAGATGTTCTCAAACTATAGAGTTATTCTTCGATTTAAGTTCAGTCTGAATATTTTATTGGTTAGCCTTTGAAGACTACTGTAGTTAAAATACCATTTTCAGATTTTAAATCCAGTACATCACTGCAGTTACGCTAAGTAACTAAGTAAAACCCACGCCAACTTGAAGATCTTCCGTCGGGAGAGTCAAAAATTTTTGGTTAGAATGGAAACTTATTTTTACTATCTAGTTGTTCATTAATTATCAAAATTTCGTTCAGTATTTAATTTGGGTCTAACATAGTTTATGAAACGTGTTAATTTTTGAGAAAGTGATAACTATGCTTACTTCAATTTTTAATGCATCATAGATTGACATAATTTGGGAAATACCCACTCTATAAAAAAGAAATCATAAATTTATAAATAGATAAGATAAATCAGTTGTTAGTTATATTTTTTAGGTATTTCCAATATAATTATTTTCTAATTATTCTAACTATTTTGATTTACATCCGCTGTATGATATAGACATTCGGGAACACTAAAATTAAATTTTTATATTATTAATAATTTCAATGCAAGAAGTGTTATTCCATCATTTGTATTTTCGTTTATGCTAGAATGTACTGTGGAACTTGAGGGGAAATTGTCGTTAATGGTAATTTTTGGGGGTCTTATTTTTGGATAAGGAAAAAAATGCAATTATTGGTTTTATGCTTTTGCTAGTTAAAGGTTTCCGCCAAAAGTATGATAGAAAAACTTAAAAAGCACTGGATTTGGAACTTTCATTTTTTGGGGCGAAAAAACACCCAAGGGTTTTGTTTTTTTTCAAAAATCTTTAAAAATATAGATGGCCTTTTTATTCCATCAAACGATGTATTCGGATGGAGAGTTCGGAAAACCAGCTTGTGCTCGGCGGAAGCTCTCAAATCCGTGTAAAATTACGGAAATAAAAGAGCAAACAAAATTTACTTTTAACTCTTTAACGTCCAATAAAATGTAAACTATCATACTTACGACTTTGCGTGCGGTATTTGAAGTTTCCGCCAAAAGTATAATATGCTAGAAAAACTTAAAAAAGCACAGAATTTGGAACATTCATTTTCTGAAAATAAAAAAAATCTTTAAAAATATAGATGGCCTTTTTATTCCGTCAAACGACTTATTCGGATGGGCAGAGTTCTGAAAACTCTCTCAAATCCTTGCAAAAGTGCGGAATTACAATAGCCAACAAAATTTACTTTTCTCTCACTTTAACACCCAATAAAATGTAAACTATCATACTTACGACAAATCTGTGTGAAGCATTCGGAGTTTCCGCCTAAAGTACGCTAGAAAAACTTAAAATACACTGGATGTGGAACATTAATTTTTTGTGGTGAAAAAGCACGCATTCTTTTTTTCAAAAATATAGACGTCCTTATTATTCTATCAAACGACGTATTCGGATGGGTAGAGTCGGAAAACACGGTTTTGTCCGGTAGAAACGCTCAAATGCGAGTAAAATTGCGGAATTAACAGAAGCAAACGAAAATTACATTTCGATCACTTTAAAGTCAAATTAAATGTAAAATATCAACCCTACGAGAAAAACTGCGAGCGGCATTCGAATTTTCTGCTCAAAGTAAGCTAGAAAATACTTGAAAAAGCTTTAGATTTGAAACCTTCTTGTTTCAGGGTGAAAAATTTAAAAAACTTTCATTGGTCATTTAATTCCATAAGCAATGTATTCCGATGCGTAGAGTAAAATCGAGTGAAATTGCAGGATTATCATGAGCAAAATAAATTACATTTCTATCACTTTAAAGCAAAATAAAATATAAAATATCATCCATACGAAAAATCTGCGTGTTGCATACGAATATTCTGCTCAAAGTACGCTAGTAACATTTGAAAAAGATTTAGATTTTTTTGGTGTGAAAAACGAACGAAAGAGTTACCATTTGGTTATCAAAATTTTGAAAAGTAATGATGGCCCTTTAATCCGTATGTAGAAGTATGTCCATGCGTAGTAGTAAAGTACGAAAAACTCGAATGTGCTCGGCGGAAACGTTCAAATCCGAGTGAAATTATGGAATTAAGACGTCTAAAGTGAATTATTTTTCTATCACTGTTAAGTAAAATCAAATGTAAAATATCATCTCTACGAGAAATTTGAGAGTGGCATTCAAATTTTCTGCTCGAAGTAGGCTAGAAAAACTTGAAAAAGCATTGGATTTGAAACTTTTATTTTTGGTCGTTGGAAAACACCAAAGGGTTTATTTCCAAAATCTAAAAAAATTCGATGGTGAATATCTTCCATAAATGGATGTAATCGCATGTGTAGAGTCGGAAAAACACATTTACGCTCAGCGGAAACGCTCAAGTCCGAGAAAAATTATGGAATTAAAAGAGCAAAAAAATGTAAAATGTCACACTTTATGAGAAATCTGTTTGTACGGTACCAAATTTTCTGTTCAAAATTCGTTAGGAAAGTTTGAAAAAGCTTGAGATTTAGAACTTTAATTGTTTAGCCCAAAAACCTTTAGTTTTTTTCAAAAATTTAATAAAAATTTTTCTGGCATTTTTATTCCATAAAGCGACGTAACCGATGCGTAGATTTTGAATTTTAAATTCAGCCGAATTTGTTGTTTGCTTTTAAGTTTTAGCATTAATTTGCTAATTTTTATTCACACTACCAAAATAATAATAAGTGAAGGCTGCACCTCAGGGACAGATCGATTTATACAATCTTGGTATTTTTGATGCTAAAAATATACTACCAATTAGGTACATAAAAAAAAAAAAAAATACCGAAAGAAATATAGCAATTTTTCAAAAATGTGATTTATTTGGTAAAAATCATATTAATTACAGTGCTTACACCGCAGTAATTCATTTTTTTGTTGATGATGAGCAGCAATTGCAGTTGCATCCCGGTTGACATTGACAGCCATGACAGCCACCGGAAGATGAACACTTTCCGTCTAAAATAAAATCTTTATTTAATATTTTCCAATTAATTATTACCTTAAAATGTACCTTTGCAAGGATCAGAGGATGTTTTGTCTTTTGGATTGCAAGGCATTTCGGTTTATTTCAAATGTAAATTTAAAACGAGTTATAATAACAACTAATGCACTGTTGATTTCGTGACGACTAGCTCTTGTTTAACAATAACGAATTTGTTTTTTATTACTTGATTGTAACACAATGGTACCAACTTGGTATTTCTAAACGAAGACAATTGTTTTAAAATTGACTAATTGCTATGTTATTCCAATATATACCAGAAGCCGGATTTTTATACAAAGTTTAGTTCCAAATTTAATATTTTTATGTATTTTATAAATTACTGCTAACTGATGTCATAATATGGTATTTTAACTATTTTTCGCTATCTTGTATTTATTTTTTTATTTTATTTTCAAGTGAGCCTGGGCTAGTCCCATGGCAACGCCGCTGCTTTTAGCGAGATGTAAAAATAATATTCCACAATAGGGATTCGAACGAGGATTCTAGCACCGCTACATTCCCTTGGTCAGCAAAATATTGCATATCTTGATCGAAAAGTCACCAATTTTTCATAATAACTCGGGTATCAGGTTTCATATAATTTTTTCCAGAATTCTACAAAAATTTAAATAATCGCTAGCATAAATCTAACATTTCTGAGAATATTAAGTATTCGTAAACAAAAAAATCAACCTTGCATACAAATCCGAGATCTAATATGTTTTTGATTTACTATTGTCACTGTTTTACTTAAATGGATATATAGTTCACAACATTAAATGTGAGTAATACAGTGAAGGCGTAGGTAATTGATTACCCCAAGGTTCTATTGTTGTTTGTATTTTTTGTTTGTTATGAAATCGAATTTGTTTTTAAATTTTTGACCTTGACTTTTCTTCAATTGCAAAAACTGCAATTTTATTGTCAGCGAACAGAAAGCGGCAGTAATTTTCTTGCAATAAATAAATTAAAATTATTAACTACAAACCAAAACCATTACTTGGAAATCACTACACTAGACAAAATTGTCAAAGCACTAAAGTAAAAGCAATTTAATTTAATAACTATTTTTTTAAGTTTTCAGAAAAAAAAAGTTTTATTCGGAGCTAATGTATTTCTCGTGGCTAACCTGTGCTTAAACGTTTGTTTTCTTAAAGAATTTTTTTTTAAATTACTAAGACTCGAATTTCTCAGAGATTTTCATATTTTTTAAGATTTCCTTGGTTTTCTTAAGATTTCTTTTGGATGACATTGAAAAAGCAAAAAAATCGGGGTGCCTTAAAAAACCCGGCTTTTGAAAATCCGGTGCTTCTTCTGAAGAGCACTCGAAAATTTAAAAGTAATTGATTGAAATGCCAACTGGCAACTTTTCCTTGTGCGTTAAACATATTTTACCAGGATAATGAACAAAGAAAAGATGAAAAATAACATAAAAAATTTATTGTAATCTTATCTTGGTCCGCTTTACTTAACAAATTTTTTCCATTATTTACGTCATTTATTTTACTAACTGTACTTATTATTCATTAAAATAAATGTATAATAGTTTTTATGTGTTTCTCGTTATCAATTTAAGTGTTAAAAATTAAAAAATTAATTTTAGATTAAAAATATTAGTTAAGTTATATTTTATTAATTAAATCAATAGGTAATTTATTCTTTAATTAAAAAAATTAAATCTTTCTTTGGTGCGTGGGTCGCTCTTTTGGCAATACGGGTATACGTAATGAAATAGTAGTTACCAAATAAAAAAGTGTCATTTACGTTTTAAGATTACAAATAAAATTTTCTTCAGTGTTAAAAGTTAAGACATTCACTCAAATCTCATAAAACATTTGCTAAAACCTTAAATAACTATCCTAATCTACAACATAACTACATTTGTGTTGGTATCCCTCGATGTAAGTAGAAACGTCAAAGTAGTAAAATGGCCGAATCAGAATTGAACGTTGACAATCTAATTCAACGATTATTAGAAGGTATTTATTGTATTTCAATTTTAAAACAAATTTGAATATACGAAATTATTTTTTAGACGATTAAGTTTGTATAATATTTAAATATATTAAGTGCATGCATCGCTTAAAAGTATAAACGTCACCATAACACTTAACATTTGGGGGGTTGTTTTTATACCTACACTTAAGATGAATTGTAATTATTTTTAAAATATTGGAATCGATTTTTTCCTTCTGTGGGTTTTAAATTATGTTATACAACAATGTTCTTCATGATAATTATGATGTACGTAATGTTTTATTGTTTGTGCTGCTTTTGATGATTTTTGGGTAAAGTATATAAAATTCAGAAGGAATACAACCAAAACCGAGACAATAAGAAGAAAACTAAATTTAAAGACATATTCTCTTCCGATTGTAAGCATGCATGCTTAAGAAAGTTTTATTTTTAATAGCTTTGTCGCATTAATTGATTCATTATTGATAAGTACATAGTTTTACTTACAAATTTTATATAGTAACTGCTATAATAGGTTTGCGTAAACAGTAAAACTATTGTAGATTCTTAAATTACATCAAATTCTTTTAAAAAGCAATACTAACGTCGCTACTACTATCTCGTATATTTTATTTTGTAATTTAGCTTAGAATGTTTTTCGCTTGAATACTTTTTGTTTTTTTCGATTTGATGAATTTAAAATTACCTTTTTTTTCAGTTCGAGGATGTCGACCTGGCAAGTCAGTTCAAATGACCGAAGGAGAAGTTCGTGGCTTGTGTTTAAAGTCTCGTGAAATCTTTGTACAACAGCCAATTTTATTAGAACTCGAAGCACCTCTCAAAATATGTGGTAAGTACATTTAAATATAACTACTCAATTTCACACAAATTTTAGCATTTATTACCATAGTAATTTTATTCAATGTCCACCTTTACATTGCTTTTTGCTCTTTTTAATTTTAGAAGGTCAATTTTTCTATAAATCTTGTAGTACATTCCAGTTGGATTTAATTTTAGAATGATTGAACTAAAGTTTGGAACATTATCAAATGTCATAATTTTGTTATCTTTTATAAATCAAACCTTAAGACTTATTTAAATTAAATATTTAGCTGCTCAGTTTATTTTTGCTATCCCCCAATGAATTAATTACCTATTTTGTTTTTTGAAATTAATTTATGATTTAGTTCAAACATAAGATGTGACCCTGTAAGATATCCTTGAAGACCCCCTCAAATTATTTAAACAGAGGGGATTATCAAAGGCGAGCAAAGGAATATTATGTAAACAACTTTTGTTTGTATAAGGCTTATCAATTTATTATTGAGAGCAAAATCCACTTATTTCCTATCCATGATCTAAATTCCTTGGTCGATAAACTTTTATTCAAATTTTAGGGGACATACATGGACAGTACACAGATTTGTTGCGTCTTTTCGAGTATGGAGGATTTCCACCGGAAGCCAATTACTTATTTTTAGGCGACTATGTAGACCGTGGAAAGCAGTCGTTAGAAACTATATGTCTGTTATTGGCATATAAAATTAAATATCCCGAAAATTTCTTCCTTCTGCGAGGGAATCACGAATGTGCATCCATCAACAGAATCTACGGGTTTTATGATGAATGTGTGTAACAATTATTCAAACCATTATGACCAAATAATTCTACTGTAATTTTAGGCAAAAGACGTTATAATATCAAATTGTGGAAGACTTTCACAGATTGTTTTAACTGTTTGCCAATAGCAGCTATCATAGACGAGAAGATATTTTGTTGCCATGGGGGATTAAGTCCAGATTTGCAAGGGATGGAACAAATTCGACGTATCATGCGTCCTACTGATGTACCTGACACTGGTAAGTTGTAAAATTCTGAAAATCCTAACACCATTTTATTATATTTGTTTTTAAGGTCTGTTGTGTGATTTGCTATGGTCTGATCCCGATAAAGATGTGCAAGGTTGGGGTGAAAACGATCGAGGTGTTTCGTTCACATTTGGTGCTGATGTGGTTAGCAAGTTTTTAAACAGGCACGATTTGGATTTGATATGCCGGGCACATCAAGTGGTGGAAGATGGATATGAATTTTTTGCAAAGAGGCAATTGGTCACTTTATTTTCGGCACCTAATTACTGTGGGGAATTTGATAACGCCGGTGGAATGATGAGTGTCGATGAGACTTTGATGTGTTCCTTTCAGGTGAGGAATTGTAGGATTTTAGCAATAGAACTTTGATAACAGATTAAAATGTTTAGATTTTGAAACCATCTGAGAAAAAAGCAAAATACCAGTACCAAGGAGTTAACTCTGGACGCCCTGCTACTCCACAGCGCAGTCCAACAAATAAGAAAAAATAAAAAGAGAAGTAAAAGTCTTCACTCTTATTTGTTGTTAATTTTAATTCATTGCTGCATTATATTTCTCATATTGTTCTCGTTCATGATTTCATTTAATTTTAATGCAATATAGTCAGTGGTATTGTAAAGAGGGCTGTCAAAAGTGCATATTTTCCTATTCGCTATAAAGCATTCGTGTATCACAGGATGTAATCAAAATTTGAACACTTAATATTGTAAAAAAGCAATTTTAAAAATTCTAACAGCTGTGCAAGTTTTGACATTCTATAATGTAACTGTAAATAAACGAAAAATTTTATCCAATAAAAATGGAAAAAATTATAACGTGCAATAAATTATTTCATAAGTAAAATTTTTTTGTTGAAATTATTGCAAATTACGTAGTAGTTATGATCGTCATTAAAAAATAAGTGCACCATTATTACTATTATATGTTACAGCGGTAGTTGGTTGACAGCTCGGTTTTTGTAAAAAGTATTATTTATTAGAATTTAAAAAGAAAAGAATCGATGTTTGTGATTTTTAAGTTTTTGACTGATGATATTATTTATGAATTTTAAAAATTATAGTTTTGAAATGCAAACACCATTTTTTAAAATGAAAATTTAGCTGGTAAAATGTTAATGGACACCGCATTTTGGTTATTGTATCACCAAAGCATAAATTAGAAAGTACAAAGTATTTTCTAAAGCATTGCTAATTTATGTGTCATAAAAATTATCACGTCATCAAGAATTTTTTTGTAAAAGAAATGTTTGTATTTTGCAAAACCTTGTAAATATGCATTTAAACGATTTGTGGATTGATTACAAAAATTAAATTATTGTCACATACATGAATATGTACTTGCAAAATAGAATGTATTTTTTATTCTTATTTCTTTTACAATTTACATTCTGCTTTCTATAAATATTTATTGTTTAACCAAAATGTGAATTATAAAATCTTTAATTGGAAATATTAAAATTCTATATATTATTAATTATTGTTTCCATTATTTCCACTACAAACTTTCGAATGGTTCTTTTATGATTAGTTAATTTTGATCTAGATCAACAGATTTTCAAACAAGTGTGTACACAAAATTTTGTAAGATATTTGTCTCTTGTAAATAACACTTGAAGATGGTTTTGGTCTGACATGTACATAAGTGCGACAACTGCTACGCCAAGATACCAGATTCAATTCCGAGCCAAGTTAAAACTTTAAATTTACCGTCTTCTCTCGGAAGGTAATGACGAACCACTGCGGTAATTTCTCAATGACGATAACAGACAAGCTGGTGGCCTATCATTGTTTAGGCTAGAAAAATCCGTCCCACTCTGAGATTGGAACCTGTGTCCCTTCGATAACAGATTCTAATTTAGCAAACTAGACCAGCTCGTCTGTACTCCCAATTGATTGATTTGAAAATGAATGTTGATGCCCCAGTGTTTCAAGTACTAAACCTTGGAAGTAAACAAATAAGACAATCTCCATAAATGCATGTTATAAAATAATTGGGTTGCATAACCAAATGTATAGTTTCACGACACATCTAACGACAATTTGCAATAAAATATGGTAATAGAAAGTGTTAAAACACTCATGAAACGTCATAAAACGCTCAAGTGCTCACTTGGTGGTTTACACTTAGTTTATTAAAATACATTACATGTTTTTCTTGTAAAAGTGTTGATATTTTATTAAATGGTAAACTTAGAATACAATACACGCATTTCAAAATTATAAAGGTTGCAACAGTAGACACAATAAAATTATAATTTAAAAAAATTTCCGTTTTAGGAACAAGTTCATTTTTATATTTTGAAATCAAGAGGGTTGCAAATGTAATATAAATTTTATTTTATTGAACACTTACATCAGATAAATTGCTTCCATTTCCACTCACAATAAAACTAAATTACATGTCCTTAAATTCCCCGCTACCATTAAGAAGTAAAATGTTGGGATTCTCTTTTTCGAATTCACTCGGCTCACGATGGCGATCCTCCTTGCCCCATTCTCCTAAAGACGACATCACATCTGGCAACTTCTTCTTTTCATCTTCCTCTTTCTATAAGTTAATTTTCATTTTTAAATTTATATAACATGTCAATAAAACAAAATTTCTTATACATTCTTCATTTTTTTAATAAAGGATTACAAAGTACATTTCAAGAACAGAAAATAGAACGTGAACAGACAAAAAATTAAGTCACCTGTATGTCGGTTTTAGCAAATTTATCAAACATGTTGGCATAAATTTGCTTCTCTTTTTTTAGCAGATCTAGAATTGCTTTTTTGCAGATGCTTTGTTGAGCTTTAGCAGCTTGATTGTTGGGTTCCAATTTCAATACTTCATCAAAGTCTTGAAGAGCAAGCTTAGGCTCACTTACACCTATGAGTGCTTGACCACGTCTGAAATATGCTTTTTCATTCTTTGGATCCAAAGCAATGGCAGCCGTGGCAGCATTTCGAGCATCGAAATATTCTTTAAGTTTCAGGTAACAAAGGGACAGATTCAAATTTCCAGATAATTGAACACTCACTCGTTCTTGTGTAGCTTCATCTTTTAAATCTAAAAATTTATGTACTATAAGAAACCAAATATTAAAAATAGTAGTTAAATTTACCCTTATCTGCTTCCAAACAAGTAAATATTTTTTTGTAGAACTTGATTGCAAGTTTATATTTTTCGGCTTTAAAGTAATCATTTCCTTTATTTTTAAATAATTTAGCTTGTTCCAAACGTTCAACTGCATCCAAGCTCCAAATACCTTTCACGTTTTCAAAAGTTTTTAATGTTACAATGTATTCAACTGTAGCATTTGGTGGAATATTGAATTCTGAATTTCCATTTTCACCAAACGCATATTTGGATTTTATTATCAGTTTTGATTTTTCTCCCTTCTTGAAACTTTCTAAAGCAACTTCTATACCTTCTACAACATTAGCTTCCGAACCTTCACCCAAATTGAATGAAACAGTTCGGCTGTCAAAAATTGCATTATTGTATGTTCCTTCCAATTGCACTACAATTAAAATAATTTTTTTCAATTTCAAAATTGACAATGTTCAATAGGAAGAGCAACCACATCCTGTTATTGATAATAAAATTAAACCAGAAACGTCCTGTTTACCTTCAACTAAACCTTCATCCTTTGGACTACTATAACCATCACCGGCGGAAATTTGAAACTTTTGGATACTAGCATCTTTGTTAGGACTTAAATCTTCACCTTCCCAATCAATAACTTCAACCTAATGGAAGAAAAATTGAATTCAAAGTAAATAAAAAATATGAAACTGCTACTAACATCAAATTTCAATACAGAATCGGGAGGAATATTAGGTGGGCTTCCTGCAGCTCCATAAGCATAATCAGAAGCACAAGTTAGCATGGCTCGTTCGCCTTTTTTCATGGACGCAACTCCTATATCCCATGCTTTAATAACTTGACCTATAAAACAGTAGTAATAAATAGCCGATCATACTAGACAAAATAATCAAACCTTTTCCCAAATTAAATTCGAAAGGTTCATTACGATCTCGACTGGAATCAAACTTGGTTCCGTCAAGTAAAGTTCCGGTGTAATGTACTTTAACTTTGCAACCATTTGGAGCTTTTTCGTCTCCTACTCCTTCGTTAATAATTTCTTTTAAGACTCCGCCATCCTGCTTTGGTGAAATATCTACGGCTTGCGACATTTTGGAATGTTCTAGAAATGTAAGGTTATGGAACGATTTTTAAATTATTGAAGGCAACTTTACCGTTTTATAAATAAAACACTACTGGAAATGTTCAATTTTTAATGTCGATGTTATTACCGGTATAACTACAACGGTAGAATCTAAAAATTCGAAATGTGTGCGAAGCAAAGAATCTGTTTATTATCGCCGAATCACCTCAAGGTAAATTAATAAATTTGTGGAACGATTAAATACGATTAATCACGAGCAGTTTGTTTGACATCGACCAATCGACTTGACATAACAAATAAGGGTGTTCAAGTAGTAATGCTCAATGTAGATAATTTTTTCATGTGTGGATATTACAAAAAATCAAAGCAAGTTAGTGCAAGATTTTAAATGCAAATAAAACATGTACACAGATCAGCAGTTTACAGAGAAAAAAAGCCTAACCGATGTTCCAGGGACCCCCAATCCTCCCAGAGTCAATCCTACAAGGTAAGATAAAATTAAATATGAACGTTAGCTGCAAAAGCAATAATGACTGGCCTCTTTTAATGCTGGCCGGCCTACCAGGCTTTACCCAATGTTAAGATATTTGGCTATAACGCCTCGGTTTGGTGGCTTTAAGCCAAATGAATAGCAACAGCATATGCTCTTACCTCTAGTTCTAGAGACAGTCTGTGGCAGTAACTGGAGTAATACAAACGACTTCCACTGCTTCATGTAGAGAAGCAGGCAGTGAGTTGTGTTGGAGAATATGCACATACCTTTAACGAGTACTTTAAGAGGTTTAATAAAACAGAAAACGAGAATCCGGAATAAAACAATAGGTACAGATATTATTGGACATGGAATGAATACTCAGATGACACAAAGACAATTTGAATAAAGATTTTACTTTACCCGAAGTTGAACTGGGTTAGCAGTCAATACACTTTCGTGCCAGGCCATAACCCATAACAGGACATCGCACATTAAACAATTGCAGAAAAAATAATAATTTTAATTCATCTATGTAATAATTTCAATTGCCAATTTGTATTTTCAAATATATATTTTAACAATTCCTTTCAATCTACAGCTTTAATGGTAACAAAACGAGATAAAATAAAGGCCAAAACTAATGTACACAAAACAAAAATGACGGCAGTCATATAAAACGTTTCTTCTGTAAATACGTCTGTAAATGCCGGTATATTATTATATACATGATCGATTAATTTGGTGTGAAAGTCAGCCTTCTTTTTCAAAACCATTATTTTATTTGTTTTTAGCTTTCTTCTTTTTCTCTAATTTTGAAATAATCGATGTTAAAGGAGTAACAGCTTCAGGTTTAACTTGAGAACTAATGTGCTTATTAAAATACGTTAAAATTTCCAAAACTGAAAGGTTATCGGCCAAAAACTTAATGCTTTTCCTGGAAACGACAAATTATAAGCGAATCGAGGCTCAGTATTCACAAAAAAAAACTTACCCCGTATCAGCAAATTCTGCTTTCACGAAAGGTTCACTTCGATCACAAACAATGTTTGTTTTGATTTGGCAATTAAAATTTGTAAGCCGCACCTTCTCAGTAGATATATGAAACAAGAACTCTCTAAAATTAAACAATTTTCTAATTATATTTAGAACATTTAAATGCGCGTGCGTTTGAAGATATAAAAATAGAATAAAATCAATAATCAAAAAGGGCAAAATTATAAGAAATGGTTGTTCTCACCTAGCCACTACGGATTTTGGGTGAAAAGGATCGAAATTTATTTCCAATTGCTTTAACGGTTTTAAATTTACCGATTTTAATTGTTTTGATATTGCACTTAAAATGCCCCCTGACCGTGATTTAGAACCACTAAAATATATCGACATATTCAGAAAATTATGTTAGCACCACCGAATCATAAAATTGTAGGTTATGTTTTGTCGAAAACTAATGGTAGCGTTCGGTAATACTGCTAACAGCTAGCACTGTTTTTCACTAAACCTGGCGGTATTTTTCTAATTATCTGTGGGTAACATTTTTAAAAGTTAAAAAGCACAGTAACAAAAAAAGCAACCAAATAAAAATAAAGAAATTATTTATTTACATTTATAATATTTTTTTTACAAAGTCCTAGAAGTTAATTTGTTTGAATCCATGACGGATTACTGGCATCGCCTGTACGTACTGGTAAATCACTTGAATAAAAAACAAAAACTTGATGTCCATTCGTGTATCTGAAAATATCGATAATAAGTTAAAGTTGCCGTTTTAAGAAATATCTAAGGACGTTTTATATTTTCTATTAAATAAAAAATGTATATACAAATAATTGTGAAGCATATTTTAAGATATAATTATCGGCATAACGTACAATGTATTTCCATCACGTTCGGCTACGAGAGGATCCTGTTCATATTGAATTTCAATGGAATTTTCTTGTTTATCGGTAATTAATTCGTTTGTATCTTCCGAATCTTGTAAAATGCTGTCAACATTTTCTGTTTCTTCCAATTTCGTAATCATTACGTTACACGAATTTGGTGATGTATTTGCAGGCCTACTCAATTTTCGTCGTACATGAGTTTTCATGTGTCGCTTCATATCAGATCTTACCCTGAACGGTTTACCACAAACGTCACAATTATGAGGTTTCTCCCCTAAACAGACAAATTAATCAATCAAGTTTTCAAGTCAATTTGAAATTACCTGTATGAATTCTTCTATGATTTTGTAAATACGAGGATGCTCGAAATGTTTTACCGCAAAATTCGCATTTATAATTTTTCTCTCCTGTATGTATGCGTCTGTGTACTATGAGAGAATATTTTCGAGCAAAATCTTTCCCACAATATTCACATTGATATTGTTTTTGATTGGAATGTAAAGAAATTGTGTGGTACTTTAAATCGCCCCACTGACGAAAATTTCTACCACATTCTTCACATTTGTATGGCTTATCACCTGTAATTATTAAAAATTTAAACTATCCTGAACCAGCGAAACTTTGAATGGTGAATCAAAAAAAAAAAAACACTTGGGGAGAATAGCGATAAAACTAACACATATCTGTATTTTAGCTTTACTTTGTAACAAATTTAACCCCTTATCAAAAATCTGTATGCTATCAAGAAACACTGCGAAGCATTATTTTTGAAACTCAAATCTTTGCTGATTTTTTGTACAACTCAACTTTCTCAATTGTTCCATGCTGTTCTCTAAAGTTATGTTGCAAGATTATGTTTTTATCTCCAGTTAAATTTCCCAGATTTTGTAAATATTTGTGTGAAAATGCTCCATTCCCATAGGATAAGGCAACAGAGCTATTAAAAAATATTCTTACCAGAATGTAATCGTTTATGAACTTTTAAAGCACTGGCAGCAAAGAAACTCTTTCCACATTGTTCACATTGATGAGGTCGATCTCCCGTATGACTTCTCATATGATAAACTAATGAATTGCGATGCGTAAAAACTCGGTCACATTCGGTGCAACTCAGTTCACCAACTTTCTTTTTCACCTTTTTCTTTGGTACATCAACAGAATTTCCTAATGGAAAAGTAAAAATAAATTAAGATTGATTTACTTAACAAAATATAAAACTTTGGTACCTATTTGATTATTTGATTCTCGACAAGTAATTAAATGCTGCAATAAAATAGCTCTCATGGGGAACGGTTGCTTACACAAATGGCAGACATGATCCTGTGCTTCTAATTCTTTTAAATCTTCTTCTGTTGCATACAACTCATCATCTCTATATTCGGTCCTAAAATTAAAAATAATTAAACTTGATATAATCGACAGAAGAAAAATTCACCAATTTTTCACATCGTCTTCAGAATTTGCTTCATTTGGATCGACGACCACATCAATTCCCGCCATTAAATCTTCTGGTTCGCTAAACTCGTTCAATTCCTCTTTATTGTGTGCATCACGTATGTGAGCTTCATATGCTTTTTGCCTACGAAATGATTTATTACAATGAATGCAGTGTAAATTAAGCAAAGATGAAAGTAGGGAATCTTTAGGCGTTTCAGATTCAATTTTTATATTTTCTTTTAATTCGTCGTGCCGAATCTGTAAAAATAAACAAATCCATATAAGAAAATTTAATAATGGACATGCATGCAGGTACTTTTTCTTTTGTGCGTTTTACATTTAGGCATATCAACAAATTACAAGCCAGCAGTTTTACTGGTTTACTAACATAGTAATCTGACTTACAGTTTAATGGGAATGCAGGGAAAGCTGAAATTCAAAGTAAGTACTTTTTTACTGTCAGCAAAAATAAATCGGATCTTCCTCTAAGTCAAAATTTTTCTGATGGTAACATTTTTGTTATATTAAATACAACGAATATCTTTTATCTGACTAGGAGACATTGACAGATGTCAACCGCATTTTGGTTAAAACCTCAAAATATTAAGGGCACATATGCAGTCGTTCGCGAGAAATTGATAGTAAAATACTGCTTATATAATTATTATCTCGTCCAATTTAATTCAAAAACATAGAAACTATGTCGGTTAGTTCTTCCTGTTCGTCACAGGTTCAAATCTAGCGTTTATTTCTTGTGCATTTTATATGTGAATCAAACTCGTCTTTATAACACAAAAAGCAGATACAGTGCAACCTCGCCAATCATCTGATCACGTTATTATAATAATATTAACCTTACCAACTCAGTAGAATCATTATCTTGTAGGTGAACTTGGACCGAAGGTTCGTAATGAGTTTTCAAATGTTCAAAAAATGTCAGCTGATCTTGAAAGGCAGCTTGACAAATTTGGCAATTAAACAAGGTTGCAGGAGTGATAGGAGTAATTGTAGTTCGACACAATTGTTGGTGTTGCAAATATTCATCGTTATTACTGAAAGTTTGTTCACATAATGTGCATTTGTTTAATTTTCTGGAAGTTGGTAAAGGCTTTTTTAATTTTCGTGAAATTCGCTTCTTGTGGGGCAAACTTTTACGTGATGTTTTGACGTCCGATCTACAACAATAAAATTATGAAATAATAAAAACAACAAAATTTTAACCAGAATTTACTTATTTTCACCATCGGAATCCTTCAAATTCAAATCTTCTTCGGATTTAATATGCTGATTTGGATTGAAATTTTCCTTAAAGTTTATAATTTTTATCTATATAACGGAAATGAACAAGTAACTTACGTATAAATTATTAGCTCCAACTATCTGTAGGTATCCATTGTTTAACACACTTTTTTCGGTCAGCAGCAATTGTTGATCATTTAATGAAACTTTAGAATTATCTAGAAAACATATGCATTTCAAAATAATAATAATTTACAAAAAGGGACAAAAGTTTCACTAATTTTATTAATTAAAAACAAGTTGTCTCCTCAACCTAGTTAATTCTATAAAGTAAAAAATAAATCTATACATAAAAAGCTCCAGAATTAAACATTGATTTTTGGCTTTCAATAAGTTCATATGAATTAAATTAAGTTTAAATTTTGGCTTGTTTTCTTACTCTGCATTAAACGAGTAGTTTGCGATTATAGACTATGCTTCACTTAATCATTATATTTCTTATAGACTAGTCTACAATTGAAAACCGCTCGCCTAACAAAGGGTTAATGTTTCATTTTTTTTATTCGTACATTAACGATATGGTCAACTGAAAAACTTTCACGTTTTGTAACAAAGCAACTTTTTCCAAAATTGTCAGCTAGTTTTCTCTAACAATAAAATAAATTACACTTATCCCACAAAGTTAAAACTGTTCAAATATCTAGATCTAATTATAATGTAAACTAAATTTTTCTGTCTTTACACTCTCGCATGAATAACTATGAAATAATTATGTTTATGTAACGAGATATATACCTAAAGCAGTATTTGTGACTAAACCAGGAATTGCAGTGTTTAAAACATTGGCAGTATCCTGTTGAATTTGTTGTTGTTTTTGCTGCTGACTTAATTGCACAGCAACTAAAGCTGCTGCTAAGTTTCTATCTTCTTCGGTTAATTGTTGCAATTCTTCTGATGTATAATTAACCGGGATAAAATCGGTGCCTCCCAAATCGACTACTAAACCGGTGTGATGTGTCAATAAATCTGTATTTAAAAGTTGGGTATTATCAACGGACATCCTTTGTATCATGTATTGGGAACCACTGACATCAGATATTGTTACATTTTCCAATAACTCTCTGTCATTATCGTTGGGGTTGTCCATGGTGTTTAGATTTTAAATTTCCCACAAATTTCTACAACCGGAATTATATTCAAGATTGATACACGACGTTTCAAGGTCACTTACATTTGAGATTTTGATACATCACAAAACACCATTAAGTTATTTCTTTAAGGTAAAAATCCAACCTAAAATTGCACCTATTTAAAAAAAATTGGAAATTTATGAAGAAATAAAACACATACAATTAAAAATACACTAATTAAATTAAACCAATTGCGTCAAATAACGAAAACTGACAACATTGTCGTCCATAAACAGGAAGCGTTGCATTACTTGCTTCGCATTATGATCACCAAGGCGCTGTGCACATTTTCCATATCATTCACCGCTAATTTCAAAATTTTAAAACTTACGCGGATTCATTATTAAGTTTTTGTTTTCCGTATCCTGTTGTGAAAATTTCAAAAATTATAATTTCTTTACATTTAATATAAAATTCGTTTTTAATTATTGGTTTTAAATATTTTTCAGCCTGTACAGGCCCGGACTGGTATAATAAGTTAGTTACGGGCACTCCTTTGAGCGGGTCTAGTTTACGATACATTTGACCAATTATTTTTGGTTTTAAAGACTTCTTCTTCCTGTTAATACAAGACTACGTCCTGTTATTCCCAAGTGGTGTACCAAATTTACACTTGGCACCTTGGTTCTCTGAGCACTTGCATTCACTCTAGTAGGGTGCTAACCTGGCTAGATGCATAACCCATAGGTGCAACTTATGCTTTAGATCACAACAGTGTAGTCGGCGCGACTGAGATTCGAACCGCACTTTTGAAAAAAATAAATGTTTTCTGTTATCATATATTTAAAGAAATTATTAAAAATCGTACGCTCTATGATGTGTAAATTAATTTTGGAGAATGTGCAATATCCAGTGACAACAGCAACAGATGTGCGAGTGGCGGCGCGCATCAGGGCTCGGCAGCCCGTTCACAAAAAGACCTAATCGGAATTTACACCCGGACCCTTGTTTATCATAGAACTTTTATCATGGTATGTAGATATCATAGACACACTTTGCACCATGAACCGGAAAGATAATTAGTTCGAATTGCGTTTTTACTAGTAATTGCAAAGCTTCTGCTAGCGTTCAATTTTCTTCAATTTTAAATGAAAGGAATCACCCAAACACCGCTTTTGCGTCTCTAGGATATAACCAGTTAAAATAAAAAAGTACAATTTGTGATTTTTGTTAATTTTATTTAGTAAACTAAATAGGTTTCAGTGAATTAAAGTGAACTTGTTCAAAATATTTTGCCTCTTAAATCTAAGAACTTATAAAAAATGCAAGTCCCGTTTTTATCCACTTTTCTTTTTCTCTGAAATTGCTTGGAATCTGGAGATAAATCAAAACTTCTTCTCTATTTGGCAAATAATACAAAGGCACTTCAATAATTTTCCCACTATCAATCATATTATCCTAAAACAGCAAGTTGTAAATGGAGACTACAATTTCCACAACGCCAACCACGTGGATGGTCACTGCCAAAAGAACACTACCTTTAAAATCCAATGTATGTAACAATCTGGTGCTGAACTAATGCTGTTCGAATTGGCCGAACAAGGAGACAAACTGTATCCGTCAAAGATGGCACCTTCGAGTAACATTCCAGTCAAAATGATCATATTATCATCATCTATTGGTTTCCAACTCGTATGTAAAATTAGTTCGTCAATTGGTACACCATTTTTCCTAAATTTAAGATAAGTAAAACAACATCCAAGTTTGTCCTTGCCACTTACCTGGATATGTCTTGCTTAAAAGCGATTAAAAATGTATCTGGATGGAAAAAGAATGATAAATTAATTTGCCCTTTCAAAATTTTCGTTAGATTTTCTTCACTCTTAAAGTTACTAATGTGCATCATTTTGTTGATTACATCTTTTAAGTATTTTGTGGGTTCGTTGGGACCTTGCCATAATTTCTGCCATTTTTTGGGTGTCTAGAAAGTTTTAAATTACGACTTGCGGTAAAAAGAAACAATCAACTTACGCGATGGCAAATTAAGTCATTGCTGAGTTGAAAATCTTCATCTTCTAGTCTAATATTCCCTTTAATTATTTTTTTGATAGTTGTAAAACATTTATGAATATTTTGAATTAGTAATATTCCATTGCAATATTCCTCCAATAAAAATGTGAGAACAGAAGAATCTTTGGTTTTTGGCTTTGGAGGAACTATTCGAACATAGTCTTGCCCTTGATTTAATTTCTTCCATAATGCCATATACGGCATCAATTTTTTATGGAACTCGTCTCCAATCAACTTTTCGGTTTTTCCCTTCATTACATTGAGGTCTAAAATCAAGGCAATCGGTTTATATTAATTTTTCGATTTTTAATTTATTGATACCTCTTAAGTTTGAAATGATTTCATACGCTATATTTTTTTCCCATGCTCGATCAATATTTTCTGGTAAACCAAAATATGACGGAAGATCTCGATCCGACAATTGTTTTATGAAATTCAGATATTCCTGGAATGGGAAATACATTATTAAAATTCCATTTAAACAGAGAAAGTATAATATTTACATCATAATTTGAATACGTCGGTAAAGAAACTGTCGATCCGAACGGCCGCCATCGATGACTCAACACTTCATCAGTAAAATAATGTTTTAAATAAGATTCCAGAATGGCCAAATCTTGAGTGTTATCAATTCTTCCCCCATAAATTGCATCCAAGCACAAGCCAATCAGATACTTCCATTGTACTTGCATATTTTGCGAATGATACAATTCCACCGCCAACTTCACACTACTCGAGAGATCAATATCGCTGAATTCGTAAGATTTTGACCAACCTAAAAAGTTTCAATTTCAATAACGTTGTTCCAAACGAAGGATTGGTGCAAGAGGTTACCTTGAGGTATGTAAGTTCGACGTTCTTGCAGAAGTGCATGAATACAAGCCAGAACAAAGAGTACACGGGAACCGGTGGGGTGCAATTTTTCCACGTAAGAAACACCCCACGAGGAATACGTGTGGAGCAAGTTACTTTTTATACCATTGGGGATTTCGTAAACAATTTTTAAACTATTTTGAGCCAAAACTGGACTGAAATTGGGATGAGTCGCTGTCACTAACCACAACCTGAAACGATCAAGTATTTAAAAATATCTATTTATAAGATCTTCAATTTCACCTAAATTTTTTATGAGGTTGTAAAGATTGATAATTTTGAATCAAAATTGGTAACCAAGACGTGACCAAATGCAAATTTTTCAATATCAACCATTGACCCAGTCTGCTGGTTTCGTTTAACGCTCTCAGAGCTTTACTTTCTTGACCTTCTCCCATTGCAACCTAAAAAATAATGAGGTTTTCAAAAAATTCCCCAACATTTAAAGAACTACAAACTTCGATAAAATTATTTTCTCCAACTTTGGATTGGGCCACTTCTTTGATTTCAAGAGAGGGATCAGTTCCAGGTGCAGCTAATAATAGAATGGGTTCAGAAGTGTAAGATTCTTTGAAGATTGAAGATAATTGTAAAACTTCGGGATTCAAACTTCGCAATCCTGTCAAATGCAAAACGCATTGCAGGATAGCAGAGTGGAGTCTATCTGGACGCAAAGTTTGAACGATGATTACTTTTTGAAACTCGCTCAGTTGACAATGGGCTGGAAAATTTGTTTCGCAATTGTGTTTCTCCATAAAATTTTTCCACAACGTTCCATCATTTAATTTCAAAGAATCGTACAAATTGTTTAGCGATGTCTGTAAAGATCGAACATTTTGATGAGCCGTATCGGGAACCCATGATGGAATTGCCTCAAGATTGGAAGCTTCAGTTTTGTTCGCCGAATAAGATTGCCCAATAAAATAATTCCATTCCTGTGAATAATTAGCAACGTATTATTATTTTGGCAGAAAAAATGGACAACATGTTTACCTCGTTTCGAATGTAATATGGTAAGAGTCTATGGCACAAATGTAATGCAAACTGCAATCTATTGGTTTTAAAAATTCCTCTGCTCATGAAAACATACAAGGCTTGCATTAGGGATTTTTGCAATATTCCAAAATTGTTATCGGTATTCTAAAGTTTAAAAAAAGTTGATTAGGTGTGTGAATAGAAAAGTGGAAAAACTTACATCGAGATGAGAAAGCGACTTTAGAAATAATCGCACAAATGCCGAGACCGATAGCGAATACAAAACGTTGATGTTTGAAAATTCGGATGCTGCAAAATATAATGAGCTACCAAAGGCCGATATGTTCTTATAAACGTTATATTCTTCCTCGAGCTTTTTGTGCACTTCAGTCGATTCCACCAAGGCTGCAGTTATTGCATTTGCACTGGCTTTGGTGTCGTTCAACGATTTCATCAAATTCTGGAAAAATTAAATATTAATCAGTGTTTTGTCGATGGGCAAACTAAGTTGCCTTATTTTGCAAAATATTTCCAGAAGAGTTGGCCAAATCTTCGAGTAGTTGATTTTGAAGATTGTATTCCTTCTCTTGAAGTTCTTCCCGTTGCTTTAGCAACTCCTTACGTCGTTCTTCAAGCTTTGGACTTTCTTGTTTGATTGCACTGGCCAAAAGCTGTTCCGATAATCCAGTACGAGTTGTAATAAAGTTGATCATGTTTACAACGGACGCAATATCGGCAGATAAGTCCAAGCTGGAATTTCGGCAACACAAAAACAATTGAAAATCGTTATGGTAATCAATGAGTTTTCCATTTAAATTAAGCAATTTCCTTTCGGCTGAAAATTAGAATAACTTGATCATAGAGTTGTATGCCAAAAATTTTTTTACACTAACCTTGATATACAAATTGTTTTCGCAACATGGGAAATAGAATGGGCGAAATGTTTTCCACATCTTCGATTATTAAAATTTTACCAAATCTACAACAATTATCTTCAAGTAAGGTTTAAAAAAGGTTGGCAAGATTAGCTACCTTATTGCAAGTTCAAGTGTTGTATTAAATTTAGAAGAATTTTGGGAGACCGTTTCCACGACTTGATGTTTAAAATGATTTTTGACCCAATTGAGAGCTACCGATGTAGGATCCAGCAGTAAAGGACAAATTTTTGTCTGAAACACAAGAAATTTATTATTTCGTGGAGCATCAACTTTGAACCTTACTTTCAGAGTAACGATGGCATTTTGCAATGATAGCTGATCGGTCGAAAGTCCTTCGCTTTGCCATTGCAATTGTTGCCTTTCTGTACTCAAAAATTTTTCTAATTTGAAATCTTCTAAAGATATGTTTACCGGTAAAACCTTGATCCATTCTTTCAACAGTTTCCTAATCAAAAAACCAATGAAATATTTTGCATTGCCCCAAAACAAAACTTACGTTCTGTTGTCTTCCGATTCTTCGGACAAAAATGTTATAAATGCAGCAGCCAAAAGGCAATAATTTGGCAAAATTTTTAGTTCTTCCGAGAGTTCCTTTAGCTAAAATAATTGGATAGTTTTACCGTATTTTTGATTTTTGTTCCAAGTGGATTTATACCTGCAAGTGCCAACGTTCATATTCATCATTAAGCTTATCGACCAGTCCTTCGGCAGTTTTGAGCGTTTCGTGGGCATCATTAAGGTGAATTTCAATTTCGGCAGCTTCTTTTGTATAAGTCGTTAGCTGAAATTTTAATTTAGCTACAGCTGTATCGACATCCAGAAGACCGCTACTCAGTTCTTCCAATTGCAACTCAGCATTGGTAAGATTCCTAAAAGCAAAAAGTAAGCCCAACATTTCATTCGCGTAAATTTTCATATTTTACTGTTTTAATTTATTCTGCTCCTTTTCCAATGGTTTAATTTTATTCAAAACTCTGGAATAGCGAACGTTTGCGATTACCCAAGCTGCTAAAGGTGCAGCAGCGACCGATGCACGTTTCGCATTTTTAGGATCAAACGATTCGCTTCTATTGGACATTAGACGTTCCACTGCTTGTCGGTTTTCCCCACTTATCTTTCCAGCATCAAAGGACCTAAAAATTTGTGCATAATTAAGCGACATCCAGTTTTTTTCATTCATAAATACCTAATGTCTTCCTTTACTCCTCGTTTCGACAAAAAGTTTTTCATGCTGTTCCAAGAAGTATCTTGCGTGCCCATAAGCCTTAGGACTCCTTCCAGGATATCCCGAATTATATCTGGCGGTGCACGTAAAGATCGAATTTCTGACAGAGAGTCCGACTTGATATTACCAACAGCTGCTTGGGCTGATTCTATTAGTGGTTTCACTTCGGCCAACTCTTTTTCAATTTCTTGCTTCCTGAAAAGTAAGAAGCCAAGCAGTTTATAACGGTTGTAATCAGATTTTCTCATAAAAACCTCTTTCCGATTTGCACGCTTTCTTTTTCGGTATGCTGCTTCAACACTTCCATTTCTTGTTTTTGCGTATTTGCATTTTTCATTGTGTTTGTAATCATGTCCAAAGCTGCATTTGCCTTTGATTGCTTCTCGGCTAATTTTTCTTGTTGTTCCGAAGCTTTTATTTTTAACTCTGCAACTACGTTTCTGGCTTCCGTGAGTTTTGAAACTCCAGCCTAAATTTCATCCAAAAATAGGTTGTCTCTAATTTTATATTCTTCGAACTTACCTGCAATTTACTTTGTCTGTTTGAAATTGCTTCCTTTTTGGTCGTGTAAATATCAATGTAAGCTTTGATCATCGACATGAAACGACTGGGCGAGGCAATTTTCGAATTTATTAAGGAGTGGATGTCCGAAAAACCGTCAGTGGATTCAATCTCCAAATTTTTATTGGCTGCTTCATTGTTCATCCTGTAAAATTTACGGAGTAAGTGAAAATGTGAAATTGTCGCAAGTGAAGAAAATTACTTTTCAATGAACATTTTTGGAACGATTTTCATTGTATTCTCATTCCATTCGGTTAACCAAACGGTGCAACACTTCTGAAGTAAAATTGGACATGTTTCAAAAATATCGCTAAGCTTATCGTTGTTGGTTTCCAAGCAAACAATAACGTGCAATTTTTGCTGAATGCCTAAAATTTTAATTTTACGCCAAAATGTTTAAAAAGATAGGAACTATTACGTTTATTAAAATAAGTTTGAAGGTTTCCTTCGTAATTTTCACGGCTTGCGTCGTCTTTTAATCCAACTACCAACGATTCCAATTCCGAAATTGAATACAACCCTGGAACTTCTCCCGAACAAAGAATGGCGTTAATTGTATCTACTATGAGTTGATTCTCCAACATGCAGTCTTCAAATAATAAGTACACTTCTTCTCCATCCAGTCCTGCATATTGCATCGCCATTTTTAGATCGTTATTGAACTGCGGTTGGTTCGATGATATTGGCATCATTAGTTTCGCCGATTGAAGTGCCGTTATAATTTTGACAGCAGATCGTCTTCCAACACCCGCACGACCAACTAGCAATAAGTTACCTCTTGGCTCGGTTAATTGCTTTCCAGCTTTTGCCGTTAAAGCTAACAACTCTGGGATTACCAGCATGTTTAAGTTTTCACCATCACGTTCTAAAAATATGTTCGGATTATGTCGGTACAATTTTTTATTTGGGAGGGGTCTACCCGAACTACCCGGCTACCCCAATGATTGTCTACGAGTATAGGTAAAAATATTAAATTAATTGGAGTAAAGTTAAAAAGATTTTTTCATTTGGATTTTATACGCGAGTCACTTTTTGCTACCAGATAACTTACCATACTGGATAATTCCTTTCTTAACGATATCCGTCCATTCCGACAAATTTACTTTTGACAACAAAATTTCTTTAGAAGCTGTAAATTGCGTTTGGGGAACATAAAAAATGTTTTCCAACATTCCCATTAAATTCGTGCTTCCCCAATGCATTTTCATAGTAGAGTTTATGATATCGTCCATTTTCTTTCTGTCTTCCATATTAATCAGCCTGTCTTTAAATATAGTCGAAGCTTCGTATAGAATTATCTAAAAATTTGTACCATTAGTTTTGATCAATTGAAAGGATTTATGGATCAATGGATTTACCTCCAATAAAAATTGTTCTATATCGTTTTGATCGGTGCTGTCGTATCTCAATATACCTTGGCACCATTTTGTTAAATCGTGGGGGCTAAAGTTGTAGTGTTGCTCTTGGACGTTCGAAAATGCACTGGACACCTAAGACGGATTTAATAAAAATGTGCAAAATTGCAGCGATAAGTATATTTTACCTCCTTATAAATGGATATTACGGTCGTGGCGAGTTTTGCTGTTTTATTGCTCGACCAAGTTGGATTATTCATGGAACAATTTTTGACCAAAGATGACAAGTATGATGTGAAGATGATATTCAAGTCTTCAGGTTGCGGAAGACTAAAAAAAGTAAGAATTCAATATTAATAAGATCCAAAAATATTCTGGCGCTTTGAGATATTGTAGGTACCTCGTTTTGTAAAGATGTACCGAAGAGATGAACCGCATGGATAGATTATTGATATTTATGAGAGATCCAACCAAAGTAACATTTTCGACGCCTACCCAATCCAAATTGTTATCAAAATGTCCATTATAAGTTATGAGCTAAAAATCAAATTGTTCCATGTCACTTTTCAATTGGTTTTGGAATTTTTGAATTTGAATTATATTCTATCATATTTCATTTAAAAAAATATTCATAAATATCATGTCGCTAATTCGAGTAAGTTCAACATTTAGGGGAAAAGTAAATATAAATTACATATTTGCTTATTAGGTAATACAAGAATCCGGAATTAAGAACAACTCAATTTATACTTTGAAAGTCCACGATTATGAAATTGAAAATCTGAAGCAAATTATAAAAGAAAAAGATGTAATCATAGAGAACAACACTGAAAAAATTAGCGAACTTGAATGTCATCTTTTGGAGCTCAAAGAACAATGCACAAACTTACAAGATTCAACAGAAGTACTACCGGTGGGCAACGAAATCCCATCAAAACATGGAATGACCACACAACTGAATTCCATAATGAAAAGTTATGAAAAATTTATATCAGAAATTACGGCTAACTATGAAATTATGAAAGAGGAACGAAATTTGGCCAGCACCCACTTGGCTAATTTGGAGTTCAGCTTTACAGATTTGATGGAGAAGTACGAAAGATTGAAAGTCATCGTTGTAGGTTACCAACAAAATCAACAAACTTTGTTGGGCCAAACTGAAACTTATGAAAACGCCATCAAGGTACTCCAAACCAGATACGACGATTTAAAAAAATACGCAACAGATAAATTGAACGAAGCAAATTCGTTTATCAAGAAGAACGAAAAGAATTACATTAGCGAATTGGCGAAAGTTAAGTCTCAAGTTTTGCAGAGCAAGGTAAAAATTACAGAATTGGAAAACACAATTGAAAATATTTCCAACAACAAAAATTGCTCCGAAGTACCGAATGGAAATACCAAAAATTCTTTATTTAAACCTCTTGCTACCATTTTTCAGTTACCATGAGGTTTAGCGATTTTGTGTTTATTAAAAATTAATTAATCTAAATTATTGGTACCTAAGGGTAACAGCATGTTTTGTATAAATTAGAAAATTGAAATTTAATAAAACAGTTACGCGTTGTTTTTGATTGAAACTTGGGTACTTACCTGTTGCAAAAATGCCACAAGCATGTTTGTTCCCCATCTGTCGCATTTGAGAAGATGCATATTCTTGAAATGCAACACCAAATGACCCTTTTTGGGCTTATAAATTCGTCCCTTGTTGCTGCTCACGGTCATGCAATACTAAAAATTTTTGGTGTAATTTCTATAAATAATTACATGAACGGAAGGTTACCTCGGTTAGTTTTTGGATTACGTGCTGCGGTGATAAGTGATTGTTGCAGTGTATCGTAACCATATCGACATCGTTCCGCTCTTTGATGAGTTGTTTCAAAATTAAACTGTAACGTCCAATTTTGATAATAAGCTAAAAGTCAGATTTAAACATAATATTTTACCTTTTTCCCGAACCGTGAGGGCCTACAATAAGAAAATGCTGCTCTGTTCCAGCATTAAGCCAAACTCTTAAGGAATCCAAAGTATGACATACTTGCGCAGTCATCACTAGAGGTAATTTGTTCCCAATTACCTCTACGGATGAACTACTGATGGTGTTGGTATAAACTCCAATCGCATCTCTGTCTTGATTATAATAATAGAACGGTAAATTATGGGGTTGCAATTCTTGAGTCAACTCGAATATCTGTTTTGTAAAGGGAAATCTTAGATATTGTTCATCAAAAGAGGAATCAACTTACAGTGGTGCAAAAACTCTCCTTGGTATCCAAATCGAGAAATCCTCCCAATCCTCTCAAAAGACCAACCGTAAAGCTCGCTTTACTGGCAACATCTACAAGTTGAGAAAGCCCAGTTCGAACGATAGAAATTTTCGAAAACGATGCCGGTAGTTCCCCTGCATTAATCACCCATTCCACAGCTGTAAATTGATTAAAATTATATCCATAGATTAATTTAAATTTTCATCGCCTACCCTTATAGAAATAATCTTGAATGTAACGCCCCAAGACACCTTGCACGTTATCGGGTTGTTTAGAAATAAAATTTGACGTGTAACTTTCTAAATTGATATCTTCTGCGCTGAGAAAAACAATGCCCAAACGCGATACGGTTGCAGGCGAGGCATAACTTAAATCGTGAGTCTCAAACAGAAAATTTACGTTAGGCCCAAACTGAATACGCCATCCCGATGGTAACGTAAGCAATTTATTATCATCTAAAACCGAATTTAACGATTCTACCCATTCGGGATCTACATCTCCATCACAAACGATCCAAGACCAAACATCTGCAATATTTTTATCTGTATAATTAACCAATCAAAAAGTAAACATTCCAAACCTAATGGTTCTGTGGTAACTTGTAAGCTGTACATGGTTAATACTCCATCTGACCATTGACGAGTATCTATATCAATTTGGCCCAACAACTGATTTCTAGACATGGATTTTGGATTAAAAACGTGTTGCTTCAACATCCTTCCCATCTTTGTTAAAGCCTGATAACAGAAATAAAAAGAATAAAAATAGAAAAGCTAACCCAAACTTACATTAAACAGCAAAGACCTCAAAACAGTTTTTCCCGAATTTGGTGGTCCAACAATGGCAACTCCCATTCTTTGTTTTAGTTGTTCGTACAATTCGATACATTTATTGATCTGGCGTGGATTAACTTCCAACTTCAATTCGGTACAAGCAGCTTCGAGAGCCGATTTAAGTGTTACGTGATCAATGTTCTCGAACGAGACTGTGGGAAAAACATCTCGAACGAGGGCGTCAAATTTAACGCCGTCCGAATAAGTTAATTTTGATAAAGTATCCATTCTCACAGCTTTCACCACGAGTTGTAACTCTACTTCAGGAGTTATATCGTCCAAGGAGGTGTTTGTTTTTCGAAAAAGTCGGATATTTCTACCGCATCCACTTAGTACGGTTCTGAGCGATCTCAAACCCCAGTCGTAATGTATTTGTTTGCTCAATAGCTTACTGAAATTTAGAACTGTAAACTTACCATGAAATAATTTGGAAATTTCTCACCCAGCACAAGAAAATAATTCTACTAGCTTATGTCCAATAACTTCGACACTTTTAAAGCCATCGCAGTGCAGTAAGGTGGTGGCAATTTGTTTATGATCGGGATGTGTCATCACCACGGGTCTGAAAAGTTGTTTCAGACTATCTGGAAGTTTGTTTCTTCCACCATAGTTGCCACCCGCTGGGTTCAGTGTTATGAAGATGCCACAATGTTTATTTACATTTATCTACAATTTTTATTTACGTTTTCATCAAATACCAAATATCAAAATTTTGCGAGGTATTACCTCTTGGTCCAGAAGTGTAATTTTATCTTGACTTAAGCGTAGAGCGTTTTGTATAGGTTGGATGTGCATTGAAACTGCGGATAATGTAGCTTCGTCTAAACGATTGAATTCGTCAAAGCAGCCCCACGCTCCGCTTCGTACCAAACCAGATAAGATTCGACCCATTGATGCGGCATCAATCCCCTCGTCGCAGTTAAAAACTAGGACTTGCCTTCCTAACAATGAACCAAGAGCCTTAACCGATTCCGTTTTACCTGTCCCGGCTGGTCCGTAAGGATTTCCACCCATTCCCAAATGCATACCCTGAGGAAAAAAACCGTTACCACTTGGCATTACAAAAGGTTAGAATTGGTACTTGGGTTAAAGTTAAGAAGCACTTATCCGTTAAAGGCGTTCTAACAAGTTTTGATTGGTTTCCGAGATATTCGTACGAATATTCCATTACAGCGTTCACCATCTTAACCGTAACTTTTCCAGAAGTATCGGAATAGTAACTAAAACCCGATTTTTTATTAAATGAAATAACTGCATTATTAGGTTTAAGTACCGTAATTGTTTTTGCCAGTTCCAATCAGTACTGTTAACCACGTTGGATTGAATAAGTTGCTCGATCACGCTAATGTGGTGAATCGTGTCCAAAAGTAGCGATTTTAGTTTGAGTTCCAATAGGTTCGAATCGTCCCCATCATCGTCAAACTGCAAACTTTTATCTGTACTCTCATTGAATTCTAGAGCACTGTAGTGACCCAACTGCGTCTGAAAAACTAAAATTGAGACCAAACTTAAATGCGACATCTTTTTTTTTACCTTATAATTTGTTAATAAATGGGTAAGATTCATGTTCGAAATCGCTTGCTCACATTTAGTCGTAAACGCAATGTTGTCAGCTAAGCATAAAATTTGGGAAGGATATTTTAATGGATCCGCATTTTGACCATCAGCCAAGCACTGTATGAAGAGATCTTTCAAAGAATTTTGCATTTCGTCTACCAAAGCGTTTAACCAATTCTGAAACGTAAGTAGATTAAAAAGAAAGTATTGAAAATATTAATGTTTTACCTCCACGGGTTGATCGATATTCACGGGCCGTTTTAGGGCCACAACTTCCCCTTGCAAAGAGCAAATACTTTCGATACTTTTTCCGCTAAGGTCCAAATTTATTCTATGAATACCAGCAAATAATTTCTTTAAGTGGGCTTGTATTACTTGTTCTTTAGACGATTGCCCAACGACTTCCAGCAAATCATCGTCTCCCAAAAATAAAAATCTCGGGAATTTGTTTCGTTTTTCAATTAAAAAGTTGTCGAGACTATTTTGGCATCGCGACAGTTGATCGTAGATGTTTTCTAGAATTCCTCGAAGATTTGGATAACGACTTAACGCTGTAACACGAGAATCTCGAGCAATATACGACATCAAATATCTAAAATCTTTGTCCAATCGCTCGAACCGAGATTTTTCCTGCACCAAGGTGCCTCCCCCAAATATCGGCTCCAAATAAATCCACCTAAAAGAAATTTATTAAGGGTTTTTACAAATTATCTGAAGCCTTCTTACTTTCTCTGAATTTGTGCTAAAGATGTCAGGTATTGGTCCAAATCGGCAAGTCTTACTTCCCACAATTCAGCACGTTCGGTAAAACTTTCATAATCAGCAGAATTTTTAACAGATTGTAACAAACTTTGGTTATCTCCAACCTTGAAAAAAAAAGTTTTTGAAAAGTTAAGTAGATTATACTAGTATGCTTTTGCTTTTTTACCTTGGTCAGAATTTCTTTGAAATCTTTGATCAATACTATCGTTTTGCCATGCGAATCTGTATGGTCTGTTAAGGTAAAACGATTTTGAACGTCCCATTGGTCTAACTCTGCTAAAGCTTGTCTCACAACGATTTCGCTTGCAGCTCTTTTACATATGGCCTGAAAATCGTTGTTATAGAAGAAGGAATTAGGATGGTCGAAAACTATTAACCTGGAGTTCACTGGAATAAGTAGCCAACGATTCGGATACAGCAAGAAAATCGCCCAAACACAATAAGTCGACTGGTTTCGTAGTAATCCCAAGCAGAGATAAGGCTTCCATCCAATGTTTGTCAGTAAAATCATCTCCCCGAATGTACTTCAAAGATGGTATCGTGGCCTAAACAATTTTTTAAATTAATTTAGAATTACTTCATCCGTCGTCGACTTTCTTACTTGATACTGTTGAATTTCTCGTAAAATTCTAGTCGACATTTCCGAGGATGGATTCTTTTCCAGCTTTGCCTGCCAATTTGTTAGAAATTCTTCTAATCTGAAACTTTTCTTACGGAAAACAATCCATTCTTCGCTACTCAGTGTTTCCAATTCTGTTATAGAGGATTTTATTACTAAGCTTAAATTAATATCATTGATTTGGCAATACCTTGAGAAAACTCTTCGAACAAGGTCCACATTTTTTCCTCTTGGTCAACATCATTTTCAATTTTATCGAAAATTAAAAACTCAGGAGCACTCATATTAAATTGACCATAGTCTTGCCTTAAAGAATTACCTTGTGAACAAATCAAAATCAAGTGACGATTACTTACAGCAACTTATTCTTTCGTGCTACTAATTCATCCAGTTGAACCCGTTTTTCTTTTATGTTCTCTAAATGTTGTTGCAGTTCCGTTAAAGATTCCCCTGTTATTTGTCCGGAATGTGGTCTTGGCTTCACCTGTTCCCATTTCGCTGCAAAGCGTTCCATGTCGCTTAGTAAGTTTTCACTGGTAACACTCAAAGATGACTTCATTGTCTCCAATTGGCGGGCTATAATGTGCTCGTAATTATCCAACAGGCTTTGTAAACGTTCCCATGCGGCTTGTAAACGATTAACCGAATCCACGCGTTCACGAGTCCAACTGGAAAGCATTTGTGATTTACGAATCATTTCCTTGTGTAGATTTTCCATCTAAAAATAATCTGTTGAGAAATACGAATTACAACGTGGAATTCAAACCTCTGCTTTTTGACTTAGCACATTGGCGTGAGAAACGTCGGCTTGTCCAATTTGATCAAGACTAAGTGGTTGCTTGTTGAGAGTTGCAGTTGATGTATCCACATACTGCTGCAATTTAAACACATCTTGCGCGATCGAATCTTTGAGTGATAGTGTCAGCTGGGACCAATAACTCCTGTTGTGAGATTCTAAATCGGATCTTAACCAAGACAAACCAATTATAAAACATCCAATTCGTTCTTCGGTACTGTAAATGGAACGGATTAAGTTTGGCCTAAAACGAGGACAAAAATAAATACCTTGGCAGTTTAGCAATTTCTTGCCCAAAGGTTTTCGAAGCTCTAAATTGAAGATCCCAGTGTTCCCACGAAGTTAGCTGTGTGGTATCCAAAGTTCCTAGTGTTAACCAAGACTGCCAATGCTTTACTACCCCATCCAGCTGTTCCAATAAATTATCGGCGTGTGTGTTCACCTTTTGTAGATCTTCCTGGTTTCTATTTTTTTACATAAAATTGAGGTTGAAAAAAAAAAACAATTGTTTTGTTTGTTACCTTTCAATAATTTTAGCAAACATGGAATTTTCAGAATTGACTCCTCTGAAAGATTTGGGAATATCTAAAAATCGCTTCAATTGTTGTTGGTACTTTTCTTTTAGGGCACTCTTATTTGGTAAAAACTGCAACTCGGCATCGCGATAAACCAAATCGGCGTGAATTTCGGGAAGATACAAATGCAGGGTATTTAAACTTTTTAAGTATTGTATTTCGAGCACATTACATATTTGGTTATCTATGTCGGATTTCCACGATTGCATGCTTTTGAAACCTTTTTGCTCTACTTGCAAAATCATATCTCGCATTGTTTTGGTCGTTTCCTTCCATTTTTGAAAATATTTTATTAAATCAACATCTTCCAATGATTTAACCTAAAAATTTGCAAATTTGTAAATGAAGTAAAAACTGGAAGAAACAAAGCCGAAGAACCTTTTCTAGAATTTGTAAATGGTAAGAAGTTAGCAGGTTGTTTTCTTTTGAAAGTTTTTCGACAGCTAATTTTAAGTTTTCGACATATTTTTCTACGGATTCCACGTTGCCCCACGATACCACTTCTTGATCTTGGACTAATTTTGATAGTTCCAATGCACTGGCAAGCATCATGGCTTTTTGTGAAGGAATCATTCGATCCCCAATTGTGTTGTGAAAATTAGTTATCTGTAAAATTATATGAGCAGAAATAAAAACGCCAAGATATTATAATTATTATTCTATATAACCTGTTCCAATATTTTGGCGTGCTTCATGAACTTCTTTGCGTGGTTGCTTATTTCCTCGATATTATTGGGAATGCGGTAACCTAGAATTGCTAATTGGCGCACTTCTCGGATAAGCGTAACCAATTGAGAAGAGTAATTAACACGCATCATTTTATTAGCTGAGAATTGCACGACTGGATCGGTTTCCTTTAAACTGAAAGCATACAACAGAAAATTAAAATCATTCTCAGATTTTCTTCTATTGCTCAAACTTATACTTCAACTTTAAGCAGAAAAAGTACTTTCAAGTAGGGAAGTGGATTTTTAATTCCAAAAGGGAAAAACAAGCGCTCAGATCATTGTAATGGACCTAGGTGTTGGAGAAAATGTAACAAAATGATTATGGACAACGATAGTAGGTCCCCAAAAAGAAACCCAAAATGATGAGGAGACCATATTGCTGCAGGAGAACTATGCTAAGTAGGTATGCTATACTTGCCTCAAAGAGTTATCTTTAATTTTGGCCGTAATTTCACTAGTCCATGATTCAAAAAGCTCAGTGTGCTGTTGTTTCACGTTTTTTAAGAGCTCGACAATTGTGTTTTTCAATTCTTCACTTCCTTGCAAGTCGTCCAAAAGTTTTTCAACAATTTTTTGAACATCGACAACTTTAGACTCGAGTTGTCTTATAGCAGTTATTTCGTTTACAATTTGAGGAGTATCGTATTTTGTAGGAAACGCTTGATTCTCCTCAAGAAGCTGGTTGGACAGTTGTTTGGTATAATCGTTCAGCAAGGATAATAAATACTGTCTTTGGGTTTGCAAAGCATGCTTAACAACTTGTCTGCTGATTAACTCGGAATATCGGCTAAATTCGTAGAGCAACTAAAAGATTATTTTTATTAACAAAAAAGAAAAATCATGTGACAAAGACCAACTTGTCTAGTATTGGTGATATTAGAAAGCTGGTTCTTTAGTTTAACTGCAACCCTTTCTTCTGCAGGTTGAAGAAGATATTCAAATTTTTTGACCGAAGTTTTCCATGTTGATTCCGTATAAGAATCTGATTCCAAAATATTTAATTCTAAAACAACTAGACCATTAAAGCATTTTAATTAAAAAAATCCAAACTAACCTTCAAAAGGCTTGAACATATCTGCCGCATTCAAATCTTCTTCTTCAGATGCCGTCAGAAGACGTATAATCTGCCGGTGTATTATCCTAACATTTAAAATCTAAAAAGTTACTCAAATAAAAAAGTTTTCCCAAGATAATTTAAATATTATGGCTCACCTCTTCCAATCTTTGCATAAATTCAAACAAATTTTGGGGAACATAAGGATCACCCGTCCAAGTATGTAATGAATAATTGGGCCAAAATATTTTTGTCAGTTGGTTGCAAGACGATTCCCAATGCTTTAAAATTGAAATACATTGTTGCAGAAGTTCGGAAACAATGTTAAAGTCTTTTGACCAAATGTCAATTCCCGCTAAATTTTTTACGACGCATTTTATGATATCGGTTGCTGGAAAAGACTTTTTTAAACTTGCCAAGAGAATATTTCAAATACAAACCCACTAAATCCATTAAATGTTGAGTTCTGATTCGTGGATACGGAGGTTCGTGTCGCCAAAGGTCGTCCAAAATATTATGGGCATTTTCCAGTAAGTCCTCAACGTCTGTCAATGGCAAAGCATCCAAAACGCTAAAAAATTATTCAAGTTTTATAGAACTGTTTAGGGAAGGAAACTGAAATTTGTACCTAAAATCTCGTGCCAGTGGTTTTAGGATATCTCTAAATGCGATTCCAATACGCTGATCTTTGCTTTTGGATGACTTACTAATGGCGGTCCAATAGTCCACTTCGTGATCCAATGAGACAATAACTAAAATCCAAGGTTGATAGTTCAATATTTGTTTTTAGAAAATTGAGATTTACCTGTTAGAGTTTCATCAGCTTTAAGTGGATCTACCAAAACATCGGATGCAAAAACTGCGCTACGTAAACCTGCTTGCAAATTAGCCAACTGTTTTTGAATGTTATTATTTAAATTTTTCTTATCTTGCTGCAATAAAATTAATTTGAAAAAACTAGATGGTTTCAAAAATTCATACCTTTGTTAATAATGGAGCAAACACATTTTGCAGTGAATGATACAAAGCTGCAGACGGGGATCCACTGAGAGACGAAATTTGAATCAAATTTAAAGTTTTTTCTGTTATTATGCATGGCCTTGTTTTGTAGAACACAACTACTCGATCATTGATTATCGAAACCTGTTGGAAAAAAATGAAAAATTGTTTTTTTGCAATACATTTCTTACATCTGTATAAAATTTGATCTGCTTTTCATTACTGTCGTTAACCACAATTGCGTATAAGGTGATCACATTTTCTTTCATTAAGAAATCTTCTAAAATTTTACTTCCTATTACGTGGTCATCTAAATTGTCTTTTTTTATCGTCGTTCCCAAATGAAACTCTAAAAATTGGAAGATATAAATTTGTTCCATTACTAAAAAGTTAAAATTTTACCCGATAGTGGTATAAAAAATGATGTCTTTAGGTCACTCATGGTAATAACCACTATAGAGTTTTCATTTGACTGATTTGACAGAGAAGTTTGGTTTCCGTTGCCATGGAAGCCAGCATGGAACGTTAAGTATCAACAAAGATAAATCAATTTAAAATAATCTAAACTTTGCATTTGCAGATTTAATTATTGGTATAATATCTACTTAAAATAAAAATAAAATAACATGGAATTTATTAGTTTTTAACATACAAACGCAAAAATTTGTAACCCCAAAAATCTTCCAGATTCTCCACCAGCCGCGTACAAGTGTCCTCTGGTGGATAATTCGCTTGCACTTTAATAATTTTATGGTCGTACTTTTTAGTTACTTTTTTCAATCGTTTGGTATATTTAATATAATTTATTCTCTCGGTGTTAGGATCAAAAGGCCCAGCCCGTATCACCTTTCTGGCAAGCAAAGCATCTAAAACCAAATTGACGTAGATAATCAAATTTACTTGACAAATTTCTTTTTCAAAACGCCTAGCTTGTTTTAAACCAGACGGAAAACCTTCTATAATGAAACCGGTAGCACTTTGGCAAGTATTTTTCAAAGATTCTTTGATTATGTTCAAGAAAACTTTATTTGGCACTTTGCGCTTTTTTGACAGGCATTCGGATATGATTGTACTATTTGTAGTTCCCTTCACAACCTCTTCCATTAGTAAATCGTCTATTTTCAGCAAACGAAATTTACTCGATTTTGCCAACATTTCAGCCAGCGTTGTTTTCCCACAACCCGGCGGACCTATTACCCAAAATACAGGCAAATCCTTGTCTAAAAATTTTGTCAGGTCTCCGTTTTTCTTGTGATTCGCAAAAATGCAAAATCTCTTGGTCATAATATGCTAAAACCGGTTCAAACGAAAATAATAAATACTTATTGGTGTGGAAACCTTCAACTTTATGACATTTTTCAATTGTTTTTATCAGGTATCAGTAAATACCAAAATGTTACGTAGGACCGCCCGACTCAAATAGTTAAAAAAATCCCAATTTTATCGAAGGAATATTATACATAATTCCAAAAAAACGCTTTTAATTTTGTTGTATTATTCAAAATTTGTACTATATATCCTCCAAGTTTTGTTTCTCCACTGTAAACTTGACATCTTCACCGATATATTCTGTTTGCCACTGATGCGCGTGAATGGATTAACGAGATTTTAGCTACGATTTCTTAATGAGTGAATGAGGATTCTTTCTTTTGTATTATCAAAAATGCATATAGAATCTCGTTACTATGTGAGCAGCTGCAGTTGGAATATCGTTAATCCAACGTGCGCATCAGTGAAGTTTTAGATCTCGAGAACCATTTTTTTGAAATACTTGCTTTTGATTTTGCCTCTGGCCAGATTGGTAAGGTCGATCGCAGTGGACTTGTTGGCCACCCTGATCTAAGGTACTATCTATTATAAATGTTATTTTTTGAACATATTGTACGGGTCCTGATTTGCTAGACAATCAACTCCGAGGACCAATTTTTAAATCTGGCGCGTTTTAGACGTTTGACGGTTTGACCAGTTTGACGGTGTTTACATGAAGTGACAGATGATAAACTTGAATTCGGTTCAGAAGTTTTTATAATTAAGTTGCTTAATTAAAACAAAATAATTAAGCTAAATAATGATTTAATAATCTGGCCAACTTTTATAGCATAAATATGGCAAATCTTAAAGCCGGCGGTCAAACTAACCGTAAAAAAGTGCAGGTACCCACATTTTTACAATTATTGTAAAGTTTTTTGTTTAAACCTGTCTTTTATTTTTCAAGGTGTCCATGGTTATATCGGAAGCGGAAGAAAAGAAACATCGTTCTGGTGTTAACGCACTTCAGTTTGATCCATCTTTAGATCGGCTCTTTTCTGCTGGGAGGGACAGCATAGTAAGGGTATACGAACATGAAAGATATTTGCAAAGTATGGAGCATCATACTGATTGGGTTAACGATATTGTTTTATGCTGTGGGGGAAGGAATTGTAAGTTTATTTGATTTACTCGAATTTTTTTTAATCGTCTGGCCTCTAGTAATATCTGCAAGTTCGGATACAACTGTAAAAGTGTGGAATGCACATAAGGGTTTTTGTATGTCTACATTACGTACCCACAAAGACTATGTAAAAGCTTTAGCTTATGCCAAAGATAGAGAGCAGGTTGCTTCTGCTGGGTTAGATAAATCGATTTATCTATGGGATGTTAACACACTAACTGCTTTAACAGCAAGTAATAATACAGTGACAAGTAAGTTGCAAAACTGATATTCTATTTCCTAGAATTTTACACAAAAATTTTTATGTAGCGTCAAGCTTAATTGGTAACAAAGAATCCATATACAGTTTAGCTATGAATCCGTCTGGTAGTGTTATAGTTAGTGGTTCTACTGAAAAAGCCTTAAGGTTTTGGGATCCTAAAACGTGCGCCAAATTATTTAAACTAAAGGGTAAGTTTTAATTATTGATTTTATAAGATCGGAATAACGATATTTTAACTGCAGGTCATACCGATAACGTTAAGGCACTAGTGGTTTCGAGAGATGGCACACATTGCATTTCTGGTAGTAGTGATGGTTCTATAAAAGTATGGAGTTTGGGTGCTCAAAGGTAAAATGTTTATCTACATAACTAGTAATTTATTTAATTATACTTCTTTTTTCTTAGGTGCATCCAAACAATTCGTGTTCATTCCGATTCTGTATGGGCTTTACTAGCAACAGAAACTTTTCAATATGTGATATCTGGTGGCCGTGATAAAAAGGTACTTAATATTTTACTTGGATTATTACTTCAATTCATCTTTGACTGTTTTAGGTTATGATGACTGAATTAAAGAATCCTCAAAACAGTATTGTGGTGTGTGTAGAAGACGCACCAGTGTTAAAAATGTGTTTTACAGCCGATCATCAGGCAGTGTGGGTAAGAGTATTTTTATAATCAAGTTTCATCAAATACTGAAAATATCAATCGTTAGATATCAACTTCCGATTCAAATATTCGTTGTTGGAAGTTACCTACAGAGAAACACTTCAAAGAAGAAGCCAAACTTCCAACAAATCCAATTTCACTTATACCAGGTGGCTCTGCGATTAAACAAGCATCTATTTTAAATGACAAAAGGCACATTATTACTAAGGACACCGACAATAATGTTGCCGTTTTTGACGTTCTGAGGGTAACGTAGAGTATATTTTTTTTATTAATATCCTATATAAATATCCTTAGGCTAGAAAAGTGGAAGATCTTGGACAAGTTGATTATCAACATGAAATTAAAAATAGGTATAAAATGATTTATGTCCCCAATTGGTTTAACGTTGATCTTAAAACTGGAGTAAGTTAAAATCTACATTATTAAATGTTTTTTCTAATTGAGTTGAACTTTCAGATGCTAACAGTTCATTTGGGTCAAGATGAAGTTGATTGTTTTTCGGCGTGGGTATCTGCTCGCGATGCCGGCATAAAAGATAGTGTAGAGCCTGATCGAAAAGTTAACTATGGAAAACTTTTACTACAAGCTCTTTTAGAACATTGGCGAGGGGTTGAAAATGATCCCGAAAATAAATTATATTTTAGCGTTCCCACTCATACTCCCCTTATTTTTAGGTATATGTAGCTTTGTATAATAATTATTATAAAATATTTTTTTGATTTATTTACAGTGAAGTTGGTGGTCGAACATTGTATCGTGTTCTGGTTGGAGACACTGGGGGTGACACAGAAACTGCTTTGTTAAACGATACAGTTCCAAGTTGGGTAACCTCTAACGTAGAAGAAAATTGTACTGGAAAATTTATTAAAATTCAGTTTTATTTACAACCCCATCCAAGTGTACCGTCTCATTTACTTAAGCAGGATCGTTTGAAAAAGGTAATTTATGTTCTTCTAAATTAAGTGTTTTCTAAATAGACATTTCTTTATGCAGCCTGACAGATTAGTAGCAAATGACTTTATTCAATGTCGCAAAGTGGCCGAACATATTCTGGACAAATTATTAGGTGAAGGGAGTGCAGGTTCACCGGGTGGTGGCAGTGGTGATGTAGAAGGGAATACACCTACAAATGGTATGACTGCTGATCAAATTGAACTCATGTGTAACGATCAGGTTTGTTTAAATTTATTTTCACATAGTCATTTTGTAACATTAATTATTTAGATACTTGACCCATCCATGGATTTACGAACTGTGAAACATTTCATTTGGAAACTATCTTCAGATCTAACTCTATACTATAAATTAAATAATGTGAAATAGATTTTAGCCATTTTGATACTATTAAATTGTTTATTAATATTAATAGCTGTATTAGCATTTTAATTGTTTATTACTACGTTAATGGATTAATTGTACAAGTAAAATATATAATTTTTGTTCCGATATATCTCTGTACTTACTTATTTCTTTTTTGTTATTTTATAATTTGATATTTGGAATTATCTGCAATAGATGTTTATTACATTAAATTAAAAATTTGTAAATTACAATCTTATTAGAATTATGTTTTACAGTGGACTCCCTAATTTTTCACTTTTTAAAATTATAATGCTAACACATTGGGATTTCTCACACCTCAACATCATTGTTTTGAGAATAATTATCTTCAGATCATAATAAGCTCTATTATATTATTTAATCTTCAATATGCGGAATTGTAAAACAACCGAAAAGATGGGCTGGAAAACATCAACAACCTAAACGATGATCTATTTTAAAGAATAGGTACCTACATATTTTATATTGAAATATCTAGTTTTTAGACGAAAGTTTATAGAAACTACATATTTCGACATAAAATATGCATTTCTTAAATTTCAAGTTAATTTGTCAAACCGTTTTTAAAATTAGTATTTTCTAGTGAAAAATTACAAAAATTATATGGCCACGCTTAGTGGATATTCCGAATAATCTTCAAATTCGAACAAGTAACAACAAAATGTATGTTTGGCAAATAATGTAATTGGCAATGGCAATCAATCGAGTTGCACCAGTGGCGTAACAATGCAGCTATCAGCATGTGCTCCAGAGTCAAACCGGGCCCCCAAATAGGTGAGAAATTAATGTAAAAAATGTTTTAAAAAGTCCTCTCAAGGGTAAACCGCAGAGGCAACTTGGTGTATAAGATCTAGAAATTACAAGAGAATTGTTAAGGAATTGCAAACAAAAAGAGAAAGTGGTGTATAAGATTTTGGTCTGTGATTTATTCCTCGGGGTCCTTTAACCCATATATGCCCAGTGATTCAAATACGAAACAATGTTTATTTTTATTTTTTTTTAATTTACTATTTTTTTTCAATGTGGAGCTTTTATGAAAGTTCTTGTTTTGGTTTCGTTTTTAAATCACTGGGCATATATGGGTTAAACGTAATATTTTGAAACTTATTTTTGTAAAATATTCAAATAAATTCAAATAAAATAATAACAGTATGTATAAAAACTAGAAAATATCTTAACCGTCTCGAGGAAAGATCCTACATATGATTTATTTGCAACTAGGAACTTTTTTATTCAGTCGTTAATTCATCTGCGTAGTATTCTTTTTCATGTTTTATAATAGCACTATCATATTTTCCATTGTAGATCAAATATTTTATTTTTTGTGGTCGTGATGGGGCCAGGCTCTTAAACGCCTGGGCCCTTGTTCTATTGAACACTGGTAGAGTTGGACGTCAATCGCAGAGCCCCGTTAAGGCATGTGAGTACCCTAGGCATATTTTTTTTCCGCCCCCTTATAATTAAATATTGAAATTATTATAACAGCATAATATATTTATTAGATAAAAAATATAAACTCTGGGAACCAAATTTATACCTACTATTATTTGTTTTTAAATAATATTTTAATGTATTTCATTATGTTTAATTTTTATTTATGTTACAATTTTTATTTGAATTTATTAGTATTTTTGCGCCCCCTAAAAGACTGCCGCCCTAGGCAGCTGCCTTTCTTGCCTAATGGATAAATCGGCCCTGGTCAATCGATTTCCACACCAATGGAGTTCCACGGTATTGACTATTTACTAGTACCTATTATATAGAGATTATAAATAAGAGAATAATAACTGGTCAAGTTGATCAAAATTTGCCCCTTTTGGTCTTTCCAATTACGAATTCCACATTCTTTTTTGGAATTACAGTTAAGCTGTAATTTGTACATTATAGGTACCCAGAGTTGTATAAAGCACTCAGTAAAAGTAATTCAATTACCAAATACTTTGTTAATGTTGAAAGTGCTTGAAATACCAAATACTAAATTTTTTTAAAAAAGTAATTGACATTTCAATTGCTAAATTACTTCACTACGAAAAAGAAATTCAATTATAAAATACTTCCTAAAAAGTTATTGAAATATTAAAAAATTAACCAAAAAGTATTTTCAGTTACCAAAAGTAATTCATTTTCCCAAAGTAATTCAATTACCCATTAATTCCCCATTACCCACAATTCAGAATATGTAATGCAATTTAAATAAACACGTCATTTCTTAAAAATACAATTGCGTATTTTGTTTTACATGTTAAATGAATAAATTGCATAACTTTTATTTATTATGTATGTTGTTTCGAACAATCGAAACACGATGTTTAAGCAATGTGCAATATAAACTAATTTATTCATTTAGCATAATTATAAAACAAAGCTTTTCAATTTTATAAATTAAGTTTCCCGTTTTTTAATCAAATTAATCATTTTAATATTTGACAAAGAAACTATCGCAGTAAGTACCTTTACTCGACACCCGGGGCTTGAGTCCTCTTCATGATTCGTAGGATTGGCGCTGTAGTGGCTGCTCCCGCGCTGCTGCATTGTATAAACGAGAGTAAAGGCGAAGCTAATATACACTAAAATATTTGGAGTAATAAAATGCGACAAACTTTGATTATAATTTATTTGTAATAATAATTGGCACACATTTTTACAACAAAGGACTATGGCAATGTTCTGTACAATATAATAAAACGTCAATAAATAAAAATTTATACAGAATTGTACAAATAATAATAATTAATCAATAATAAATTCAGTAATTGCATAATAATGCACATACTTTGTCATTAAAAAGCTAGGGTATAAGCTAGCGGTTAGTTGACTAGTATGAAATATATAATGAAATACTGATGTGTAATTATCGTATGTATGTATGTAGGATTTATGTGCTTTATTTCAATTTTTTCACCAATTAATTTTTTCTCCTATTACGTTATAACTAACTAATTAACAATATTTTAGCGACATTTTATATACAACAGTGACCTCTTTGGTAAAAAAAATATTATTGAAAAGTAGGTTTACTCTGCATCATCTATTAAAAGAGCAATAAATAATAATAATAATAATAAAACAAATTAACATTTAATGTACCTATCTAATAATAATTTTAATTAGATTTCAAAGAAGAATCAGCTAAACAGTTCGTTGTTCAGCGGTAGCCTATTATCTTAATTTATATTTCTTTATTAATTCATTTGTGCTAAGTACATTTTTAACAGTTAATCTATTTTTTATTTTTGTTTGGAACTGCAAAATAGTATTTGCAGCAGAAAAGACTCAGGAACTAATTTACACAATTAATGGAAAATTACATTAATTATTAGTCTCATTCAACGATATCACAATTTCAATATTGCAATAATTATTTTTTTTAATTAGCTAGATATGCTTTCCATTATTTTTTAAAGATATATTTAACTGGTAAATAGAAATACATAAAGCTTGCCACACTTTTCTTGATAGCAAGCTATTAATTTGACTAGAATTGTATGTAGCATTTTTTATAATTGATTTTTTTTTACATACTCTTACACCCATCTGACCGTACGCTCATAAAAGTGCATTTAACTCACACACCGATGAAATTTTTTAAATCATAATTATAACAAAAAAACCGACAATTGTTAAAATTTTTTCGCACACACCCACCCCCCTCTCGTATAGAAATATTAAAATTTTATAAAATTCTAATAAATGGAATTATTAATAAATTGGTCGTAAAATGTCTAATATAGTTCTCTATCTAATATTTCTACTAACTCATACAGAGTGTTTAAAAATTCGTAAAAAAAAGTTAACGAAACTTTGTCTTTTTTTAAAAGTTCGTGTAGGTATTTTCGGGTAGGTAAATTATTAAATTGGAATCACTAAACGAGAATTGTAGCAGTAATGATAATTTACTTTGATGTTCCTATTGTTAACACCCTGTATAACCAAATCACTAACCGACGCGACGTACCTACTCTATGTCTTGTTCTAACGCGCGACTAACTATGAACAATTGAAAATACAATAAATCTTTTTATTTCAATTTGAAAAGTAGCATAAAACTACAAACTAGGTAACTATTTTGTTTAAAATTGACAACTTTTTAAAGCATCATACTTTGTAAGCTATAAATATATTTTTCACAATTTTTAATATTCCAAATTATGAAAAATTGTCGCAACAAATTTTTCTCCCTTCCTTTTTGTACAAATTTGATATAATATTTAAATGATAAAATTTTAAATATTATTAACTACAGAGTAAGGCAAAATTTTCCTAGATGCATTTATGATATTTTGGAAATTGCATAATAGGTAGGTAATATTTGATTTATAAAATTTCACAAATGTGTGCGTTAACAACTTAGAGTTTGTATAAAAATGTTTTCAACCCTTTTTATCAATAACAAATATTTAGGTGTTAACAGAAGCAGATCTCAAACTAACGTTTCTTTGTCATTTATTTGCAGAAAAATTGTCCTAAAAAGTTTCTTCTATTGCTTTATTGTAGATTTATAGATATATCACTCTAATATCATTTTTGTAAACACCATATACAATTTATATATAGGAGGTACATAAATTTTTTCAATTGCAAACGTGTAAAAACTACGGCAGTAGGCTATTAATGCTTCACAGTGACAATTATTGTGATTTTACAAACGTCAGTGTGAAAATCTACTCCTCTTTACTTTGTAAGCTGACAAGACATAAAACTGCCATTTATTTGCAAACAGAACAGCCTGGCTACTATTATAACTAGGAAGACACTTGAGATGTGGCCTAGCAAGCAGCAGCCGCGACAGGCAGAAGAAAACAGGCAACGATTGTGCTGATTCTACGTTATTGCACAGGTGGCTCAAAAGTGTTTAGGAATGTTAAACCGGCTCCATACCGGCAAAGTTCAACCCCCCGACCTATCAGTCTTGTTACTCCCCCCAGAGTCACTGACATAAATAATCTGATCACTACTATTAACTCGTAGACTTTCATTACTATATTGTTTAGTAACATCACTGCTCTGAGTTTGAGCGCTATAAGCACTAGAGGTATATCTGGCCATGGGTGTCGGAGAGGCAACCAATCCGTCATAGCCCACTGCTGATGTATTATCACCACAATGGAAATTATAACTGCAGCAAAGCACTCCATCCTGCGAACACAAATAATTTTATATTTACAACTTTTTATGACACAACATTCTTCACCAGTTTTGGCAAAGCGTGTCAAATCCCAAGAAAAATTGTGTTATAGCATTTTATTTAATTTATGTGCAATTATTTTTATAGCAAAACTCCTTCACATGAAGATAAATTCATCAAATTAACTTAAAATCCGATTTAGACTTAGTTTCATTTTATGAATTTCCAAAAATAACGATTAAAGAATATAACGTGTGAGCCTCATCCACATAAGCTCACGGGGGAAGTGATACTTATTTAGCCATAGATGTTATATCATATTATTATTTTTGCTCATAGTTTACAATACAAATATTGGAAATACAATTTGCGTTAATAATAATAATATAATGCTTTAAATCAGGGGTGGCCAACCCAAATAATCTTGCGGGCCATTTTGGAAATGCATCATAACTCCGCGGGCCACATGTAAAATTGTATATCCCCATATTAGATTTAGATACACTATCCATTTTTTTTATTATTTATTATATAATAAATATATTTTGTAAAAATGGGATGAATCTCGCGGGCTGGAAAAATATTCAAGGCGGGCCGCGGGTTGGCCACCCCTGCTTTAAATGATACTTTTAAACAAAGAGTCGCCCTGCGTTAGTCTTCTACTGCATTCGGATCACGACTGACTATACTTCGTGGTTCGCCGAGGAACTCATCCACATCCCCACCATCATTCGTTGTTACCGAAGCCCTTGGCGTTCGATCTTCACTCTTATTTCCCCTTTGTTGAGTCACTTTTCTTCATTCCAATAAATTTCAAACAGAATACGTCGCTAAAGAAGTTTCATTTTAAAAAGTTTTGAAAGTGATACGAAAAACAATTTTATCGAGATATCATGGAAGACGCACACACACACAGATAGAAGCGTTCCTGTACGTCGACGTCGACTGTAAATCTTTTGCTGACTTCCATGTTCATCATATTCAGCTTTTCTGAAAAAACAATTTTCGTAAATTAGCCCGTTAAGCTTCCGTCTCTTCGTATATATTTAAATTCCTCGCTCATTGCGGTTAACCAATTTTTGTTTCTGTACTTATCTTTTCCATTCTTTCTTCGTGCAGTACTAAATTTAATTTAATTTCGTAATATTACTCCCCTTTTTAAACTTTTTACCGTTCTTGCACTTTTCATTTGTTTCAGTTCTAATTTATTTGATGCCCCGTTCATAATAGTTTCTTCCTCCTTTGGTTCCTTCTCGGAAATGTTGTCTTCCTACTTGTTTTCTTCTTTGTTCTGGATAGATTTCACTTTCTCTCTCCTCAATTCAAAAAACTCGTTTCTTAATCTTAAGCAGGAATATATACCTTTTTGCTTTCGGTTTCCATTTTACGATTCGTCGTTCGTTGGTACTCTATGTTCTGCATCCAAACAAACATATTATGTAGTCGTTGGTTGGTTTTAGTTTATACCACAGTTCGTAGCTTGTTGAAGTTCGGTTCTTTAGATAACATGTTAGAATTGCTTTGCCTCGCATATCGCTGAGCACATTTTGATTTTTTAATTTTGAATGGAACAATATAAAAGAAAGACGTCTAATGCGTGGGCTAAACACGCGAGGTCAATCTTGCAATAAGAAAGATACTGCGTTCTAACAACCGGTTTTGAGGTCTTCGTCTTTCTTATTGCTTAGATAGGAAACATGCGTTCTAGCCCGCGTATCATACGTTTCTTTGTAAAGGCACCTAATGAGCTCTCTATTTCTCTTTCAAATTCAAACTGTTCTAATTTCACTTGCCACTTCTTATCGTCTTTATTTTCTTTTCAAACCTTCTCTCCGTCCTTTTTCTAAATTTTTTAAGTTTTTCCAAAAATTCGTCTTTCATTTTGAAACGTTCGTTAACGTTCATCTGTGAACCTAATTCTATATTTATTTCCATTTTTTGAAACGCAATCATAGAACCAACATGGTTAGGATGTTACAATGCGCCCGACAGAATCAGATGATTCAAGACGAATTATCCTCTTCATTCCTAATAATTGAACGATCAATACGCTTTATTGCGTTAGTTTTTTCATTTCCTGGAAGAAAACTAATTTAACACTTTGACGATGTAAGTCATTTTGTCAAGTTAAGTCGTTTTAATGTCATATTAGCGAACAAACTATTTTATTTGGCTAACCGCAGGCGATAATGTTTATGTGTAATAAATCTTGTTTTCGCAGTATTTGTATCGAGAAAGCACTGCAGGACATTGGTATATTGGTGGTAGCAAATCGATAAGTGAACGGAGGACGAGATGAGCGCATTTAATATTCTTTTGTTACTGTATTGAAGGAAGGAACTGGTGCACTATTTCGATTTGTATCTAGTACTAGTTTGGCATTTTAATGAAGATATCTTTTGTTTTATTAATTCCTTTGGCGCCCAACATTAATACATCTATTTCGCAGTTGATTATAATAATAATTCACCCTAGTTTACGAACGCCTTCCTCTCGGTCTGTAGATCGAAAGTTTAGCCGATCCGTACCAACCATCTACGATAAAAACGGGCAGTCTATCGCGACGAACCTAAATGAACAATACACGAAATAATTTCAAACGACCGCATTCCATTGCTATAAAAACAAAATAATTGAGAAATTTGAAAATTGTTGTGTAACAATTGCAAAACTATTATACTTCATGTAAAAGAGCTTCCTTTGCCAATAGTCGGCCAAAAACGTTTATTATAATGAAGATACGGATAAAACTGGAATCGATTGGAACGATCAATCTCAAATTCCAATACCGTTTATCTGTACCTGTAATTACCTATATAACTATTGTGATTTTGTGCTCATAAATTTATTATAACTACTAGATACTATTTTAATAAAAATTTAGTTTGTCAAAATTTTAATGCACATGCCACAAAAACACACACGTAACCTACAACTACTAAACAGTTGCGTTTCAAAATTGAATAGAATAATTAAAAATTTTCCAAACTAAACTAAGTAAAGCATGCAATTTGCCAATACACATCTATAGAGTGCTTTGACCAGATCTAAACTACTCGAGTCAGGCAAAACAGGCACTACTAGAGGTGTGTATAAGTTAAAAAAGAGTGTAGTTAGAGTGATGTGATTACCGATGCACACAACACGCGACATTGCTCACCAATTGGGCGCAGAACGGCACCTGGAAGGGAACGTAGTGTTAATTGTTAGTATTGCCTAGCTTAGCTTGCCTAGCTCTACGCAGCGGCCAGCCATGCCATGTTATGTAGTATTAATATGAATGAGATGACTTGACTATTTCTGTTATTATTTGCAAAAATATACACGTTAAATCTAATGTTTGTTCTGATCAGAGTGTACCAAACAATTTAACGATATTCCTCTTCCTAATAATTATGCAATACATATTGGAAAGGTAGCTACGTCATTTCAAAATTAGCTGCGACCTACGACAACAGGCGAAGACCCAACTTGCTGCGATGCCATCTAAGAAGCTTTTCAAATTAATTAAATTTTTCGTCTTTCAGTATTTTGCTTTTACGTAACATTAAAAGCATCCAAACACAGTTTCTCTTATGTCTGTGACGTCAGATGGTAGCACGACGAGTTTGGTCTGCACTCACTCACATCATCATTGGAAGAATCTTCAATTTAAAAATAACAACGTTGGGTTAGCAGCACCTCAACCTTTACTTTGGCTGTGAGTTAAAATCCAAATCATAAAGTTAAATTGTTTGGTATCAACAATGAGTTAATAATGTTAATTAGAAATGGAGCAACACAGAAGGCTCTAGCGATTAGTTCTATATTTTTGCGCTAATGCACAAATACAGGCAATTAACATGTCTGGACACCTGGTCGCTGATCAAATACGTTAGATACAAACACATTTGTTTAAATTTAAAATCTTACCTTGCAGTTGCAGGCGACACAAGGATCTTTAGGATCGGCAAATTGAGCACCCGATTCGTATAATCTGCCCGCAAAAGTGCAAGGCTTGCCGGAAATCGATGTATTTCCGAATGAGCATAAATCATCACAATGAGGACAACAATCACCAGGTGCTTGTGTTGGATTATCACAAACCAGAGGAGGACATTTCATATCCCAACAGTCTACTTCTCCATATAAACATTCACAAGTTTGACATTGGTAGGACCAGCGTTCACCGTGCATTAGAATAACATCCGAGAGTTCTTGATGCTGACAAGCTAACTGTCTATCACATTGAGGACAGCATTTGTTCTGAGAGCTTCCAGGAATGGAGCAATTACATGAGGGTTCCCTACACGTTATCACTCCATAATCACATTCACATCTACGGCAAGGTTGACCGGCTGGCGATACCGTGCTTCCTGTGCTTACTTCGTTTCCTTCAAACATGCAATTTAATCTACAATTATTGTTTCTGCCTGGGGGGCAAGCACATCTAAAACCTCCATTTGTATTTACACATTGAGCTGATGGATGACAAGTATGCATTTGTTGTTCACATTCGTCAATATCTAAAAAGCGAGCGAATGAATAATCAATAATCTCGCAGTAATCGAGAGTTTTACCTTGACATAATGTTCCCAAATTATTGTCAATAACAGGACTACGATAACCAGGTTTACATTCACAATAGTACCATCCAATCATGTTGACGCAAACTGAAGCGTCCGTACATCTGTGTGAATTCGTCGCACACTCGTCCAAATCACGTTCACAACTGGATCCAGTATAACCATTTGGACACGCACACTTTTCAGGACTTCTACATACTCCGCCATTTAAACAACGTTGATTACATATTGCTAAATAAAAATTATCAACTATGCGGAATATTAGTAAAATAAAAAATTCTTACGTTCACATACGTAGCCGTTACCATTGTAACCATTTTTACAAACACAGTGGTAACTTCCTTGAGTATTCACACAATTTGCATTTATATCACAACCGTGTTCCCCTGTACTGCACTCGTCGATTTCGGCACAATTAAACTTGTCTATTCTTCTATATCCTTGCAAACACTCACACATATAAGAACCAGGGGTATTGACGCACTTGGTGTTTAAGTTGCAGTGATGACCTTCTGGTCCTCCTTCTTGCAGACATTCATCAATATCTGTTTCAAATTAATAAAATATATTAATTTTTACACCTGATAATGATTAGAAAATATTTTTGAAACAAAATTTAAAAAAAAAAGAAATTTGTTTTCAAAAATATTGAATAGTTCCCCCCTCTCCCCCATTTAAAAGATCAGTAATTAATACAAAAAGCAAAGCATTAGTAAAATTGCAAAATGGTTCGTTTGAAGTTCTTATTTTTAAGTACTTAGATAAATTTTGATTAAGTATGTACAAAGTGAAAGATGCATACCAGAACAAACATGTCCATCTCCACGAAAGCCTTGGTCGCAATGGCAAGTGTAAGTAGTTTGCAGATTATGACATGAGGCATTAACATGACAAATATGCCCTTTAGCGCAGTAATCAATTCCTGTTAAAGTAATGGAACATAGCTATGTTAGTTAAGTAAGTTCAAGTTAGTGTAGAGATAAACAGATATTAATATGTTAATTACATACAGTAAAGCTCAGGCAAAAAAGTAAATCAGTGAATTCGTACCTGGACAAAATTTGCAACATTCATCAGGTACACTAAATTGTTCTTCTGGAGGACATGAGAGCTTAGGACACTTAGTTTCAGGATTTATCCTATTGCATTGCATACTTCCATCTCGACATTCACACTCAACACACTGACGTACCACTAGTTCTCCATGGTCATAAAAAACTCCATCCATGCGACAACGTCCTGTTAACAATTCACAAAGAAGAGTTAGTTTAATGTTAAATATACGTACAATATTTGTCAAAAGAGACAACGAATTGAACAGTGTTCTGATATGGTTTGCCATTAAACAACAAAAACAGCCCAATAAAAGAAAAAAGAACTCATGCTATCCATATAGGGTGGGTATTATGCATTGTAAAAGAAAATTACTAAACATTACAACTTACTAAGACAACTTTGACAGCATTCGCCACTAATATTAACGGGATTCTTGCAAGCTGGAACCGGGCACTCCACCGGGCGACATTGAACTTCTCCATGCTGTAGAAATAGATGAAAAATGCAAAATTTATCATAGACATAGGATTAATGAACGCAACTGCAAGTCTAGATTGCCTGTTCTTATCAGGCGATACGAACGAACGCAAAATTTTGATGAAAAGCATAAGTGAATTTTTATAAGAGTTAAGATTGGTGTAAATATTTACTAACCACGCAAGCGCATAAATCACATCCGCGTTGCCAAGTGGCACCGTCCGCGTGAACCGAGCCGTTGAAGCGGCAAGACTTCTGGCAGTCGCATTCTTCTACCTTAGTGATACGGCCTTCAGCTGCTACTAACTGCAAACCACACAATTATATACAATCAAAACAGAGTACAGACGCATAAGAGACGTTACATGGTAGTCCATATACCCTTTCGGAAAGCTCCTGAAGATGCCTTGTCAGCTCCTGCACGGTGCTCTGCAACAGCGAAAACTGACCACACGTCGGACACGTAGAATCCAGACTCGGACACTGCGACAGATATCCATGAGAACCACTTATTAACCTCACGTCCTGCATGGCTCCCTAATAAGAAATTCTATATCATTAGTAACGACTCTGGAAAAACCATTTTGGACATCACCCAAAATCAATTCAAAGGTTTTTACCTTAAAATGATAGTGCTTATTTCTCTGGCCCACCCAAATTTGTTGCGGTAACGAAAAATTTCGATCCGGCGCACCCGGTCTTAGCAATCTTTTATACAGTGGATGACAATCCACCAGCAGTTCTGCCTGCGAACCACTAACAAAAATAGCTACATGATGCCACAAATCGTCCGCTAAGCGATAATGAAAAGTTTCTACATACACTTTATTGTCCACTCGCGACGTATAATGTAACCGAATTTCATTTTTTCTACCACTAGATTGAAGTTCTAAATAACGATTATATCCATGTGTAAAACTCACTAAACTACCCGTATTGCCATCTTCTTGGCGTACCCAAGCTGATATTGTGAACTCAGGACTATTACGTAATAAATCTGATACTTGTTCAAAAGCTGACGGCGGAAGTTTTAAGTCTCGATAATCACCTAAAATAAAAAACACTCTGTTAACATTTATATAAAAAAAAAGCGATACTGGCAGAGTATATGCAGTATTAACCAAAGTGGAAGAAACAATTTGGAAAACTTAAATAAAAAGTATTTGAATATAAAAATACACGTCAATATATATTATTATATGTATAACATTACCGTTCTACGTATCAGGGATTTACCAGTAAATGGAATTATAATAATATTTTAAACTAAAACCAAGTTAAATAAACGCCGAAGTATTTTTAAAATTGTATTTATTAGACACGATATTTCGAAAGCTGTTACTTTCATTTTCGAGTTTAAATAAACAAAATAAAATAATAAATACAATTTTAAAAATACTTAAGCGTTTATTTAACTTGGTTTTAGTTTAAAATATTATTATAATTTATTATCACAAGTTACGAATTCTAAAATTTATGTAAATGGAATTATTATTTAACGAAGAACACTAACGTGTTCGAAAGCTAACAAGAATTTATATTGCTGTTTTATTAACTTGTTTTAGGTTTATAGTTGAACTTATTATTAATTTTCACAAGTTACGATACTTAATTAATTGGAATTATTATACAGTATCAGACGGTATCGGTAGTAAGTGGCAGTAGTAAGCAGTAAGTAGCATTATTTTATTAAATACTGCCAAACAGCATTGTAGTGTTCATCCATATGTGCACCCTCTCTCGAGATGGAAAGATCAAAAAACTAAGCAAACTTGCACGCTCTGTGATGCATCAAGTTACCTGTGGTAACATTGTATTTGTCCAGTTGCCATGGCAACATGAAAAATTATTACAAATTTTATTTGAATTGTTTTCATCGCTATTAATTTTTAAATTACAAAGTCCACCGCACGTTGAACATCGGGCAGAACAACAGCAAATTCGTACTACGTACGGCAAGGAATTAGTAAAAAAGGTCGTCTTCAAGCATCACAGGATGATTGCCACAATAATAGGTCCAATATGCGGCAGACAAACTTTAGAACTTGATCAATTCTAATTAATTAATTTCATTTTACGCTCGATGAACCAAATTAAATAGAAAATAATCCAATTTTATGAGAAGTGTCAACATTTGCCGATGACTATAGAATATTTATAGCTCATTTAAGTTAATGAAAAAGCATAATTTAAGAAATGATGTCAATACCAAATCACTTAATTCGTATTGAAATCGAACACGATTGAGGCTCCCGTTAAATATTTGTTAAAATAAACGAAAATTAGATGTACGAGTATAAAGTTTCCCAATCAAACGGAGTTTTTGTAACATACAATACATTTTTTCAAATTGTATTTGAAGGTCTTTGACCTTATAGCAAGCTAGCTAAGAGCTCTTACTCGCTGATCATTCATTCGCACTCATCAGAAAATCAGATTCAGGATCGATTTACAATGAACCAATGAAAGAACTTCAATCAACTTTCAACTCCGATTTGATGATAATTGCGTACATTAGAAGAACTTGGTATTTACGTTAAAAAGAGAGCTCCATTCTTCGAAAAGAGGTGACCATCCTGTTTGTTGCACAGCAACGCATTTATAACAGTGACGTGCCATTATTTGATACAATTATCTTGACAAATATAAAATAGCCTCACGGACTTTTCTTGATAATTTAAAAAAATGCGTTATTGCTTTGAAGCCAGTTGCCACGAATACATATTTGTTTACAGTCTTAACAGGGCAAACGAGGCAAAGGCCGAGCAAGAAAAACCGATTAGTTATTCGTATTTTTATTTCAGTGAATATGTAGAATTTGATTATTTCAAGTTTAAACAGCTTTTCTTGTTTTTCCTTTTTTCAACATTCATATAAATTAAAAAATCAAAATTTCTAATATCTATTAACATTTTATCGACAAATACATGTTGTAACAACGTTAATGAATTCATGATCAATACAAACCACGAATATTAAATTACTTTCAAATAATAAATGCATGTAGTATCGGCTACTTTACTAATTTCATCAACTCGCTAAATAATAATTTAATTAAAAAGTTACCAAGTTCAAACCACATTACAAAATCGGGTTAGAATAATTCTCCGCAATCAATGTTAAATAAAAAAAGTTGCTTTTAACACTAGAAACTGTTAAATTCGCAAATAATTTTAATGTTTTTTTTTACGGTATTAGTTTACTATTAATTTTCTGAGCAGTTAAATTGATTAGGTAAAATTCAGAAGGTTAGTGAAGATGGAGAACTGTATGTTATTTTTATTGCACGCATGTGATGACGTTTCAGCTAATAAATTTGTACTGCATTGAAGCATATTGAAGTTCAATGTTCCTTTTTTTGCTTATCGGAAAATTTGTAATATTTTCTTAGAATTTACAGGTAAAGTTATTTTTTTCTAACTCCCTTGAAGTTTAATAAATTTTTGACTTCCAATCCAGGAATTTGTTGGATCATCTGTGAGGTTGGCAAGTGTAATATCGTATGGATAGATCAGTGGTCCCCAACCATTTTAATGTGGTGAGTTATTTCAAACCCGAACGCTGGGATAGATCATTTTCGAATTCTAACTTTTGTTTGCGCACAAACTTTTCAAAACGATTAATTCCGACGTTAATGAATTTGTTGTTACAAGATAATTTTGATAACTGAAGTAACTGATACTTATCAATCTTATTCCAAAATTCGGATTTTATACAAGAACTCGACTTATGCTCTTAATAAATAATAAAACGCTCTAAACGTCCAATTTATCACTGGATAAATGACCTCGGTATACATTTGCATATTGTTCGGACTTTCAAAAGTCGTAACTAACTATATTTTGTACTTGTAGCAAAGATTTTGAATGTTAGATTTCATTTGTTACCTGTCCATGCATTGTTACGAGTACATGCAATGTTACTATAGTGAAATTATTGTACTTTGATTTTTTTTGCTTCTTTTTAGATTTTAGAGCATGCAATTACCAGATCGAAGACAATTATCACGAAATGCGTTTATCAAAGTCCAGTGGTAAGGATGGGATAAATGACCAACTGTTGATCATTCCTTATTTTTCAGCTTAATCGTACCGAGGTCCATTCTCCGTTATAACATGGTGAAAGTTAGTGATAACTTAATCAATTGATGGTAAAAGAAATGATTTGTTTACTTCAGCGGAGCTGATTGAATCTGATGATGCTGAATTATGCGAAACTGGTTATCCAAAATAAAATTAAATAATGCAAGCATAAATGATAATTGTCCGATGTTTCGAGCCGTTTATCGTCTCATTTTCAAGGCAATACAATAATATAAAACAAATATAAATTTAATATTAATATAAAAATCAAATTTCGTAAAATAAATTTGACCATTTATACGACAAATTTACGTCAATTTGTCTATTGTCGTAAATCTTACAACCTCAATTCGCCGTCGATCTTGGCAATTGGATCTTTTCTACAGCTCCATGTAGCGCATTTTAACAATAAATCTGCATCTGCATGCTACAAGATCCAATTGACTCGGGAATTGAAGTCACCAGATCATAAAAAGCGTTGTGACTTCAATGATTCGGTGTTAGAAAAGCACCAAGTTGATTACAATTTTTCTAACAAAATTATTATCAGCGATGAGGCTCATTTTCAAATGAATGGCTATGCGTAAATAAACAAATTGTCGCATTTTGGGTGATGAAAATCCATGGGTTATTCAGGAACAACTAATGCACCCACTGTTTAGTGCGGATTTGAGCCGCTGGGCAACGTGACTTCTTGAAAAATGATTGTGGCCAACTGTCCACGGTGAACGTAATCGGATATGATAACAAATTATTTTTGGCATCAATTTGATGACATTGATGTTGAAGACATGCGGTTTAAACAAGACAATGCCATGTGCCATACAGCAAAAGAAACAATGCAGTTATAGCACACAAAGTTTCCCGGACGTGTAACTTCTCGTTTCGGCTACTTAAATTGGCCGCTAAGTAATGGAAAATTTCTTCAAAACAGTGGAAGTCTGCAGGGCCGGCGATGGATGCCATTTTGCCATTTCGAAGTATAATTTCCGATGTTTAATTTCAACCTCTTAACATTAGAATATTAAAATTGTACCTCCAATTGAATATCTTTTATAGTTTATATTATTATGTAACTGAATGAAAACAGATTGGAAAATCAAAATAAGCTCAAAAACCAAAATTTACGTAGGACCAAAGTCCTGAAGATTTAAGCGAAAATTTCCAAAATTGAAATTGATCGAATATTTCAATCCTATCGGATGCAATTACAGAATAAACGGGATATCAATTATTCATGTTAACTAATCCACATGAAACAAGTTAATATTATTTCATGAAAGTTATAAAATTACCACAAGGATTAACCTATTTGTATTTGATATTCCGATTTTGATTTGATTTTGGCGATTGTTTATTAATATGTATTGAAACGACCCGTTAGAATATTCGATATGAAATTTTTTTCAGCAACTGAACATGACTTTTTTTTAATAAAAAGTTTTATATAAAAATGTGTTTTCTCAGAACAATTTCCAAGTCACGAAACTGAAAATAATAAAATAATAATTAATTTTTGCAGCAGAAGCTAATTTTATTTTGTGAAAATTATATGGTAAATTTCATGTCCAATACGAACAGTTCTGATTTTAATGATTATATCATTTGCTTTGATTGATTTTTAGTTCATCTAAGTAGGTTTTTCACTATTTTCATGTGCCGAATATGAATTCGAGTTAAAACTTTCCATTGTGCAACTGAAAATTGCTAAAAATCAAGAAGATGACGGCCAAAACTTCAAATATTTATTTATTGTCGGATTTGAGAATGAATGGATTAACGAGATTAGTGAGGTTAATAATAAATTGAATTAATATATTAAAATTTAAATGTAGATAATTTTCATCCAATTTTTATTTTTTTTTTTTTATGAATTTTTTTTTTTTATATATTACAGTCTTGAGAATGGAGAAATAAATTCTCCGAAACGTCGACTTAACATATCTTTTGTATAATTGTCTTTTCCAAACAAGCCAAAAATATTAAAAAAAAAAAAAAAAAAAAAAAAAATATTAAAATTTCAGCAAAAAAGTTCAAGGTTTAGCTAGAACTATAAAGTAGTCAAATATTACAACATTAGGATCATTTTCCTACTGACACAGATAATAATTTTAGTACAAATCCCCGGAGTCGGTGGGTCCGGTCTCAGAACAGAACAAAACTGACCAATTTATAAATCTAAATAATTTTAATAACAGGCAATAAAAAAACCTAGTTTTAACTGAAAATTTCTGCGCTCTATTTACAAATTATCGTTAACTCATGTTTAACCCCCCCAAGTTAGGTAATGTAAAAATCTAAGCTAAAACAATTTTACGAAATTTTGAGAACTTTTAAATTAATTTTATAAAATTTAGGGTAAACTGGTATGACAAAAAAAAACTAAGGTTGGTTACATAGACACATTCAAAATCTAACTTGACGTGAGCTGCTAACTTTTAATTATTTGTTTAAACTACTTTGGCCTATAGTAAAATGTTATTTAGTGCGTAAATTTTTCGGAAAATTCAAAAGCAATTGCTTACTTCAAAGTGATTTTTTGTTTTAATTAAAAACAAAAAGAATTACCAAAACCTTTCAACAACTACTTAGTTTACTTTGGTTTATCTTGTCCAATACATAACTTATAGGAATAACAGTGAAGTTAAAAAATTGCGCACGCTCTGTGTGTATAAGGGGTACGAAACACGAAGCTCTTAAAATTGACTATCAATCAGGAACTAAAAAAGTGAAATAATTAATGATGTTAGATTACAGTTGTCTAGGGGGTGCAACCAAAAATATAACCACAGTTTTCACTCCCTAGTGGGCCAATTTTATATCAATCAATTTATTATTTGATCATAGGCAGTGCCGGATCTAGTTATTTTTAGACCTGAACGGCAGGTTCTCACGGACAAAGACAGATATACTAATTTAATGCATTAGAAAGAGACCAAATTATGTTACAATTTCACGATTTTGGGAAATTTTTTTTGTATGTTTAAGAATAACCAAAGCAGAAAGATATTATAATATAAGATCAAATCTTCCACATAAAATAAAGTTTTCCTAATAATTTAAATTAAAAATTTGGTTTTATTGTATACAAATATTGGTCGAATTTCGGTCTCTATTGCATTAAAATATTACACCTGTCTTTGTCGGTGAGAACCTGCTCTTAAAGATAAAAGCTAGCGATCTTTAAAGGTAAAAGCTGGTGTCTTTGGAAAATTTCCTCCCTTTCCTTACAGAATAAAAAAAAGCTGTACTTTGCACACAATTTTCTGATTCTGTCTTTGAAGCAACTATTTATTGCGGTAAGCTGAGTATAGAATTATTTATGAAGATGTTATAATGTAGGAAATAAATAATTTATTTAGGAGTCACGCAAACTCGATTTGGTGATGGAGTTGTTGAAGCGGTCTGAGCTTTTACATGGTGAAGCATGTTATCCGCTAGTGAGTGCATTGATAGGTTTGAAGAAAAGAGACAAAACTTGTTTTATAATGACTCTACAAATATGATCATTGGCGTGCACATGCAACAAAATATGCAAGAAGTTAAGGTTACGCTCAACAGTATATATTGATCCTGAATTAAATAATAAACGTTGTACTTTCGGTTTCTTGATTGAATTTGTTTTTCAGGCAACTAACTTTACTACTGCTAAAGTCTTCAACTTAGTACTAGAGTTAATTTACGATACTGATGTGTGTGTATTATATACTAGTGTTCAACAAACATTTGTCACCCCCCACCTGTATTTTTAATTTTTTCTCCATAAAAACCAAGGAGGCAGGGGATCATATTTATTTTTATAGGTACATATCGTTCATTTGCACCGTATGTTATAAAACAAAAGCTAAATAGGAGGCCCCATATTATATTCAACTTTGAGTTCTAGAAAGCTAAATCCGCCACTGATTTTTACATACCCAGCATAATCCCTCCAGCATAACTATTCGTCCTCAGTTTCGGTTTTCCATACCCCCCAGACGTCCCATTTTACATTTACGTATTGTTTCCTTAAGACACACTTTTACAATAGAAGCTAGGTTCAACTGAACTGAAAGTGGAACTTAAAGATAAGTACGTTTCTCTAGAGACATAGGAAAGTAGTTTACTACATTGAAAAGCTTATTGTTTTCAATTTTTAAAGTATACATACTCAACAACTTGGTAAACTTGGCTTGAAAGTAAGTCGAATGAAAAAGACTTAAGAGGAAAATGCGGAGATCCCAATTTTTTACATTAGAACTCTCGTGCCAGAGGGCCCAAAGAAGATTCCGGCTTTTACTTTTTTGCTTATATCTCGAAAACAGATAGCCTTAGCCTAAAATTAGTTATATATAAAATTACAGCCTATAAAATTTCCTATAAGAATGTTTGTGATCATTTTTTATTATCTGTTATAGTTTTCAAGTTATCACAATCTAAAAATTTTAAAATAGGTTACAACTGCAAAGTATAGTTTATTTTTGTAATCCATATTACACGCTACAGTTTTATCTATTTCGGCAAAAACAAAAAACCTTCTGAATTTCCCAAAACTTTTCTTCACTTCAAGTTATCCACTTTTCGAAAATCAATCTATAGAATTTCCTCAGATTTTCTCACATTACCCTTTACTTGTACAACATATGTTCCCAGCGATTTCCATCTCGATATATTTTAAAATAAAGATACAGAGTGGTCCTTTTATTTTTAAATTTTGATTTTGATTTTATTCACCCTTCACTTGGTTTTAATATACACTGTTAAAAATTTCTATGGTAATTTTACTAAACATGTGTTGGAAGTTTTTACGCACCACAATATAGTAGTATTAAAACTCAGTATTGTAATTTTACTACACCTCATTTTGAGAAAATTACAAAATATTTGTTGCAAAATTACTACCCATGTAGTACAAATATTGGGGCAATATTGAATTTCCAATATTGAATGTGAACATTTTATACTGCGACTTTATTTATTTGTTATCAATTTACATACAAATTATTTATATAGAACAGATGATATACCACCGAACATCCCCGTGTAAATCTGTATCAAACTTAGCATTTTTTTTTCACTTACCGCACTCCCCGAGGTTCGAACCCATAACGCACGATTTGATTTTTACGAAATCCACCGCTCTTACCACTGACCTACCAAGCTTACTTATTTAAATTTGTTTGCCAAGTGCTATACATGTTATACATAATAGACCGTTCTGAAAATTACATATATTACATAATCTTTTTTATTTTCAACTTTTCTATTTCTTTTGTCCCAGAAAACAAAACAAAATTAAAATTTAATATAACTTAGTTTTAAAAAAGATTTATCATTTGCGAATTTCCAAAAATTTCATGTGATTCAAAATGCAAATTTTAATTGGTAATTCCAGTGGCAATTGTAGTAAAATTAAATTACAAATATCTTTAGGAAACTAACAAAATTTGGAATTTAGATCTGCGACACAGTGTTGTAAAATCTCAAAACGTATTCGATTAACACAAAGAATAGCAAAAGTGCAAGCAGAAGTTGTATAAAGAGGATGATGATTTGTAAATTTTTAAACATTTCTTGTAATTCAATTTACAAAGATTTTTTGTAATTTTACCAATATAGTTGTGGGAATCTAAATTGCAAATATGTTCAGTAAATCTACATCATTTTTCTATGAAGTCTACGATACAGTATTGCAAAATTATAATTAGTTTCTGAAAAATACAAAAGTGTAGTAAAATACAAACCTTTTACTATAATGAGATGTAATGTTACTAAAAATGTGTATTAATATTACTTTACGAAACACTAGTTTGTAATTTCACTATGCAATTGTTTTGTAAAGTTGTAGTAAATTTACAAAGATTTTTAACAGTGTACATTAAAAAATTACCTGTGCAGTTGTAGAGCTAGATTAAAGTAAAGTTTCAGTTTTTTCATGGATTATGAAAAGCAATTTGCTTTTTTTTTAAAACATCGGGAAATTTTTTGTTTTAGTTTAACGAAAATTTTTTAGGATCTTTATGAATCATGTGCAGTAGACAATTTTTTTTTAATATAGGAAAATATAATTTTCAAAATTAGTTTTAATATATCTAACGTAAATGCGGCAAGGACGTTTGCTTAGTCGGTGACATTCAACAAGAGTTATTGCTTTTAAAATAAAATTCGTGTATTTTGGAAAACGCAAAGAAACTGTTCAAATAAAATTTGTATGCGGTTCCAAAGAGTCTGATCGATAAAAAGTGTCATAGACTTCGAAAGAAAAACGCATGCGATAGTCTTGAAATGAAGTAACATAGAACGAAATTCTAGTTCATACTTACTATACTTACTAGTCAATGAATAAAAAAATGCATATTTGCGAAATAAAAATCAGAAATCACATCATGCTTGTAAATTGTAATAGTAGAATAAAAATCATACGATGAAGAGGAAGTTGAATGAGTTTCAAAATTTGCTTAACATTTAAAAACGTTTTCATAAAATTGCACTTTTAAATGTTATAATGAAATATATAAAAAGTTGCTTTTAATTTTTAATTAACTAAAAGGTTTAATTGATAAATTTGTTAAATTAAACAAATTAAATTATTTCTTGCTACAAAAAAGCTCGTTAGCGTAACCTCACGGAACAAACCAAAAGTTAAGTTCATTATACGGTGAAATGGTGATGATCAAAGTAGTCGTTAAATCTGATAACTCAAACGATTTTCCACTTCGTTTCTGATAAAATCGCATAAATAAACCACGTTTTTCTAATTAAAGAACGTAATCGCATTTTCGTCAAAAAAGTTAAAAATTCAATCAGTTAATTACCTTGAAGTAAATAAGCGGGTCGTAATTGTTGGGGCCCACTTGGCCCCGACGTGGGGGTCACGCCTATCCAACTATTGTTATGTAACCCCAGAGCTGCTAAAAGATCAATCGTCTGACTTGGAGAAGAACTTGTGAGAAGACTCGATGGAACTAAACCAGTCACTAAAAAAAAAAATTAAATTAGTTAATTTGTTTCACATTTTGAGGTAAGCCCTTGACAAATAGGCTTTTGACGATATGAATTTTAAGCAGCCAGCCATAGTTCATTAACTTGCCCAACCTTAGTCATTAAGCTAATAAAAATGTTTTAATGAAGGGTGGACAAGTACTCCGAGAGGGTCTCTATTTCATTAAATTCTTTGGCACACTTTTTTGTTTACTCGAGTCAGCTTTAATTAAACAATCATTCATATTACGTAAAATAAAATTATACCAGCGCGAACAGAAAAATTTACTATTTTATAGAGTAATTTATTCAGATATTATAATGTAGGGGGGCGAGGCATTGCAAATCACAGGCAGGTAATTAGTGATTGTTGAAAATGTCGATAATTATAGTTAAAAGGGTAATGGCTTTCCTTAATTATAGCTTTGATAACTTTCCAATATTTTTCTCGATTAGGTCAAAAATTTATAGTTGCAAAAAACTGATACTATCACAGCTGTAGAGTAAAAAACGAAAGATTTACGTTTCTTTGACCAACTTGAGCTTTTTCAAGTTAATAATCTCATTCAGACAAGAAGACGCCGAGACTAGAACTACAGATTCCATTTCGTCGGAAAAAATGGTGCAATAAATAAGTTGAAAATTAAATTTGACTTGAAAAATTTTCAATTATTACTTTGTAGAGTAAGAAAATTTGTATCGCATGGTAGTTACTGAATTGATTTATATTGCATAACATATGTTCAATAAAGTCTATTCGCGTGGCTTTAATATTTTACGTCACCCCATTAGCAACCCCATTTAGCAGAACTTATTGACCAAACTCGATGACTACAAACTTTTATTGTACTTGTAAACAATTATTCCAGTATCTACACAAGACATTACCTTAACGTACAATATTTTCGACAGTTTGTACAAAATTGAATTTTGTTTCATACAGACAGGGCTATATTATGCACTAGGCTGACTAGGCTAAAGCCTAAGGCGCCTTTTGCAAAAAAGGCGCTAGCCTCTAAAATTACAAGTATTAAATTCAAGAGTTTAATTTTTATTATTATTAACACAAATAATATAAAAAATATTGCATTACTTAGGTCGAACGATATCATAATTTATTTTCTTTCTGACTAGTAAAGCACGTGTTTTTTGTTTTAAGGGGTCTGACCACCCTGATCGCACCAAAAATGGGTTTATTGTAAAATAATCTGTAAACTCGATAATATGGAACGGAATTTATTTATTTTTGGACACATACTAGTTTATGGTTTTATGAAGATGTTTTGAAAATTTTGTTAAAAAATATTTAAAAATGACGGCCCTGCAGTAGTTGCCATGAAGGTTTATTGACCGATACGCCCGTAGTTGGTCGCAGATGAATCTCAGGAATTGCCAGGCCCGGATTGGCCATCTGGCAGTTCTGGCAAATGCCAGAAGGGCCGATGCTCTAGTGGGCCGATGAGCGGCCGAACGTTATCGCTATTTAGGGGACGATAATGTTTTTTATGGAAATACGAGAATTATTTAAATCTAATGAAGTTACTGATTTTCTACCATCTACCCCGTGACCGTGGGCCGGTATAATCGGAATGCCAGGGCCGGTTTTTCATCCCAGTCCGTCACGGGGAATGGCTAAGCGGAAAAAAAAATCTACTTATTGCTGAAGAGTGTGACTACAATGTAGCGTACGTACGGCTTTTGTACTTATACCGTCAAATGTCAACAATCAAGTGTCAATGGTCGAGTGCAAATACGCGTGCGCATGTTTCACTTTTCCATGTTTTCTATGTTAATTTGAATGGCAAATTATTTCCTGTTTTCTACGTTATGTCTTGTATGTTTGCTACGTACGTTACTTGGATGTGAATGACGCTTAAAGCTCCTAAGTTAATTATAAGAAACAATTTAAAACAACTTGACTTTCCTAAAACTTCAGGGTGGTCAGACCCCTTAAATTATTAATAAGTAAATTAACCCTTGTGTTACCAACCAAATAAATTTACACTATTGGCCAACCAGGGTACCCGGGTACCCATGAACGAATTTGTATGTAATATTCATCTGTAATTTGAAATTATTGTATATATTTTATGGATATTGATTTATTAATGGTTAACGAAGATATTTACACTTAAATATCTTTTAAATTTTTGAAAATTTGTTGTATAATACGAAAAACAAGTAACCACTGCTATAATTTAGATTTATATAGTTTAATTTGAATTTGATAAATAAACAATTAAAAATTAATATTATTTATTATAACTTATTAATTTATAATTATTTATTTCTTTTTTGTATAAAAAATATTTCAGTTTAATTTTATATTACTTGAATTGAAGTATTTTTATATGCGGGTACCCTGTTGGTATATACATGTACATTTTTCAATTTAGAAATTTTCTTTATTAAAAACACAAAACAAAACTTTTCAGTGCATATTTCGATAGAAAATCGGTCAAATGGTGGGGATCCGAGAGGTTTTTAGCAAATTTTTTTTATGGAAAAAGTTATTGAGCAAAATGTACGTCGATGGGCACCCGGGTACCCGGTTGGTAACACAAGGGTTAAATAGGCGCCAAATTTGTATTAGCCTAGGGCGCCAAATAGACGTAATCCGGCCCTGCATACAGAAGCAATAAATTACCCCCCCTGAGCGATGCGTTTAACGAGAACCAATTTAGGTCGAATTTGACAGTGATAGAAAACGTTCGCTTCACAAAAATCTCATACTGATTGTTTTTCATATTAAACAAATAAAAAGACCTACTAATCAATAAAAGAGCTTACAGAATTTGGCTTTTCCGGGAAAAATTACCCTCTTGGGAGTAATAGTTAGCGTGTTACGCAACAATAAACGCTTTAAATCGGAATAGACTTCGACTAGACAGACATGTCGATAATCATAATTTTTATTTTTACAGTAAGAAACAGCTCAAGCAACTCGAGAGCTATAGCATTCATACAAATAAGGGATGAACCAAAAATTTTCTTTTATTTAACTGTCACCGCCAAGACGGAATGCTCGCCTTCGAGTTATAACAAATATAGATTAGATAAGAAACAACATTTTAAGAATATTAAAAAGACTCTGATAAATACGTTTATGTTACGATAACAAATTCTGAAATGCCGACAGAACTTACTTGTTTGTATGTAGAGTAATAATACAAATTTACATTTCTTCTTGTTATTTTAGTTTGACTGAATATTAAATGGATTTTTGAAAATACATATTATTACTTTATTCGTACATAAAAAATCTACATACGGTTGTGGAAATGTAATTAGCCCACATCCTATGTTAGCAATGTAAATTGAACATTTTGAAGCCGATTTTTGTCATTTAAAAATAGATTTAAGAGCAAAAAATTTTCAGACATTTTTTTTTGAAAATTTCATTGCCTTTAATTTTGATTTTATACATTTTTCTATTTCATCGCACCGTTTCCGAGATATATGTAGATGAAAATATTTTTGGTATTTTACAGAGTATTGTTTAAGTGGCTGTAAGTCAGAAACGGCGGCGCATCAAAATAAAAGGCAATGAAATTTTCAACAAAAAACGTTTGAAAAATTTTTGCTCTAAAATCGAATTTTATATGACAAAAAAAGGTTTCAAACTGTTCAATTTACAATGCTTAACATAGGATATGAACTAATTACATTTCCACAACTGTTAGCAACGAAAACTGTGCAAACTGGACGGAACCGTTATTTTTGATACATCCTATAATTATTATGTTCTGGCCAGGACCGCTCCGGCACGAATTTTCATAAAATACTCGTTTTTGTCACATTAGAAAATTATATTACTTAAACGCATTATTGAAATTGAGATCCCAATATTTTTAGTGACTCTAGAAGTCAAAAAAATACATCGTGTCTTGGGGTTTTGTCAAATATGCTTTAGTTTTCGAGATATAAATTTTAGCCGAAACCGTAACTGGATATTCGGCTCCTCTTCCAGTTTCGACCAAAACCGTAACCGAAAATGATCTACTTAAGTTAAAATGAAGTTAAATTTTCATTATACTCTGAAATCTAATGTTTTTCCTAACTTGGTAATAGATTATTCGATTCAGGGCCGTATTTAGACTAACTTTTAATGTTAAGGTGGCAAATACCAATGTTATTTGGCCATAAGAATGAACGTCGATTAGAAACAGAGTACATAATAATGTTATGGTGCTGAAATTTGGACATAATATTATTTGAACATTTTTCAATTATATTATGTCCAAAAGCACCATACGTTATCTGTACTTTGTTTCTAATCGACGTTTATGCTTATGGCCAAATAACATTGGTATTTGCCACCTTAAAATTTAATGTTTAGTTGTAGTTACAAAATTATTGGTATAAGCGAGTGAATCCGATCCGAACATACCCGACAGTTCCCGACACGATATTATGAACTCTAGTTTCGGCCGAGCCCAAACTTCGGCCAATTATCGAAACCGAAACTGCCGGTGAAACCAGCATTTTTGGCCGAAACTAGCCGAAACCCAAATTTCAGTCGGATACTAATTATAATTTTAATTAAATATAAATTATTAATTTGTGAAATATATTAGTAAATTAATTAAAAACGAACAAGTTATTAAGTTCAAATCCCCCATTGGGCAACTTTTTTTCTTAATTTTATTTAAGTTGATTTATTGCACTTTTCTATCGTTTTGTGTTAATTAATAAATAAAGTTGAAATAAAAAGCAGAATAAAATTCCAAAAACAATTAATTCAAATAATAAAATACATAATTTTTAAAACTAGCAGTTAAATTAAAAAAATGATTCTGAAAGGGGAATCGAAACTAGACGATGTGTGACCAATTTCTTAATAGTAAGCTACTTAAAACGCTGCTTAATTTTCAAAAAGAGAATTCGAGCAAAACCCAAAATACGGTATTCTTTTACTTTTGAATTATCAAAAATATTGGGATCTCGATTGCCGATATACTCAGTGTGTTGATCCCTAGTCAGTCTAGTCTTTTACAGCTAATCCTACTTCCAGTAGATTTTTACGTTCCACGCTTCATAATTCCCAAAAGTACGATAGAAAACCTATAAATATTCTGAAAGAGCAAAATTTAAGCTTCCTTATGAGGTAAGGATAGATTAAATCGATCCAACGGTTACTTCAAAATTTAATTTTAAAAATGGGCATTTGGATGTAAATTTTACAAGTTTAAGTTCATATTAGCTTTAAAAAACATTCACTTGACGGTACATGTACGCTATATGGGTCTTAGCAATCCGAATTTAAGTGGGGAGAGAGCGTGTTCATTCTACTGCATGTGGTTGTAGTGGAAACATCGTTCGAGTTCCAGCATTATCAAGTGCATTTGTGATCCGACGATTGCAATAATTCACCCCACGCAGAGGGTAGGTTTTCGCTGCCCCTGATATTAGCAAGTCTCGGATCCCAACATTCGTATTTCGTCATCTTCGAGTTCTGTCGCACCCCGGAGATTATCTTAATGAGTTAAGTGCAACAACGGCAAATCTCGGATTCATTATCTTTGAAACTGTAATTTTCGAAAAACTACTGGATATTCCGCAAATTTTATTTTTTATATTATGTACTATATAGACCATTACCTACTACCCAGTGAAAAATTTCGGCAAAATTCGAAACCAGAAAACATCGACCGGCCCCAATTATTTAGTTTAATAAATAATACACATATTATGCAATTTCCTGACATTTTACATTATGTTAAGGTCAGTAAGCGCTTGAATAAGTCTGATTTTCCTTAGATTGCAGGTACTTTGCGAGAGCAAATTTACCGTGCAAAATAAGTAAAATACAAGAATAATATTTTTCATCGTTCAAGAAAAAAAGTTCGAGTTAAAATAATTCGGTAATGTAACTAATTTACTTTAAACCTTCGAAGAAGATCCCTAAATTCTCCTAGTTATGGACTGAAAAGACTTGAAAAGCTAGATTTTGAAAAATATTCTGATTTCACTATTTTCTTCTTCTTAATTTTGTGAAGAATTTTATTTTATGTAATACGTGAGGAGATTTTCATTTTTTTCTCAGATACACTGAAATTGAATTTATTTGTAAAAATTTTGAAATTGGAATTTGAAAATTGTTTTAATTGGAACGCCGCGCCGCGCCGTTGCTTCGTTATAAGTCCAAATGTTAGGAGTTCTGATTTAACCAATAAAATATATTATATGATTTTACTAAAATTCAAAATTAAGAAATTTACAAGCTAAACAAACATGTTAATTCGATCAAAAAAAATTTAAATTATGTTTGCGGAAGTTGAAAAATTGAACTGTAAATCTAATAGTTGAGAGTATGAAACTCAGCTGTGATATTTTTATGAAATGTTTTTTTAAAAATATTATTGGGAACTTGAATAAATTCAACTTATTTATTCAATTTAAAAGCGTAAATAATACTCGACCTAATCGTAAATTTTTTGAAATTGAAACGTTTCGCTGCAGAGAGTTGTAATAAAAAATCTAACTCAAATAGAAATGAAAAAATATACAATACTCGAAACAAGGATTTTGCATTTAAAAGAACTATAGTTGGTGAAAGTAGAGCCATGAAACTGTTACACACGAAATATCGAGTCAAATAATTCGGGTCGAGTTTGATAAGGACGAGAAGAGCTTTATTGGGGTGGCGACGAAGATCGTTGCTACTCCGGCGCCTCGAAGGCTGGCAGTAGCGCCGTAATAAATTCGCGGTGGACGCCGTCGTGGCTCGCGGACATAGTCACAGTTACATGAGAAGCACGCCCGAGAGTACTTGTTACGTAACCTGTTCCACCAAGAGAAAAATGACGAAACTTTACTATTTTAAACTTACATTAGTCTAAAATATCGATCTCGACTTCAAGAAGTCAGAATTTACAAAAATAATTTCAAAAGATACCAATTAAAACTGGCGAACGACCAAAAATCATAAATTTTCTGCATAATGCGCAAATTGAATTTCATAGACTAAACTTATTTCATAGTTACTTCAAGTTTATTGGTCTGCAACTTGCAGATGCTTTTCCAGTTTTCCGACCCTCAATTTTCATGACTCTTAAAACGAAATCAGAAATTTTGATGAAACATAACGAAAAAAAAATCACCAAAGACTTGTAAAAGTTAGGTTAAGTTTCAGTCCAAGTTTAAAATATATGGTTCAAGAAGTGAAATTTATAGTATATGTCCAATATTGATCGTAAGCCATAACTTGCAAACTCAATAATATGTCAGTTTTTAATTACTTAATGAAATGCTGTCATGTAATGTGAATTGATGGCAATGCCATTAATTTATTTTACATTTACTACACTATAAAAGTATCATTAACGTTTAACGACGGACGCTTAAAACTAAAAATAATCATGCAGATAGGTATTATAATACAGGAAAAATTGAAATTTACTTATTATGCCGTGTATACAACACCAATTGTTTAATGATTCTTCAATATAATATGACGTTACAATTAATAATTGTTAATTGATTAGGGTGTAAAAGGGTCAACGGCTTAAAATAATAGCTTCCATTACTTTATTGTTACAAAACCAAAAATTAATTTATATTATGTGAGGCTAATTCATTTGCCTTCTATGAATTAGCATAAAGTTTTAATTAAACGCTGTTTTACACGATGCGATTGTATTTCATTATCTATTACCGTATTTGATGTTTGTGTGGTGCACATAATTTATTGATACACGATTCAATTACGTAACAATTGGAATAATTACTGCAGATAGTATACTACACAATCGGAACATTTAAATATGTGCTCTAGACATAATTGGTAATATATTTTAATAATAATAGAAGTTTAAATAATAGAAGTGTTCTTTGTGTGCTGTGCTGGTGATGACGCGAAGGCGAAACCGGTCCATTAATACTCAGAATATTTATTTATTACCCCAACAAAATTCTAGTATTATTTATGTATTAGTTGAATCATTAGTTTAATGCAATTTTTCGACAAGCAATAATTTAACATTTTCTCCGGCCAATGCACTACAATATACAGTCGTTTTTCAAGGAAGTTGTGTCGTCTGTGAACTGGCACCATTTAAGTTTAGCTTTGCATGAAAATGTTTACAATGGCCATTAGAAAATCATTGCATCATATTATATAAAATACAATAAAATAAATGTTTATGATAAAATCAATAGAATATTAAATATTAATAAAAATTGTTATGTTGAAAAGTTTTGAATGAAAACTATAATTTACTACCGTTATATTATTATCTGCAATAAAAGCAATCACTTGCCAAATCGTCAAGTTCTAATTTTCGGAGTAATCAGAAAGAACCCCTCGTGCCCGCTGTTCAGTAAACTTGTTCTGAACTTCAAATTCCAACAATCAATACATATTACATAATATTGAAAAATGTTATTTTAAGAAAGTCCAATGCCATTTGGAATTATCGAATTTGCAATAAATGACTAGGCGAAATCGGAAAACTCGGAAAGAACAAGCAGTCTTACACAATCTCGTTTTATTAATTTTCGATCTAGATTAGAGTGCCATCCATCACTGACGAAAGCTGATTAATATCTCAAATTTAAAATTTAAAGTTTTGGATAAAATTGATTTTTTAATCAGAACAGTAGCAAATAATCCCCAGTTATCTGCGCGGTTAAGTTTAAAACGAGGTTCCCAAAACCACCAAATTGGCAAAAACGTAGGGCGCTAATTTTGCATAAAATTTAAAGCCCCACGCTTTTTGTCCATTTGATACTTCCTGATTTTTTTTAATCTGTTAAATTCTTGCATTTATTTTCTTAAATAAATAAAAATTATCGGTAAATCATAAAATTGAAAAACAGAATGAAAACTATGGAAAAGTTTAAATTTTACTTTAACGATGTGTATTTTAAGTTTTGACAAGCAAATTAATGATACCGACTAAATTAACTTCAAAAAAGACAATTTGTTAAATTACACAGTTAAATATAAAAAACTGTTAATTTATCCAAAATATGTATTTTGTAACCAACATCTATAAATCCTAATTGATTTAAATGTTTCCGAGTTATTTGTGGGTGTTACTCATTAAGCACCTCCGACACTTACAAAGTTCTATAACATCTCACTACAAAGGTTTATTTCAGTTGCAACTTACACGGATACTTCGCTAATAATTATTAATTTAACTACAAATTATCTAACAGTGTTAATTATGTAATTTGTGTTTCGATTTACCAATATGTAAAAAGTAAATTTATGTTCTATTTGGCGACCGTTTCGTCGTCGCCGTTTCGCCTCCATCAAACATAATATTTTATTTTTTAATGTCAATATGAACATCTACGGATTTTTTTTATTTTAAACAGCTTATTACAATGTATCTACATTATGTTTATTAGCGATTTTGTTTGGCAAAATTGTAATAAACTTTTGTATTCTAGTTTGGTTTTTGTGCACTTAACTCGCATTTAGTAAGAATAAATAATAGAGGCATTGATTCTTAAATTTTCAGCATTAGAAGATTTCTATCGAATAGGGTGAGATATGAAACTAGAAAAACATGCTTTCCCATAAAATTTAATAAAATTATGATGATAAATTTAAACCTCCTACTTTTAATATTCAAAATGCATGCACAACCAATTACATGCTGTTACTTTCCTGTAAATACTATAATGGTGGCTATAATTTTTCTGAATATCTATTATTTGTGTTGACTGCAACATCGATTCTACAAAACTATTGAATTTAAATTATTGCATGATAAAAGCTATTATATCGAGTGTCAAGAGTATAGGGGTAACACGATAGAAAAGTGATTTAGGTAGTGAAACTCAATATTTCAGAAAGCAAAAAATGCACACACAGTTTTTAGAACTGATATGTTTTTAAGTTTTCACAAATAACATACACTGTAAATACAATTTTCGCAAACGTTTTCATACTATGACATCATCAGGGGATGAGCTAAATCCTAATATTCGTTTAAGAAGTTTAGTGAAAAACATTTTAGTTCTAAGAATTGCGTGTGCATTTGGGTTTTCTGAAACATTGATTTTAGAAAATTTTATTCCGATTGGAAATATCTATTTTATTTTTCAGATTAATGGAGTCAAGTGGACGGTTATCTAGCGTGATAACAGTCAAATTATCTCTTGATCACAATTACTGGGATACCATACCCCCAGACCTCCCAATTCCAAAGATTTAAAGAATTACGGCTTCAAGAAATAGATAGAATATTATTATGTTCTGGAGGAATGAAAAATTGATATAAAATTAAATTAAATTAAAAAAAGATATCAATTTACGAGACTTTCCCTCGGATTTCCTTTACCTTCTATGGTAAACCTTCGAAAAAAAAAAAAGACTTTCATTATTTGTATGTCATTCTTTAGAGTTTAGACAGATCTTCTCAATAATATCGCTCATATTTTCATCACTTTACTTTCTCTTCCACATTCTTTTTTCTTTTGCTCGAAGATAAAAGTTTATATTACAGTTTTTATCTCTGAACTTTCCTTCCATTCCCTCCAAATATTCAATCGTGCCTGTTAGCTTTATGTTTTAATTTCTTTTCTTTAATTTTTTTTTGCCTTTTCTATATCTTCTTTTGTTTTCCGTTTATAAAATATTACCGGTTCGTTAATTAATAAGTTAGAAAATTACTAAATGATAAAGGAAAAAAGTAAACATAAAAACAAAATTTAAATTGGAATTGCCCGATAACTAAATTATTAGCAGTTCGGGCCTGAGCAATAAATTATAATGATGAAAAAAGAGGGAATTCTAAATTTTCAGCAAAAAGTGAATTTTTTTTTTTAATTTACTCGATTGTTTGAGACGTGTAATATATGGGTCGTGCATATACAATTTCGTTTATTTGCAGTTTATTTGAACTTGAGGGATATCCGTTTCAATAATAATTGTGACACTTGACTTCGTTAGCAAAAAAATAATAATACAGGTAAACTACGTAAGTGTGCGATGTTTTGCAAAAAATGCCAAAATTTTAATCGAAGTGATTGAAGTGTTCTCATTTTTTCAAACAAAATTTTAATAAACGTGAATAATCTTTCGGGTAAAAAGTATAAATCACTCCTACGCGATCTAGGGTAAATAATAAATAACTTCGAGCTTCAGGTAAAAAATGAATATTTTACGATTTTAAATTTTGTAACAGTAAAAGCAAACTCTCGAATTTATTTCCTCCTGCCCAATTTTCGCAGTTGAAAACAAAAACAGCTGATCCATGTATTTCAATGGATCAGCTGTTTTTGTGCAGCCATCGAACTCGGATACTTTATTCTGGAGAAATGGTGAGACGTAACGGACTTTGTCAAAAAGTTAATTTGGAAAGACATCTCGAAGGAACTGAAAATAATTGGACACTGTTTTGGCTATTAATAATTTGAAATGGTTTATGGTGGCTGCTTAAAAAGTAATTTTCCATGCGCAGTATCGTGGATGGGCTAAAATTTTCTTTAAAAAAAGTTGAAAGTTTTCGGGAAATTTATTCAGCGTCTTCAAGATGTCAGTTATTTGTCATGTAAGTTTGTAAGTGCATCAACAAAACATACGTTTTACACTCTTTAGGTTAAATTTATAATTAATTGCTGGTGACAGGAGAGCCGGTTCTGGCACACGACTACACCTTTTTGTTGACACAGACACCTAGAGCAGCTGTCGCGTAAATTAGTCATGTCCAAATTAATTTCATACTTCATTGTTCACCTTATTAGAAAATTAGACACTCAACTTAGCGGGTCTTCATCCACTTAAACACGCTTACTCAATTTTCCACAACATCTTGGCTCCTTGCCTAATTGTCATCTATTTTGTCATACTATACAGAAACGCCGGTAGAAAAATTTTGTTAAAACAAACTCAGTTAAAATTTCATAATTTATATAAATGAATTACTATAACGAAAGTAAATTATCCTGTAAATGACTCGTGTTGGCAAAATTAAAACTAATAAAGAAAGTTTCGTAATTTCATTCGTTTGAATTTACTTATATTTTTGGTTTCTTAGAAATTTTATTTAAACCACATGTCCTTGTGCCCGGCAGTTTATTGAGTGTAGATTTAGCAAAATGAAACTTCATTATTTCATAAATCGTCTGGCACCTTTGCTCACGTGACGCATAATTTTCAAAGAAGCCTTCAAACTGTAAATATTGGCCCATCCACCTGGAGACAAGACGATGACATCGTTATGATGTTATGGTGAGTAAAAAAGTTTTGCTACTGCGGTGGTCTTATCTTTGCCAAAATTCTGTCATCGTATGAACAGTTGCAATTTTATTTGTTAGTCTAGCGAAATTTTTAATTTTAGCATACAATTTTCAAATAATCTCGGGCGAACAGCAGTTGTTACAAGTTTACTATTCCTACCAATTTCTTCCACATTAAAAGATTTCTCTATAAGGATTTATAAAATTTTCGGTTAGTTTCCGACAACGACGGTTGGATTGCATGATGGCCTTGGCATCTTGGTCGTCCTCAGGAAAGTGGCGGTTATTGCGGTTAGTTCTCGACAATGTCACAAAATCTAGTTTTGTTTTTGACAATATTCTTGTTAAAATGGAACAAACGAAACAACAAATAGGTCAACCATTAATGTAGCACGGAGTTTCAGTTTGCTTGTGACTAAAAAGTCGTCTCTTTTCCCAAGCGTGTAATGTCGAGAAAATGCAGCCTAGATTGAAAAATGTATGATTTTACTTTTTAGAAAACTTTTAATACAATTAGGAAAAAAGTCATTCGTATAGATTCTAGCCGGGCTCGTTTCGTGGCTTGCTGGATATTGATTTCCGCATCTTATAGTCCCTAGGGCTGCTCCCGCGGCCAACCTTACTCAACATTGATTACACCACAACGCAAACAATTACCGTTTTTGTTTTAATTTAATACAATACAAAAATTATCTCTTTTCCGTATTATTCTCTCTTAGCAGACTATTGACATTTTGTATTGTCAGAGCACACAAGTTCGGTGTGGGGGATCTGTTTATAAATGATGGGAAATAAACCAGGTGCTCTTTCATAACAATGATGCAAAAGCTACCGTTCATTTTGGGGTACATTTACAGGAAATGACACAAAAGTACTAAATATAAAATTTAACTTGATACAAAACAAATTAGTAAATGAAATGTTTCTTCCAAAATTAATATTACGACACTGTCAAAAACTTTTTGGGTACTGCTTTCGCCATGGTGCAATGTCAATTTTTAAATTGTATGTTACTTTAGCGTAAACTGTTCGATAGTAATAGCCCTTAAAATATTCATTAAAGCAGCTACAATGCGCTAATGAAGCATAAAATAAATTATTAAGCCTTGATTATTAATCCATAATTTCTTTGCACGATTTTTCAAGTTTTAAAACTGAAGTTTTTCCAATTAATTTATAGTTATAAATCAACGATTTTTCAATACCGAATCTCTAAAACTTGAAATATATGGCTACATATCACGAATATATTACATTTGCTTAAAACACTGGAAAACTTTTAAAAGGTTAATTTGAATTACAAAACTCTACTATTAATATGAGTGCCTACTAACATTTTATTCATTTTTGACATTCAATCTTAAAAATTTATTAAAATACCTACATAATAATTCTATATTCTACCGTTACGTAATAGCTTACTTACTATACTGATTTGAGTTATATAAAGAGCATGTTCATGTATACGTGCGGAAAGGATTTACTTTAACACCAGTGTTGAAATTAAAATATTGTTGACATTGCTTGTCAAATAAAATATGAACAGTTTTAACCGTTGTTGTTAAATTGTCACGGAAATGAACAAATTAGTAAAACAATGTATTATTGCAACTTAATTAAATAATAATTAAATATGTTTAATTAAATATGTGAAACGGCAATTCAAATGAAAATAATCAATTTTCAAAAAAAATGCGATGGAATGTAAAATTTTGTATATATAGAAACGTCTCATTATGTACTTGCGTGATTGTAATGTATCAGACGCGTTCGATAATGACTTACTTTCTACACTGATCACGGAAACTACTATTTAACCCGTGCAATAATATTAATTATCTGTTTAAAAAATAATAATAATTTGATTTATTAATCATTTAAACTGTTTATTTTTTAAAACTTAGAATTAATATTGTAATTTCAAATCAAAAATAGAATTTTTTTTATCTAATAGTTAGATTCTACGCTCACTAAATGTCTATTAGCTAACCCCAGGTAACATTATGCTTACCGGTATCTTATTGTACTAACTGCTTATCACGCACACAATATCATTTTGCAATTTGGCAATATATTCTATTGCTCTTTTTCCGGTCGAATTTTGATGATTTGATCTCATTTTGATATATTCCAATTTCGCATTATAAAAAAATTTAAATTCCAAAAAATACCAAATGAATTCCCGAAGAATTATGAAGGATTATCAGTAACCTACAGAGAGCAAAATTTGATTTCCCTATTCGAAAGTTTGATGACCATTTTTTGCTCACCCACTCAATTTTCTATCAACTTTATTCCTACAAAATTACAATGATTTTCGGGGATTTCACAATGATTTTAACATGGGAAAATTGCAAATTATAAACTAAAAAAGCAATATAACCAAATTAAAATGGGACTTGTTTTTTACTGGTCGGTGGAGTAATAGTCCCCTTCCCCAAATAAATCAAATAAAATTATACTTTCCCATTTCGATCTCTCATTTGTTTCATTTAACACGTTTACTACCAGCGGCCATTGTAGAGGCCGCAACATACAAGTCCCCATCTTCTTCAGCTATTACTGTCTATTACAGAGAAATCGCCGTGAACTTTTTCGATGCGCGGTTAGTTCCTCGCCATTTTAATTTCTGATAAGTGAAATAGAAATGGGTGTTAGATAATATTTAAATTTAATTAAAGCCAATGAAAAGAAATTGAAGACAATTTATTATGGTTTAATTTGGTTGAGAAAATTTGATTGTAGTTTATGAAAATGTTTGTAATAAAAGTTGGAAAGTTTTGGAATGCGCAGTCAGTTTCTCACTATGTTGACTTTTAAGAAGGGTTTATTCTCAGCCAACAGTGGTGGCTTGTAGTTTGCTGTAATAGCAGGGCGACGATTCGAAACGTGGGGTCAAAGTGAAATTTCATCTAATAAATTCAATTGCAATATTCATTTTCACACCCTATTCTAACGGATAGTCCATACAGTTACAGGGTTACTGAAGGATATTGCAACCACAGAATTTGTACATAAACCGCCTGTCTCTATATCGGAGGGGTCTGAGGGGTATGCCTAAGTAATTGCGTACAGAAAAAAACTTGTATTATAGTAGATAACCGTTCACTTTAATCTATGAACTTAAGGGGGCATACCAGTAGGCATATTCAAAAGATCGACTAAAAAAATTTTTTTTTTATTCAAGTTATCAGATATTAAGTTTTAAAAAAATTAACTTATTGAGGTTTCTATCCTTATTGAAAACTTTCAAGGTGTTTATCTCAAAACTGCCTATTCAAAGTCGGTGGACATGATATCTCAAAAAATAATGAACCGATCTTTCTACAATTTAACAAACTTCTTTTAGATAAGATTTACTAGGGGGTGGACGAAGGATTTTGTTGTTCAATGATTAGAACTTGCTTTACAAGAAAAAACAGTAGATTTTTTTAACGAAAATCGTGTATTTGACTTTGAAGTTCTCTAAAAAATCCAAAATAATTTTTTTCAAAGTTCTTCATCCAATCCTAAGATAAAGTAATCAAATCTTTTTTGTTTTTTGATTTCTGATGATCCTGTCTCGACTTATCATGTCCACGGCAAATTACTTTTTTTTAAACATTATGTAACAATATTTAAATAAAAATATTCCACCGTTTCTTCAAAAAAAAAAAAAAATAGAAAAAAACTTCTGTTTTCGCCTTATATTGTTCAGAGTGATCTGAACATAGCAAGATACCATTGCCGAAGGCTTATTATGCTAGAATCCACTGTAAAGGGTTGCAAATTTGCAAAGGAGTTTTTGATTTTTAATTCAACAAGAAAATTTGTATTTTTACGTATGAATGGTTTCGATTAGTTCTTAGATTATATTAGATTTGATTAGTTTAGTTCTAAAAAAATCGAGGAAGGAAAAAAATTTCAAGACTAAATTAAAATAATTTTGATATAGTATATCCGCAGATCTATAGGGGTAGTCGTTTATGTATGTAAAAACATTTTGAATTAATGATTCTATCCAAAGGTGAAATAACCAGAAACAAGGTGGAACTCGCTTTTGCGACAGTTCTTAGGCTTCTATACATCTACTTTTTCGGTAGGTTAAATTTTTTGGGTTTTATTTAATTCCAATTTTTAATGCCTTAATCTTTTAATTAGGTAGATTTTTTTACTATATAAGGAAAACGCTAACGTCTGAAATTGTAATATATATTTTTTTAATTTCGACCATTATAGGTAAATATTTGCAATTTACAAACCACAAATAAAACACAATCCATAATGAAATATTTATAAAACACGTAAAATACCTACTCTAAAAATACAAAATAAGAATATCGGATTAAAAAATATATATGTAGATAATCTGAATAATTAATACCAATCTAAAAATATTCTATATAAAAGTAAAATTGTTTTAAGAACGTGCGTTGAATTATTATTTTGAATTATGCGGACAGACGGACACGGAGCTAGATCATAAGGCTTCTTCCTATACGTTGTATAGAAGCCTAAAAGGAAGAATTTCATAATTTTGTTTCAATTGAAAATTATCCGATACTGAAAGATTTCAATAGAAGTAAAGCCAAGATGAGATAATACGTGTCACGTGCTCCACGTTAGATGATTCACTTCACGATCATTTCTGGTTCACTTATATCATTTAATTACTGTAACCTAATTTTCGAACGGGAAAAACAGGAACAGAAAAATTTCTCAGTATGGTACCAAACAACAAGTTAGTGTTCAACATAAATAAGTACTCTTACCACCACTTTTCTCGTTCGAAATTGATAAGAACAATTGACTCAAAAATGAATATTACAATGAAAGATGTAGTTGCTGAAAAAAATGTTTCAAATTTCTTTTCCAACTGCCCTAACGTTTCCGGTAAAATTTTTTATTTGGAAATTTATTGAAACATAATAATTCCCAATATACTAGATGTTTATAATAAATAAGATATGAATGGTTTTTAAAATTAGCATGGATAACGATCCGAGGTATAAAATAAGTGGTTTTGAAAATGAGCCAAATTTATAATGATTTATAGGGTAGCTCACGTCAGTATGAACTAATTTTACTCTATAAACAGGTTGTACATTTAAAACTCAATCGAGTTTTCTAACCATAGGATTGCTTGGTATTGATCAGGTCTTCTATGATCACGGAATTGAAAGATATTTATCTAATAGAGAAAAGTGAACATACGACATAATATGAAAGATGCAATTAATAAAGCCGCCAAAAGCAAAGCAATTTTCGTATAAAAGCGGAAAATTAAGGAAAATTACGTTATTTTCCTGACCTCGGTCTACGTGCTAGTAGATGAAAACATAATGTACCTTGATTTAAAAAACTACTTGACATTGAAGTTACAATACACTTTAATTTGAATATTACGGCGTATTCACCTTCATTACGTTCTTTACAATTTACGAGATAGTAAAATCCTCTACGTTCCTGAGTGGCAACCCTTCTATATAATCCACATACTCAAGTTATTCCTTAGTGGCTGTTTTGCTCGTTGGCAGATACTAAATGTAATTTAAATTATGGAAAAAATGAAATTTCTCTCTCACTGGGTGGTAAATAATTTTCGTAATTATATTTTGCCGTGCTTATTGAGCGTAAACAAATTTATGATACGCATAAGGCACTCAATTACCTTCAATTTGATTCTTTTTCACTATTTCAATTAAAATGTAATAATTAAGGATTTTCAATGCAAACTGATTATACAAAATAATTACTGACTCACAAAGCAAGTAACTATCCAAACTATGTTAGGATAGTTAATCCTGCATATCTGTGTTAAATCAAATTTCTTGCACTTCCTCTGTATCTGCGAAGAGCCACCTGCTGAAAATAAGCCAACCATAATCCTATAAGCTTTGCACGAAATTTATTATGTGAATATAACCCATAAGCCATGACATATGTTTATTTTTTATTTAAGCTTTCGGTTGGAAAAGCATCATTCAAATAAAAATCCTTAATTTTGAAAATTTTGATTTGTGTTTTTTTTTATTTTATTACAGCCCAGCTCGCGCTATTGCCTCGCTTTGTCTCTTTAAATGTTGAAATATATTATATTATCTATGGCTCTCTAAGACCTCTTCTCCTGGTGTCATAAAAACTTAAAAGGGGAATTTTTACGCAGATGAAAATGTGAAAAACGCTTAGCAATTTTGAAGTGTTAATTGCGGTTGGGGTCAATTTTTAATTTGCCAAAGTGATTGTATTAGCATTCAATTTAATTATCATGCATTCCTCTTCATATCAATAAAATTAACAAAATTCAAATATAAACGTAATATAACGTCACCCTTGACAAGTTGATGCTATTTGTTTGCTTTATGGCCGTATCCCCTGCACTTGATGAGGTTGTGCTGGTATAATATATTTGATATAAGAGGGTTGCAATATCACAGCACCCTCCTGTCTGTGTAAAGTAAAAGATTTTACAAATGATAAAATTTTCAACTTGTTAATTTGTATATGAATCATTTTGACAACATAATGTTTATGAAGAAATGCAAGGGATTACACAGCTTCAGTTTCTAATTTATAATTCATTGTGCACTTATTTACACCCCTAAAAGTTTTGCTTCCGCAATACTATAACATCAAGTCGATAGGAGAATCCGACCGAAAATATGAACATAAATTTTTTATTTCGATAGAATAAAACTATTGCCATAAAATGAAACATAAACAAAGTAATAATCCAAAACAATAAAATATTCCAAACAATTATTTAATTATTCAAAATTCATTCCAAAATAAAAAAAAGTTACTTTGCAATTAAAGAAATAATTATTATTATTTATATCCAAAAAACATTCAAATATGTTTAGATAATTATAATAATAATAATTTTAGATTGTATATAAATAAATTGTATTTCAAAAGTTCGCTTGTTTTCTATGTGAAAATTGGAATAGTAATAAATTTATTTGCAATGGAAAATAAATAGGAAGCTTTCCAAGACAAGAATTTATAAATGAGAACTCTGACCAGTAATTTTTTTAAACAAACCGAATGCTACAAATTTTCACAGGTCAGCGAAAAAATTATATCACTGATTTTCAGATCACCTCTGATTTTTTTCTCTTGATAGAAAAATAATTTAAAAAATCAAGGCTCATGAGTAAATTGGGAATTGAGTATAGTTCCAATCTCAGATTTCAGATATTTCATCAGCCCTTGTCTTTCTGAAAGACTCGGTAAGAAATATTTTGAACAAAGCTCAATATTATTTTAAACGGATTTAATTTCGGCAAAATATCCGCTAGTAATGCTATTATAATTCTCCATTACTTTCTTTCCATCCTGTAAATCACAGTTCAACACATTTTTTTTCCTCTTCTTACCTAGTGTTCATCCAACCCTAAATGTAAGTTTTTCTTATTTCTCGCCATCTTTTCCTATCAGACGCCAAGGACATAATGGGCAAGAAAAATATGGAAAAAATACACTGGCATCTAAGAATGTTCAAAAAATTGTGAAAAACTCCCAATAAAAAAGTTGGTGTGGTGCAACTCTCTCTCTTTCTCTTCTTTCTTTTTGGAGTTGGAAACACTTGGCAGTTCATAGATGATGATCAACAGGCCTAAATCAGTCAATTCTGACAGACAATGTCTAACGAGTCAGGTGAATAAAACAAATTTAGCTCCAATCAGTCGATTGGAAACAGGGTCACAGGCACACGATCCATTTACTGTACAACTAGTACGGATGTTGTGAACGAATGAATTTCAATAATAAAAACAAACTTCATCTACGAGTCTACGACTCTTTCATTTAATCGAGAAGCCGTCAATCGGAGCTGATTTTCAAACAATCCTGTCAATTTCTTAGAGTACAGACTCGTGTGTGGTGTGTTCACTTATGCGTCTTGTAGTATTTCTTAAGTTTGCACACATGAAGAAAATTGGGGCTCTAATCAAACATGCATTTTATCCATTAAAGCCAATTGTTTGGATTGAAAATGGGGCAAGCGTCCCTTAAGGGTGAAAGTGATTTGTATACAAGAAGTGAATTTATCCACTCCTTTATTTTCATCAAATGCTTTTGTTGTTAATGTGATGCTTAACGCGGACCCCAATGTAATTCTATTATTACGGGACCGTATATCTTCTTTGTAAATGTGACATAAATCTGTAACTCACATTGTTGCGAAATCAGTAATTTATCATTTCTTTTTGGTGGTACCACCTGAAAGCTAGTATTCAGCTATTCATATTAGCTTATCCACGTGTTATATTTAAAAATGACTTCATCATACTTTTAGAAAAAAAAAGTGTTTAAATTTTAAAAAGTAAGAAAAAATTCGAAATTTTGTTAGAAATTTTTTTATTATTTTTAAAATTTGGTCATCATACAGACATTTTTGCTGGAAATTCAAAAGTTTAATTCACTAAAATCTCAACTTGTTTTCTGCATGATTACAATACTTTTTAAAGTAAAAATTATCTTTAAATTTTATACGTAAAAAAACATTGTAAGCCATTAATCAATAAAACATTAATATACAATTAAGAAAGTAATCTATAATTCGTGACAATTATCGTGAATTATTAATGCCCAACTATGAATTTTACCCCGACCCTAAAAACACATATTAATTTTAGATAATAATGCTGCCCTATTAATTTTTTGTTTGGCGTAAAAAAAATAAAATATAATATTCATGGATATGGCGTTTGTATTGTCGTTAGGGTTAAAAACTCCATCAATTAAGTAATTTCGTGGTAATAATTTTGTACTATCGAAATATTATATTTTTAGATTTTTTTTATGAAACAGTTATTGATTGATTATTATATCAATTTTGTTGGAAAAATGAAGAAATCGAAATAAAATTGGAACGTAATTCGATTAAGCTAATTTGTTTTTACTAATGCTGGAATGTATTAGCTCCCTAAATATTTTTAGATTGCTTGGTAACATTTTGATCTAATGGAAGTTTTAATTTTTTATCGGCCCAACTAATTAGTTTTTATTACTCGATTAATGCGAAAAATCAAGTGATTTTAACCCTCTGCGCTCAAGTTAAATTAAAATTAAAATTCTTACATAGTTTTGTAAATTTAATATTTGGATGGTGTAATTTTTTGAAATTTCAAGGTTGTATTAATTACTTAAAACGACCAACGGTCAATGACAATTTCATCAATAAAATTTGCGTGATGACATGTCATCCAATCGATAAAAGAACGAAACCTATTCTTATATTGAATGAATAACATTTCGTGACACTTATTTTTTTTCAGTAACATCGTTTATATTATTTCGTTCGTATAACTACATGTTTAGAATTACAATTAAAATACAAATATCTTTCATTGCGTGTAGAATATTTATAAATACTTCTATTACAATACACACAAACTAAAAATAGTTTTCCATCTTATCTTTTGATAATTGAATGATTCTTTTTCAAATCAGGATTTAACAACTTTACAAAAAACTTACTATGTAAATTTCTTGTCCTAATCGGTCCTGGTTTCGTGGAAATTTAAGGATTTACGAATATCACGATATACCATTAATTAAAGTTTTGCTTTAAAAATAAGCTTCTTGGAAAACAATTTTGGTGCTAGTAGACGAATCCATTTAATGCTTGCTATTGATTTGTATTTGTACAAAATTCTACGTTCCACATTATATTTCAAATTTCAAGATTTCGTTATTTGAAGCAAATCCTAAGGATTCTTGAGGATTACAAGAAACCATACAAATTATCCTCTGAATAGCCAGGATAGTGTTTGGATTACTTTTCAATTCGCTCGAGTCATTGTGCAAGGACGTCAGAAAATTCAAAGACCGCAAAAACTCAGTTTAATTTTTAAACATAATTTGCAGTTTAACGTTCAATTTACATGGTTATCAATAATTTTGTTAAGTCTTCCGGAAACACCCAGCATTTCAGATAATTAATTTTTTAATTCGGGTCATATCGTGCTAATTCATATATCCCTCCTTTAAAGATCATCATCAATAGCTATGTCAACCAGTGTCGGATGTAAAGCCTCTCCCAAATTCCAATTTATTGTATTTTCTGCTGTTTTCATGCAATGGTCTGTGGTCAACCAATTCCAAAATATACCAAAGGAATTCCAACAACCTGAAGACAGAAAAATTTGGATTTCATATCCGAAAGTTCCTTTTCTCACTCGTCCAATTTTTAAGCCTTCACGGTCTTCCAGCAAAAGAGAGTTTTTGCTCTTCTACCTTTATTTAAATAAATTGCCATAATTTTCGGGGATTCCCACAACTTCGAAGCAGCTTCTAAGGATCATTCTTCGGAAGGGAATGACAAATTTTTGGTAAAATTTGAGGTATAAAAATAGGTAACTTCTTAAACTAATCACAATTTTCATTTATAATTAAATAAAACCAATTTAGTTTAGCCGCCATTTCTTGTCAGTTGTCATTTAGTATCCGACTAATGCATGTAAATTATAGCAATTTCATCAGGAATAATTTAACACTGCAACAATGTGTAATTATAATAAAATTTGTATTTACGTAAGAAAATTGGTTGTTTTTTTTTGAGCGATGAAGCTCATTTCGACATGAATGAATTTGTCAATAAACAAAATAGCCGTTATTGGGGTGCTAACAAACCAAAACCAATTCATTGGCAACTTTTATATTTTTGTAAAGTGATTATAACTCATTGAACATAAGTTTTCAAAATTACAATTTATTGTTATATCTCTTTATTATAGACTAGCCGGTGCAAATTGTTGAAAAAATTTGTTATTAAAAAATTATTTAAAATTAGTAGATCAGACGGCCCGAATGGTATGAAACTCGATTGCCTACGATGTGCGGTCTGAAGGCCGCACTGGACCTTCATTATCCCACCACCTCACAATTTTTTAAGTTGATATCTTCAAGTGAATCAATCGGACGTGTGTTACGGAAAGAAGGACTGAAAAACGTGATGGTTTTGCAGTAGTTTTGTTTTAAACAAGAAAAGTATTATTCTAAAAAAATCTTGACATGGGGTCCAGCTAGACAGTTAAAAATTAATTGTGAAGTGATGGAAAGCATTGAGAGAAGTTGTATTATGGAAAAGAACTTTTTGGAAAAACTTACTACAAAAATGTTGTCGGTGCCAAAAGTGTTCATCGTAAAAAGACAAACATATTTTTTTTATTTTCTTGTTAGTTTTGATATTTATTTCTAAAATTTAATTTTGAAATTGCGTCAAATTGCACTTTTGCATTATCTACTCGCTTTGCCTTAGTAGTTATATTGCTGCACTAACTACCCCTACTGCAACAGTCCCAGTATTATGAAAACATTTTGTCGGTACTGAATTGAGGAGAATTACAAGCTGATTTAAGCTAAAAAATAATTAAGAGCTATATGGAACGCCAATCGGATGGCCGGTTAAATTAATCAATAGAAAAAAATAATACTTTTCCTCTTAGACAACTAATTTTTAGCCTACTGAAAGGAAAATCCAGGAACAGATGAATAGTATTTTTCCCCTAGACAACGTGGAGACCACAAGTATATTTTGTGGTATATTAGCATTTGATTTAATTTCTAAAAAATCGAGTTTTGTAAGAATCCTGATTTTGAGGAAGCCTTCAAAATGCACCTGCCAACATTTTTGAACGGAAGAGAACCTTATATAACTTGCGGCTGTAAAGTGTAAAAATCCGAAACCTTCAGATCCAAAGTTCAGAACTTAAATCTTTAGACCAAACGATTTGTATATTATTTTGCTACGAGAGGCAAAGATAAAATATAAAATAATTTCTTTCGCTCTCCCTGTTCTAATCGCAAACGCTTTTGGATATAGATTTTGTTAGCGAAAGAATAGACCTTTTGCCATTATTAACGAAATCTATCACCGGAGCAATAGTGTTGCCTATTGCACCAGTGTGAGAGCTCGCATAGGCAATTTGCAATTAACAATTGAAGTAAGCGCGAGTAGTGGGTAAACTTTGATGGAAAAATTTTATTTTCTCACCAAAATAATTTTACCCTTTTTACATCACTCACGCTTGACTTCTGTTAGAACTATGGCAACATAATGGTTTAGTGAAAGAATGAATTGGATAGATAGAGAAAAATAGTACCAATCCCATCAGCATAATTTAACACAATACAAAACAGTACCTACCTATCAAGTAAATAAAATTACTCTATTTTCTTTCATTAGGGGTTAATTATAGCTAAGCACCGTCTGCTATCAAGAAAAATGCTTCTATAAGAGGATTAAACCGATAACTCTAAAGCAATACGGACACAGGTTGCCGAGCTAAAATTCAATGGTAGCTGAAAATCAATCACAGACATGTTAAAAAATAAATCTTAGCTTAGGAACTCGTGCCCGCCCCTAATAATAGATTACAGCTGTTTCGACCTTATACGCGATTTTAACCCTTTATTAATTTTTCAATTGATATTAATTCTGTAGACGTTAACAATAGCATATATTTTTTGGTAAAACTCGGTCAACTATTTTTAAAATTATAATTAATTTCAGTGTTATATCCAAAATCAATAATAATCAAATTAATATTACGTTAACGCGAAAGCAGTAGGTAGTTTTTTTTATAATTTATAAGTTAAGTGTGTTTATTAATAGAAGCGTTTTATTTTGACGCAGCATCGTCGAAACAAGTGTCAGGCGTCGATGGACGTCGGAGACGCACAGTCTGATCTTTCAGTAAAGGTATCTAGTTACGTTCTTTACGTTTCACCACTTCAAGAAATGGAAGCATAATATCAAAGGAAATGTTTCTCAATGTGCCCGCATCCTACTTTATTTTAAGCCATCCTGGAACATTTAATTTTGGTGACGACGTCTTGGAAAAAGTGACGGTATAATTTACGTTTGAAATAATTTAATTAAATTTAATTTTAATCCAAACTTATGAAACTAATTAAGAAATCTCACTCAAAGTTTTCATCCAATTTTACACAAGAGAATTAATTTGTATAATTGAATCAAAATTCTCTCAAAACTTTAATAATTCCTCGCGTCTTTTCCGTCTTGGTATAATAATAAGAGAAAGGAATAATGAGCTGGTGTGCCATTTAATTGCCTTCTATAACCGCGTGCTATTCGATATATTATCCATTATTAAACAAGCAATGAGACGCAAAGCAAATTAATAAGGCAGGTTATACTACCCTTGTTCTATAGAAATTATTACATTCTACCCTAAATCTCTTTCATATTGTTCGCGATCGCTCACAACGTGCTACGGTAATTGTTCCATAAACCTTTAAGAAGGGAGGATTTATTGTTGCAATTTAAAAAAACCACCTTATTTATTCACTTCGCGTCGTTTATAATATTTAAATTTTATATTAAAATACGGTGACGTAACTGTAATATCAGATATTATGGCTACAAATTACATGATTATCTCTCCGGCCAATGGGCGACCACATTTTGCGTATTTCTGGTTACGCCACTGCTCAAATAAGGTAATAAATTTATCGTTGCATAATCACGTATTTTCAGAAAAAGGTAATTTTTACGTGATCAAAATCGTCAACGGGTGTTGAAAAATTGAGTAACGTCAATTTATGCTAATTTAATTCAAAATTTTAGGTAAACCAATAGAGTGTTATGCTAATACAAGACAATACCGTCTATATTTTATTCTTAATCTGATTTAAGTTTATCGTTTCTCACGAGTTAATAAAAATGCAAAATATTCCACTTGAACCCAAAAGGGAACATTCAATAAGAAAAACGGAATAAACCCAGTTATGCTAAATTGATCAATAAAAAATTAAATAAACGACAATTAGTTCGTGTTAAATTTAAATTGGCGGTTAAGCACGTCAAAAAATTAATCGAAGTACAATTCGGTTGACATTTTCAAAAAAAGAGCAGATAATGCAGCGTGTAAATGGGTTTGGGAGCTTTCAAATCGTCGGTCTCATGGTAACATCCTGGCAATCCTGAAGCTAGAAACGGTCAAATTAAATTCCGGATTTGTAATAAAGATGTACCCCGGTCCATTATTTTAAAGTGTCCTTATAAATGTCAAAACTCGTCTGTATCTACTTCTACTTTGTCGTAACTATAAATTGTGCTAAATTTATCTTAAACGTCCAGTCTTCACAAATTACAGACAAACACGCTTTGATCGTTGAGCACCTTATTGATGGTGTTTAAAAGTGCGAATATTTATGATATAAATATTTAAGTTTTTGAATCTTTAATCTCGCCGCAACAAATTCCGGAATATGCAGGAAAAATTTTTGCAATTTGAAAATAAATTTTATTAAAATTATCCAACACCAGTTTCTTGGGCAAATTATTTAGACATTGCATGCCCGTCTTAATGGAATAGTTTAGGGGTTGATTTTGAATATATTTGAATAACTTAATTTTATTACGTTCACCCTAGCATGGGATGGATTTTGATTGTATGGAATAAATTTTAGTGGTACCTACACGAATTACCAAGAAATAAAAACAATTAATCGATAGGACGACAACCTATCACTTTTCATTAATATCCACCAAAATCTTAACGTGTGACCATTCAGTAGGGGATGGTTTGATTTCTGGAACTCTGTGAAGTCACGCTAGTGTGATCGAATCACGTGGTAATATAAACCCCATTGGAAGGCATCGAACTTCCAATAATCTATACCTTGAAATTATATCTTCCGTGGTAGCAAACAGCCAAATGGGTTTGAAAAAAAGTACGAGCACACGCAACTAATAGTAATGAAATTTACAAAAATTAAATATTAACGTGGTAAAAGTCTGAGGTTTCATACCACCTGATGTTGATAGCAGGTAATTTATATCGCATAAAATCGATTTTGTTGTAATTGAAATCGTTAGGAACGACTATAATTTTGAAAAAAGTTTTTGAAAATTTGGCAAATTATGAATTCTTACCTGAGGCCAGCCACAGCAAGGTGGTCCAAGCCGCGATGAAGCCGCAGGCCATGGCCTCTCTCACGGCTTAACACTATTCTGTCAGCCCGAGGGATAGCCCCAGGAAGGCCCCCCCATGGTTTTATAATCGACACTTCATCGCATGTACACGCACTAAAGACTGTTTTAAAAAGTCGCAAACACTTGACAAATCACATTGAAAACTGAGTCCAAAAATCATAAATACACATGGTGTGCACTAAGCTAAGAGAGGGTGATCTACAAAGAGAACCCGCGAACTTGGCAACGGACCGTGTGAGACTAATGCGTGTAGAATACCGCCTGCGCCGGGACGCGGGGCAAGGGAAAATGCGCCGACGCCGCGACGCTCCGCACTTAGAAACACTTTACAAGTCCGCTGTTAAGACAAATTTATTTAAAACAAATAAAAATTGTCGCAAGTAAAAACAATTGCTGCCGAAACTTAAGTTGTAAAAGCACCCTGGGAGAAGGATATACGCGATACGAATAAGTCTGCCACCAAACGGCGGTATAAATGTTAGGGTTGACTGACCAACCAATTCACCACCTGCAAATTCATGACCAATACGCTACTATTTAGCCTTATGTATCCGGTTGTTCGTTACACATGTAACATTACAGAAATATTACTTACTAGGAGTTCCTATCATAAAAACCGTAATAGCATTCGTGCAGAAACCAACCCCTCTAGCGCGGCAGTAAAATGCAAGACTTGGTCGCAGGTCGTTAATCATGTTTAAAAATTTTTAAAAATTCTCTAATGGATGAAACGTAACACACATCTCAGCGCAATTTATTACATAAGACATGGAAATTCAATATAACAAGTAAAACTGCAGTAAGTGGAGAAATATAAAACTACAGCGAACATAAAAATTCCTAAGGTTTTGTATTTTAAAAAATATTTTTTATTAAATGTGTAGACATCGGCTGCATTTATTTTGAATGACCTTGTTAATCAACTTGTCTAAAAATTTAAAAGTTGTTTTGTTGCAATTGATAATTAATTTAATTGCATACGAATTTTGTCTATAGGCACTAAATTAATTTATTTGCCACAGACACATACACAATTACGCTTACATGGCAACAAGCCAATTTAATATCAAAATACCGATACAATCGTAAATCATTACTTTAATGTTCATAAAATAATAGAGATCACTAGGCCAATGTAATAACTATTCGGTTACACGTTGTAGATATTACAAAAAACATATCGATTTTCCTAAAAAAAATTTCAAGTGAAAAATGAAAATGCAATGACTTGCGCCTTGTCCAAATTCAAAAGCTTCAACCCTTAAACTTAAGTGGCGATTACACAAATTGATAGTCGTACAGATACCCGAGAAATGGCTCAAACTTTACTTAACTCTTTTTTCATATCCTCGTCCGCATAAATTGCAAATATAATTTCCTGTTTTGCTCTTACGCTGCAGCAAAACAAAATATAATTATCATTAGGAAACTTTTTCAATTTAATTTGGATGCCAACAGTCGCAACTTGGAGCGGAATTTGAAATTAATTAACATATTTTAAAATTCTGCTACTCACCTACAAGGTGTAATAAAATATCAGGTTTAAAACTGTAAAGGGGTGCAATATGTTACCGTGTTGGTTACTTGGGGTTAAATTAGACCATATGACAGAATAGAGGAAACCTTAACTGTTGACCCAACACCTGTTTTTTAATTTTTACATTGTTTTGTAGAATAAATAAAATTGCAGGTACCATTAATTATTTGCATTTAAAGTGTTTTACATAAAACGACTTTTAGTGCATGCATATTAAGGAAAACTGTCGATTTTATCATCCAAATTTACATTTTCTATCTCCATCTCTGTCGCTCTTTGCTGAGAACAGACAGAAAAATTTTTATGTCCCTCTTTTCAATCAGACCCGATTAAATCGTCGGCTAATCTTGCGAAACAGGACGCTTTACCCTGTGCGAATTTGGGTTAATTTTCATTCAATTTCAAATCCTGATACTACCTTACCTATACAGTTTATTTCATGTTGTATTGATCTATCTTCATTTTTGGCACACGACGGTACGCTATGTTGGTGTTTTTACTTTCTTTACTGTTTAATTAGGATTGGAAGAGGACCTTTTTGACACGCAAGTTTTATATTATGTAAAGCGAAACATACAATTCAACTCAAATAAATAATTACAAATTTTTCTCCATTTTTTTCTCAAAAAAAACACAATATATTCTAATTCAATTATTTAATTGTTAAATTTTAATTTAATCCCGACTTTTCATAAAAATAATGTTAAGTTCGGTAGAATTAATAATCCAGTCAAATTAGAATCAGAAAACCCAAATTAGATGCATTCATTCCGGTAGAGCTATTTTTTTTGTTCGAGTTGTTGCTCGAATAGATTCAAGTAATTTCCCAACCAAATTTTTTGCCGCAGGTGCCGCCATCTTTAAAAAACAGATACATTTTCTGACTTCTTTTAGTTTTTACCAAATAACTGTAAAAGTTAGCATCTGACAGAAAATTTGTTACATATCTTTTTAAAGTGCATTAAATTTACTACTATTGCAGACCAAAAGGAGTTTTCTAGCTCTGGTAGTTTCCGAGTTACAGTTATTCAAAAATCAGCAAAATTTCCCAAAATTAATTTGAAAATTATACGAGTCGTGTAATTTAGACACGGAGTGAAAAGTGGCTGAAATTCTCAAATTTCATAATTTTGGGAACTTTAGCAGATTTTTGAAGAGTTGTAACATAAGGCTGTAACTCGGAAAGTACTGAAACTATAAACCTCTTTATAGTCTGAAATAGTAGCAAATTATAATATGTACAGGGTGGGCCAATTTCGATAGTTCTTATGGGAAACTCGGTAACTATAAGAGATATGAAAAAATGGATGGCGCATCCTCGATCTCTTTTTTCGAGAAAAGCTTAATGGCGAAAACCAGAATTTGCTATCTTTTTTTGTTTTGGAGTTATAGCCAAAAGTTCGAATTTTCGACTTTTCGATAAATGTCGATATCTCGGTTGTTTTTCAAGTTATCAAAAAAATGTTAACACTTTCTTCGGGCACTTTTTTAAGATCAATAAAATGGTCTAAAGAGATTTTAAATATATATCTCAGTTTCAGAGTTATAACATAAACTTGTGGTTTTTTAAATGGAAACCATAGTTGAAAATAATATTTTTAAATAGCGTTTTTTATCCTCTTTTCAACGATATATAACAACAACAAAAATATTATAAAATATTATAGAAGACCGAAAATTTAAATATAATATTAACAATTTTAGTACAAAACAATCAAAATTTTAAATTCTAACAAAAATTAAAGTAAAGATCAAACCGTAGTCGATCGTTTTTAAAAGCTTTATATTAACTTGCCCGGGTATATATATATATATATATATATAGGAGGTAAAAATCTTTCGGCTGCTTTTTAATTCACTTCTAGTCATCCAAACAAGCTGAAATTTGAAACACCGACTTGTATCTCGAGACATTTTAATCTATCAAATTTTGAAACCGATCTGATCATCCACCGCATAATTATCACATTTTCTATACAAATTTTGACACAAATCTATCTGCCGCGAAATCAAGTGAGCATGTGTCAAAATTAATTGACTTAGTTCAAGTGTCAAGTTAATGTCAGATATATCTTTAATATTTCGGCGCTGAGTTTCACGAGTTAATAATTTTAATTAATGATTGTAATAAAACTTAAAAACCACAAAATAAAAATAAAGTAAAAAACAAGTTTTATAAAAAAAGCTTTATTGAATGAAGACAAATGAAAATTCTTTCTTCTATGTGTGCTCTTGCTTGGAACCGAATAGAGTATAAGTTTCTTGTAACATAATTTTCTTTTCAAACTTTAAAGCTTTGGTGGTGCCTTTCATAGACTTTTCTATAAGGAAGAAAAACGTATACCTAGTAGATATCAACTTCGGCGAAAGTTATCGTATAATATGTGAAGCACCACCAAAGCTTTAAAGTTTGAAAAGAAAATTATGTTACAAGAAACTTATACTCTATTCGGTTCCAAGCAAGAGCACACATAGAAGAAAGAATTTTCATTTGTCTTCATTCAATAAAGCTTTTTTTATAAAACTTGTTTTTTACTTTATTTTTATTAATACATAATTTGGTTAAAACAAAACACTACACAATTAAACCATTAGGTATATTGACATTTAAACCATTTACACCAATTGTTTTTCAGTAAGCGAATATTTGCTTAGTTGCTGTCTTTAAATTTTACTATAGTAACTATAATTTATATTATTTTAATTTTTTTAAAAAACAATCGGTGTAAATGTTTTAAATTTCAATAATGGTTTTAGTAGGTTTTGTTTTAACCAAATTAAGTATTAAAAACAATAGACTGCGGTGTGATCTTTACTTTAATTTTTGTTAGAATTTAAAATTTTGATTGTTTTTTACCAAAAATATTATTTTTATATTTAAATTTTCGGTCTTCTATAATATTTTATAATATTTTTGTTGTTGTTATATATCGTTGAAAAGAGGATAAAAAACGCTATTTAAAAATATTATTTTCAACTATGGTTTCCATTTAAAAAACCACAAGTTTATGTTATAACTCTGAAACTGAGATATATATTTAAAATCACTTTAGCCCATTTTATTAATCTTAAAAAAGTGCCCGAAGAAAGTGTTAACATTTTTTTGATAACTTGAAAAACAACCGAGATATCGACATTTATCGAAAAGTCGAAAATTCGAACTTTTGGCTATAACTCCAAAACAAAAAAAGATAGCGAATTCTGGTTTTCGCCATTAAGCTTTTCTCGAAAAAAGAGATCGAGGATGCGCCATCCATTTTTTCATAACTCTTATAGTTACCGAGTTTCCCATAAGAACTATCTAAATTGGCCCACCCTGTACTTCAAAATAATATTGCATACATTTTCTGTCAGACGCTTACTTTGACCGCTATTTGCAAAAACTGAAAAAAATCCCAAAATTCTTCTGTTTTTGTTGTCAACAATTTTTGTCAACCTCCGCGGCAAAAATTTTTGTTGGTAAACTACCGGAAATCAATTCGGGAATCAACCCGTACAACATAAAATAAAAAATTTGCTCTATTAGGTACTACAGTCCAAGATTTAAATCTCTGTCAAACTTTTTTGCTTGATTTATTTATTGTTGTTTTGTATTATATTATTTAATAAGTTTAAATTGATTTCAAGTTAGACAAAATTGCAAATATATAAAAAGAATTTAATTCATAACTTATAAAAATATGTTATAAAGGGTTATCTGATGAGAATCCGAAATTCGAAACACATGTGCTCGACCAAAAGTGTAGACCGGATTTTAAGCATTTTTGCTAATTGTTAATTTTAAAAGCAGCTCTTTGAAATTTGAGATCTGGACGAATCACATAAAAAGATGAATTTAACGTCTAGTTTTCATGCTTTTTTTACGATTTTTTGCTTATTTTCCACTTTTGCGCTTATTTTGAACTTATTTTCGAGTTTAAAATTAATTTTTTTCCTATTTTTTTCCTATTTTTCCTATTTTACCCCGAAGGTAATTTTTGGCCTCGGATACGCCTCAGGCCAGAAAAGGATAACTTTATTCTCTTGATGCATAATATACTATTTTTGATCTTATGCGGCAATGTTTTGCTTTTTTGCTTTGCTAAAAGCCGAGATACTAGTGAAGCGGAGAAAAGCAATACGTGACTGTTTATGTTGAAGCAGAGCGCAAGTCAGTGTTAATTGATAAAACAGCGATTAGAGCTAATATTTCTTCGCTCTGATCTCTTGTCACTGGTCCAACATAAACGTACCCTAAGATGTGATTTTTCCACTTGCTTTATTTTAACTGAATAAAATAGATTTTATTACGCCAATTTAGTGATTTCAGTCAGCTTTTCCGTTTTGTTTATCTGGTATTGCCAGCTACAACTTCTTTTGAATTAAACAAATAATAAACGGTGAACGCAATGATTTGGATCAAAATCATATTTTTTTTAAAGCTTTGAAAATCAAAAAGTTTAAAAAAAAAACGATCTGATTGGTGCATCTCTCGCATTGTTTTAGACATTTAAAAAAATCAGATTTCAAAAACGGATGGTCAAAAATATTTGAAAAAAATCAAGAACGAGTATTACATCGGAAATACAATTTTGAGAAAAATCGAAAGGGGGGCTTTATGTATTTATTTCGAATAATACTGTCTAAACTGACATTTTTTGTTTTTTTTGTTTTAATTATTAACTTTTTTATAACTTTTTTTGACATAATTCCATCTTATTTTTGAAAAATAGCGTGCTATTTTAAGCACTTATTTTTCAAAAATCCGTGCTTATTTTATCCGATCTCTAGTTATATTATATAATATCATATCTTCGTAAGTTATGAATTATTTTTTTTTATATATTTGCAATTTTGTCTAACAAGAAACAATTAAAATTTATTAAATATTTTCACATGATAATAACTTAATCAAGCTGATTTGAATTATAATATTTATATCCAAACTTGAACCAACAATTTGTTATTTCTCACACAAAGAGAAAAGTTTGTATATTAAACTATATTAATTACTTATTAATTTTGTATATTTTATTTACAATAATTTTATTGTTAAGCAAATTAATACAAATTGATCCTGAATAAGGGACAGAACCAAATTGTGCAAATCAAATTGTTGTGATTTTTCATAGAACATCTTGATATTTTATCAATATTTTGCACCTTTGTACTCGTATACCTAACCAGATCGGCATAGGACGAAATTATAAAAGCATCTAAACATAAACCTATCGACGTCCATTTTAGAAGTTGGGGAGGGGAAAAATTAGTTCTTTAATTTTGAAAATATTGTTGACATTTTTAAATCTCCGAAAACTTCTATTGACACTTTTGGGTGATAATCATATGTAACAGCCCTAGGGAGCGGGAAATATTCGAGTATTTCCTGAGGACAGGCCTTGAGTATTGCTTTCGCGAGGGCGCAGCCCGAGGGAAAGCAGGCGAGAGGCCTGGTCGAAGGCAAATACTCAAGATATTTTTCCGCGCCCGAGGGCTGTTTAAATGATTATTAATCGAGAATAAAAAATTCGATATTTAAATTTTTTTTCAATATGTCACCTATTGTCAAAAAATGCATAATTAGCACCATCTAATCAGGAATGCACGCACTACGAGTGAAGGAAGCATGCTACAACATTAATATTTTATGGCTGTATTTTTCCATTATTTTATTGTACTTTAAAAAAAGGAGATTACAAATTTTTTAATTAAATTCGATTTTTACAATTCATTTTATCAAGAAACGGACCGGATTATGACAAAACGGTGCTAAATAGTAAAATTTCAAAACTTTTTATTGTGTAATTTTTTCGTGACGTTTTGATAATTAGCGCCCTCTTGCCAGAAACGCATGCAAATGAATTAACGAAAACTTTAAAATTGACCATTTTATACATACATTTTCTGACATTGTATAAAATTATCTTGAATCCAATTTTATCACAATACTATTTTTTATCTTACAGTTATTCCCTAGTACAATTCGATACAAAATTTTATTTACAATTATGTTCATAAATGAATTTTTTTACCAAATTCATTCGTTAATTTGTTGTAATTGATGAAACACCCAAAACTCACTACAGAGATTTTCAAAATCGTTAGATATATACAAAATTCGTGTGTATTATAATTATAAGCATATGCGATCAAACTTGCGCTGAAATCAATTTACGCTGCAGTTAGAAGTCTTGGCGAACGAATATGTAGTATGAAGCGGACTGGCGATATAAATGTCACGTGTCCGCAAGCCGTTCAAATATCTCCCAAGGGCAATATTCGATCGAATATTGACCGGGCAATATTCGATCGTAGAGAATTGGGCCAATCATCGATCGACAGATCACATGACGTGTACACCAAGCACCTGTCTCCGCTCAGACAGCTCCAAATGCGGCTCTCCGATTCGTCGGAAATGAGTGTGAAACAGCTCGAGGGTAATAATCATTAAATTAATATTTTTTTTATTATTAAAACAGGAATAAACTTAAAAAAACGTATAATTTTAATAATTAAACATCATTTTATTTTTTCTTGCCGTATGTATATAATTCAAAAATTTAATTATTTCAACAATAAAAAGCATCATAAAACTGTCACTTATTCATTTATTTATTGCATTTAAATATCTAAACATTGATGTGACGTTGCCCCCCCCCCGGCTTTCAATTTTTAAATATTAATACATATCAAACTAATTGTTGGAATCTCTACTCGTATTTTTATAATCCGACTCATGCAAGGATGCAATCGTTATAAAACTTTATTTTATGATGATATTATTTATTTGGGTTTATTATAAATCTATAAATTTACGAAAATGTTTCCGTTTAGAAAATACCAAAAGTAGGAAATTTTGTCTAAAATGTCTAAAACTAAACCCCTGGAAAACAAGGTTGAGGTTGTTTACTAACCTTAATTATTGACAAACCCACGAAGTGGACCTACCTATAAAAAAAAGAAAAAATTTATTAACATTTATTTTGTTTTCAGTTCATGTTTTCAAACAAACTTACCTTTATCCCTGTAGTCCTGCCGCAATAGACGCGTCTATCCTCCAATATTCCATCCTAGGACACCAAATACATGTTCAAACACTTGCAAACAATTTTTACACGGAGCCGAAACTATTTTTTTAATGAACACTAATCACTACTATATTTAAACCAAGATTTAAATAAAAAATAAATCGCGATTGTAAAGCTTCTATCAAGCGTTTCTATAAATTCGTACTCGACACCACATTCCCGACCGCGAAAACCGACCGAAGTAATTACAATTTTTGGGTGCGCGTATCCCGGACAACATCCTGTAATTGAAAAAATTAGTTAGAATATGTAAGTTAAAACTTCATAAAAAATTGCTGAACTCTTAGATAACAAAACCACCGATAGGTCGCCATTGTAGTGTACCTCACTTGTTCCAAATTATGGAAACATAATTATGGAAAAACAAATAAGTTACTTAAACCTTATCAGTTCTATACACAGTTTACATTTAAAGTAAAATGTAAGTTTCCCACTTTCTCACAATAATCCACTGCTACATCACTTGAGAAAATTTTTGACTAACTCATTCACAAGTCATTTACAAAATGTTCTATAAATAATAAAAATAAATAATAACTTTTAGCTTAATTTCTTCGTTCTTGGAGTATTTTGGAAAATCTACCAATCGATTCAATGTTGACTAAATTTCTTTCGTCGAAATTACACTGAATGTAGTTCGACAATGTTCACGTCATGAAGCAAAGCCGTAAAGGCCGAATGGAATCTTACAAAACAAAAATCTGTATTAAATTTTCTACATAGAGAGAAATTACCGGCAACCACAATAGTTTTGGTAAATATCAAATTTGAAAAATACTAATAAAATTGGAACTTGTAAAATTATGTTTGTTGAAAAGCTGAGTCATTTACAAAACATTCTTAATGCAAAATAAAACATTTTATAACTCACCCGCTTCCTATTTGCTAATATTCAAAAACTCGAATTTCCACTGTGATGGAGGAGAAGAAACCACCAACAGTTGAATTCAACCCACTCTAACAGTTTCCAAGAGACTCCACCACCAACAACAAGACAAAATGTTAAATGTTCTACGTTACAAAATTACATTACTAACATGTCCAAATAAAATCTAGAATAAAATAGTTTTGTTCAACTTACACTATGTTCAGGTTTGATTCTTCTAGAAAATCTAACAAAAATTATTATATCGCAGTTACAAAAATTTCGCCAGAACTGAAAATAATAAACACCCAAAAATAAATATTTGAGACGATGCAGCTTAACTCGAGAACGTTTGCAACAAGAATGAGTTGTTATTATTGATACTTAACTTTTGGTTCTAAAATTTTTTGTTATATAAAAGTACATCATCAGGTGATAAGGTTTTTAGACATACGTTAAGCAGGAAGTGACAAATATTAAATTAATTTGAATTTTGTTGAAGTATATTTAGCCATCTACAAGGTGAAAGTGAAAAATTAATTACTAAGTTTCACTTTTCGACCGTAGATAATCTGACGATCAAGATAGTCCAGTCAGATTACAGACAAAAAACCCAAATAGATGCATTCATTCCGGTAAAGCAATTTTTTTTATAAAATTATAACTGGTTGATGCCCGAATCGATTTCCAGTAGTTTCCCAAAAAAAAAGAAAATTGCCGCAGGCACCGCCAAAACTGTTAAATTTTCTGACAGAAATTTTATGCCATTAAATTTGCTACTATTTCAGACCAAAGAAAGTTTTCTAGCTCCAGTGGTTTCCGAGTTGAGAAACTCGGTAACATATAAATATAAAAATTCTGACTGACTAACTGACCGATTCATCAATGCCCAGCTCAAACTACTGAACCCACGAATATGAAATTTGGGTAGTACATCCATCCAGTAGAGTAAGCATAGAATAAAATTGATTATCGAGATTCCAGCAACACTACAATAAATTATTGATAATTATTATAAGTATGTATTACAAATTTAATTTTGCTGATATTTATAACTAACTATAAATCTAGTTTCAAAAAAATAGTGAAAATTCAGTTTTGTGGATCTCGTATCGGTGCCGGGAGAGAAAATTACTTTTTCTAAAGGGACCTCAAATTTGTGTTTGATAAGCGACCATCAGCTGCATGCCGGCATTGGATACAATCAACTTTTCCATTTTATATTTTACAGTGTTTGTATATCAAATTAAATTTAAATTATTAGCTAGTCGGCAAGATTTATAAAAATTTATAGTTTTCCTCCGAAGAGTCTCATGCTCAACAGGTGTATTATTGGGAGTCAAGGAGATCGATAATTTACCTAAAGTACCTCGGTGGATTGCTACTGCCTTCCGAGGGAAGACGGTCAAAATTTCTTATTCCACCGGGATCGAACCGAGCTTCTCCGCTTAGCAGTCGACGAACTTAAGCGTCAAACCATAACTGCTTCCAATTTATTATTAGGATTATAAAAAAAAAATTAACACTTCGGATTTGGAGGGTGGAGAATCCGCAAATGATTGAGCTGGCAGCTGGTTGCATCATTGGTTCGTACTTCTTCAAAAACGAAAATACTGTATTATTGCAGAGTAATTTTCATAAAAAAAAAATGGAATCAAGTTCGCTTCTAGATGTAAAAATTGATGCACATTGGTTTTCGCCAATATAATTCTAAACATTTAGAATTATTCAAAAATATAAAAGTGGTCTACATTATTTGCTGCACTGTAGGAACATCCTAACAACTACAGTAGATAGTGGATCACTTTTGATTGATGAATAAGATTTTATTTTAAATTTTTGATCATTCGGAAGTAACCCGAACAAAATCCACAATCTGTTGTAGACAGGACTAATCATGTATTCATAGCTTAAAAATTTTGAAATCTAGTTTAATACAAGTGGAAAATGGCAACATAAAAAGTTGAACATCCGATTTCCTGAAATTTTCTAAGGTTTTCTGAAATTTCCTAACTACACCAGAGAGTAGTAAAAGTAAGTTCATCGAAGACGAAACAGTTGAAAAGCAAAAAAGAAAAAAGTTATCGACTTTTCGTAAAGAAATTTGTAGTATTTCTGGGGATTTCCCCTGAATTTTTTTACCTCTACACTGGATTTCTTCGGCAATTAAAATGTGTTTCAATAATATAAAATTATTCTTACAGAAGAAAATTTTCTGTAATAATTGGTAGGTTAGGAAATTGCGGATTTTTGCATGTACGAATGCTCAAAGTTTCATTTTTAAGCAGTTTGCTAAAATATGTACGAAGCAGAAGCTTTGGCCCAAAAGTTTGGCGACGCCTCTGTTATTAAAACTATAATATCGACCAATTACATAAAATTTAAATTTCAAATAAATTTAATGTATAACTATTTTTTTTACCAAACTATGAGCTATATAAAATAAATTACAATAACTAATTTATTTTTAGTCTACTTGCATGTCCTACTGTATGTTGGGTAGGCTAGTGATGAAATTTTTACACAAGTCAGGACCGGAGTTCGCTAGTCTAGCACCCCGTAAATTGTAATATCGCAACATATAATTTGAATAATTGGATTATTCGAATTAGTTATGTATATTTAGATTACGATATTGTTGAATAGAGGTCTTCCTCACCAGTCCTTCGACATACAGAGATAAACATCATGGCAACAAGGGCAGATTCAGCTAAAATCCAATGGAGGGGGGGGGATTTTTTACTACACTATTAACGTAAAGTACATTTGGGCCCCCTCTTCGGTATACCATTGACCTTGTTTTTTAACTCTTTTTATGAATACAGCATACTTCTGTCTCCTGCACTACGATTTGTAATTTTCGTTAATTTCCACTGGAAACGAGGGGGTTATATATATTTTTCTTATAATTAATTAGAATTCAATTATTTTTAATATTAAAAAGATTAACCCCGGATTACCTCAAAGTTGTTTTAAAATTGTCTTTACAAACTATTCTCAGGATATAAATCTTTTAAAATTGCAATAACTCAAAATTAAAAACCATTAAAATATAAATCAATAGGTTAATATTTATTTTCAATCGATACAAATTAAATGAAAACACCAATTAGTGAGTAATGATTAATATAGTCTATATTGAATTATTATAATTATTAACTATAAAAGCAGTAAATTAATATTTATTTTTAATCGACACTATTGAAAACCTTATTGATTTAATTAGGCTCAGGTGAAATTAAACTAGCAAATCACAATAAAGTCTTTTATTCTTTCAATTTAGATTTAACTTTAACGCAGTCGAAAGGAACATTCAAATCTAAGATCTTTATAACGACTTACTTTAAAAACTAAAACTTCAAGTTTTTGTCCCAAACTTACATCGGCTTATTTCTTAAAAGTATTGTATTACATAGGGTGACTAAATTATTTAAAACAGAAATCTCACAAACATAATATATGCCGAATACCCTAATTTATATTTTGTAGTCAAGCGTTTAACTAGAAGTCAATAATTCTATTTTATTTCAACACGCCTCCTCAAAATTAAATGTCGGTATTCAACTATATTTACTAACTACAAAACTTTTTATTAACGATCAAAAAAATTCTAAATATCATTATATAAAAACTATTAACTAATTTTAATATTCCTTTCTCATGCCTTCTGGGGAATTACATGTAGCTCAACATTTGTTCTAAGGATTAAGGGAAACCCAGGAAAAAACCTTAATCAAGCCACTAGACTTAAACTTTACACCTTATAATATAAAAAAATTTTAATTTATGAAATCTTAACTTTAATTTTTTTTTTAAATTACCAACTTCTATTCCAGTCCCAATCCAATTCTTAATTTAAGAAAATTTGGCCCTGGTAATGGTTTCGTTAAAATATCTGCTATCTGTTGACCTGTTGGAATATATATCAATTTAATTACCTTTCTCTCAATTTGTTCTCGAGAGAAATGATATTTTATATCTATGTGCTTTGAACGTTTGTGGTTGGCTGGATTATTTGCAATACTAATGCAACCATTATTATCTTCATAAATTATTATTTCCTTTGATATTTCTATATTTATACTATTAGCTAATGATTTTAAAAACAATGACTCCCTTACTGCTTCAAAAAGAGCCATATATTCTGCTTCTGTTGAAGAAGCTGCAACTGAATTTTGTTTTTTTGTGTTCCAGCATATAGTACAACGTTCGAATAATTTAAATAAATAACCTGTTGTACTTTTACGATCTAAAATATCATTTCCTCCCCAATCAGAATCAACGTGCCCAGTCAAAACGTCACTGTAATCACCTCTAGTGTATGTTAATTTAATGTCTTTTGAGCCTTTTAAATACCTTAGCACTCTTTTTAGACATTTCCACAATTCAATATTATTTTTACTTGTATATCTACTCAAGATATTTACAACTGTACTTAAATCTGGTCTAGTACATACCATAACATACATCAAACAACCAATGACATTTCGACAAGGTGCATTACATTCTTCATCTGAATTAAGAGCCTCGTAATCTAATTTACTTTCAAGCGGTGTATTCACTGGCTTACATTCATGCATATTAAATTTTGTCAAAATTGTATCAATGTATGCATTTTGGTCAAGAGTTATTTTATTGTTTTCACGCATAATTCTAATTCCCAAGAAAAGTTTAATTTCTTTTAAATCAACCATGTCAAATTTACACTTTAAATAATTTTTCAAACTATTCATGGCTTTAATATTAGCTGTAACTATTATTAAATCATCTACATATAATAAAACATAAACATTTTTCAAAATTTCTCCGTTATTTAAAATATAAATACATCTATCTACGGGAGAATTTTTAAAACCCTTTTCTATGAGTGATTTTTCAAATTCTTCGAACCAACATCTCGCTGCTTGCTTTAGTCCATATAAAGCTTTATTAAGTTTACAAACATAATCTTCCTTGCTACTTATTCCCTCGGGAACCCTCATAAAAATTTCTTCTTTTAATTTCCCATTTAAAAATGCTGTTTTAACATCCATATGATGTATGAGTAAATTAAATTGATTCGCAAATGCTAAAATAAACCTAAAACTAGAAATTCTCGCGACTGGTGCAAAAGTTTCATTATAATCTATTAAATATTTTTGACTAAACCCTTTTGCTACTAACCGCGCCTTATACCTTATTGGTTTTCCATATTCGTCATTTTTAATTGTGAATACCCATTTGCAATCTACAATATTTTTATTCTTTGGTTTCGGTACCAAAGTCCATGTATTATTGACTAAAAGTGAATCTATTTCGGCTTTTATTGCTGTTTCCCATTTATCCCTATCTTCACTAATTTTAATTTCTTGATATGACGTGGGAATGTTACATACAACCGATTGTGCACACATTAAATAATCGTTTGTTATTTCATCTTCATTATAAGAAATAGGTGGACACCTTTTAATCCGTTCACTCCTGCGTGGTTCAGATAAAGCTCTCTTTTTATACTTAGGACATGAAGATTCATTTGTGTTTTCGTTATTGTTATCACCCCTTGAGTTTCCAGCACTCAATTCATCTGATTTCCTCCCATCAGATTTATCTAACTTTTTTACTGATTTTGACCACTTGTCAGTAACATCAGTTTTACTCTGAGGTACTGTTTCAACCTTCAGTTTATCTGATTTAACACTATCAGATCCTGTTGATTTTGACCAAAAGTCAGAAACATCAACTTTACTATGAGGTACTGTTGCAACCTCATCAAATCTTTGGCCTGTTGATTTTGACCAAATGTCAGAAACATCAACTTTATCCTGAGGTACTGTTTCAACCTTCAGATTATCTGATTTAACACTATCAGATCCTGTTGATTTTGAGCAAATGTCAGAAACATCAACTTTATCCTGAGGTACTGTTGCAACCTTCAGATTATCTGATTTAACACTATCAGATCCTGTTGATTTTGACCAAATGTCAGAAACATCAACTTTATCCTGAGGTACTGTTTCAACCTTCAGATTATCTGATTTAACACTATCAGATCCTGTTGATTTTGAGCAAATGTCAGAAACATCAACTTTATCCTGAGGTACTGTTTCAACCTCATTAAATTTATGGGGCCTAGATTTCAAAAAGTTAGATTCGTCCACAATTACGTCTCTTACTACAGCGTAATTTTCCTTTTGCACGTCCCACACTTTATAACCGTTTGGTTCGTACCCAATTAGTATTCCTTTTGATGACTTTTCATCAAATTTAGATTTACTAATTTTACTGTGAATATAAACAGTCGAACCAAACACCTTCAAATATTTTACTTGTGGGGTACGTGGGACGGTCAGGTGATAACTTATTCCTTTTTCAACACAATAATTCTTCATTTCATTTGATAGATACTCTCTACCATTGTCACAATACAGATTTACAACTTTTAAATTAAAATGAGCTTCACTCTTTGAAACAAAATCTTTAAATACAGAAAATAAATCAGATTTCAAAGTAATTAAATATGTTACACAATAATGAGTATATTCATCTATAAATGAAGCAAAATAATTTTTATTCTGAATTGCTGAAGGAGTGATCGGACCACAAAGGTCGAAATGTATTATAAATAATGGTCTATCAATTAAATTCTTATCTTTACCTTTATTGAATGGTAACCTCGTTTGTTTACCTTTGATACAAGCTTCACATAAGTCATCGTTTGGTGAAATTGAATCAAATAATTCTAAATCATTTATCATTTCTTTATTTTTAAGCTCTAAAAATTTATTTTTACTTATGTGACCTAAACGTTGATGCCAAATATCATAAGTATTTTTCATAGTACTATATACTTGTTTAAAATGGTTTAATGTAAATTTAATCATAATAAAATTGTTTATTGACTTACCGATTATTACAGTCTTACCATCATTTAAAATTTCTACTCCCTTATCATTAAATATAATCGTCATTCCTGCCTTTTGCATTTTTGTTACCGACAACAAGTTGTAGGGGACATCAGGTAAGTACAAAACATTTTCCAGTTTTCCTTCGACTCCTGTTTTACTGATGACATCCAGTGTTCCCTTTTTTGTTGCATATATGTATGTATTGTTTTTCGCTACGGATATCTTCATAGGATTTTGCAGAACAACAAAATTCTTCGTCAAGTCTTCTCTATTTATCAAGTGATCAGATGCACCCGAGTCCAATAAAAATGTTATATTATTTTCATTTTCCTCATTAATTTCTAAATTTCCAGCCATAAATACAAAACCTGAATTATCATTCGAAGTTGTTGGCTGTATCATTTGCACTGTTTGAATTGTATTTTGTTTTCCATTGCCATTTCGTTTTTGTTCCTTTCTGTAGAAAATGCAGTCCCTTTTTAAGTGACCTTTTCTATTACAAAAGTAACATGTTGGAATTGATCTTCTTCCAGGCTTAAACTTCGTAGTATTGTTGAAATTAATATTTTTGTTCCTATGAAAACGATTTTTCATTAAGTCCTTTTGAGAATTATTATTTCTGCGGAAACTTTCGTGTTTTGTTTCAATTTGTAGCACTTTCGCACTCGTGTCTGTATTTTCTTCACTTAATTTTACTTCATGATCCAATAATCTGCTTTTCACAAATGAAATTGTCAATTTTTCCGGAGATAATGTCTCAAGAGCTGTTATAACACCCGCATATTCGTTTGACATTGAAATTAATAGATGTGCCACTTTGTCTGATTCGCTTATTCTTTCACCTGTTGCTATCAATTGTGCAATTAAATCTTCAAAGATTATGTAGTGTTTTATCAGCGGTGTATTATTTTGAAATTTTAATGTCAATAACCGTTTACGTATTGAAACTTGCGACATAGCACTTTTTCTTTCATAAAGTTCATTTAAATTTTCAAAAATTTCTTTTGGGGTAATTCCCGGTGTTAAGACACTAAGCATCGAATCTGCCAAGTAATCGACAATTACACCTTTTGCAATACGTTCTTTTTTCTTCCACTTTTCTTCATCCCTCTGCTCTGTTGGTGCAGGAAAGTCAATTACTTCAATAACTTTTAATTCCGTAAGTAACTCACGAATCCTTATTTTCCAAATACTGTATTTATCACCATTAAAAGGTTGAATATTGCGTTTCATATAAATGCTATCCATTGTTAACTTATTGGTCACCACTTATTAAAAGTTGAACACTTAGTTTATAAAATTTAATTTTGCACTTCACTAACCTAATTAAAATTTCACTTTTTTAATTTCGCGATACCTGGGCCGATAACCTATTGAAAACCTTATTGATTTAATTAGGCTCAGGTGAAATTAAACTAGCAAATCACAATAAAGTCTTTTATTCTTTCAATTTAGATTTAACTTTAACGCAGTCGAAAGGAACATTCAAATCTAAGATCTTTATAACGACTTACTTTAAAAACTAAAACTTCAAGTTTTTGTCCCAAACTTACATCGGCTTATTTCTTAAAAGTATTGTATTACATAGGGTGACTAAATTATTTAAAACAGAAATCTCACAAACATAATATATGCCGAATACCCTAATTTATATTTTGTAGTCAAGCGTTTAACTAGAAGTCAATAATTCTATTTTATTTCAACAGACACAAATACAAAATAAATGAAAACACCAAATAGTGAGTAATGATTAATATAGTCTATATTGGGTTATTATAAATTATTAACTATAACTTAATTAATTATTCGTATTTGTTAATTTTTTTTTAATGTTAACAAATACACATAGATATTAAAAGTCGCCTAGGCAATCTACCTTGAGGCGAGTAAGCTACTTGGGTATAACCAATTGTATAACTAAACTTATGAATTTATATTATGTTATACAGTTATCCACCACCAAGTTAATGTACTTTGCTCAGATTATATAATCATACATATATTAAGACTAAAAATTTCAACCTTTAAATTAAAAACGTAGTATTTACTTAAGCATCTCCCCTAAAACAAATTACTTGAAAAATTCTTCAACTTCTGACAGTTCCCTATCCCTAGCTTGTTCGTGAGCCCATCTATTTTCAGCAAGTCGATCCGAAATAGTCCATTTATGATGATAAATTCTTTTGCCACAACTTTGGCACATTTTATTTCCAAACGGTGGAGATTTTAAATATTTCAATAAACAATATTGATGAAATAAATGGCCACAGTAGATTCTTTCGATAAATTTGGGAGAATTATCATCAACAATCGCAAGCTACAAAATAAGAAATGTAATTGGGTAATTCATATTATGTGAGTAGTAGAGTTTCAAAAGTTGCTAAGTCTACGCTAAAACAAAACGAGATAAATATTATCAAAATATTTCTTTCATTATCTTCTAGCGGAATATACCATTATTGTCTCGTAAAACTAGCTTTATTACAGAAATGACAGTTTCTTTACAATATTTTAAGTTAAACTTACAATGCAGATAGTCACTTTTGAAACTGTGCTAATTACGTATAAAATTTGACTTACATCAGGGTTTTCTGGAAAACATTGTTCTTTACAAAGCAGGCATTTCTCACAGGGCAATCTTTTCACACAATCTATAAGAAACGCAGCTGATTTCTCCAAAGATGGCTTCTTTACGAAAGGAGGATCAGTTGGTTTTGGTCTTCTAAGGGGCGGTTCTACACATTGTCTTGATATTTCGCGTACCTGGGCTAACATATGACAAGCAAAAGCTGATGGAAAATTTGTATTTATTTCATCGATACTAAAACACAAGTATTAAGCAATTCTGGCTTACAATATTGAATTTTCTTTAATTTACCAAACTGCGGTACCAGGATAAGCATCCGGTACTTTAATTTTAGTCTTGAGATAATATTGATTATTAATAACCTTCAATTGCAAACTAGAATCTTTTTGTTTCAATTTCAGCTCATCCTGTTTGTCGTTTAGACTTCTTTTTATGGAATTAATCTCTTCATAGCAAGAGCACAATGGGTTTTCATCAATAAATTGACTTAAAAACTTCAAAACTTGTAAAATTTGTGGTTTACCAATATGCTTTTTAGCTTCACTTTCACATACGTTGTTTAGACCACTGAGTAACTTTTCAGACAGTGTTTTGCTTTTTAATTCAATCAAAATTATAGAACTGGGATAATCTTCTGGAAATTGTATACAAATTATAACTGTTTTAAATTGAGTCTTTTTTATTTCTGCTCGGACCATAGTCTTGACACAAGAGACGAGTCTACAACCTGTGATAACATGTTCAGCCAACCGTTTAACTTCTGTAAGCTCATCTTCAATCAAACCCATATGCAAAAACAAATTCAACAGAAACCAAGCTAAAAAATATTATTAGAAATTTTCTGTTTGACAACTAATCCGAAAGTTTGGTTATGTTGACAAACTGACATTCAGGTTTCCAGGTCAGGGTTACCGACTCCTAAAAATCTTTCCCTACGAACACAAGTTGATATCAATGGCGTAGCTATGCTAGGGCAGTTCAGTGCGGCGCATAGGACAGGAGGGCTTCCTTAAATATTTTGCACTGAGGCCCCAACAACACTCGCTACGCCGTATACTTGATATTTATATATGATAAATTTTTAATTTCTTTAATATTAATATTATCAATTTAAAAATATTAAAACAAGTAATATAAAATTGTGATTTTTTTCTTTTTTTTAAGTAACAAAAATTTAAAATGGTTCGGGGGGGGGGATTTATACTAATAGCAGGCTCCAGGCGATAAGAAACCTGAACGCGGTCCTGCTAATGCCCTTGTGTTCAAATTTATGCTGGGGATATATATTTTTTTAATTATAATATACAGGGTGTCCCCGGATACACTTCACATAACTTAGGTAGTGTTAGAGGACACTTCTCTAGAAACATATTTAACAATTTTTTTTTTTTTAATTTAAACCCTCGACAGTTAGACCTCTAAAGCACTTCTTTGAATTTTCACCTTCACATGGCCATAGCCCCGAAACTATTGATTTTTCAGTAAAAATAGTTTGGTGCTTTTTTAAAGAGCGTGAAATAATCTACAAACTTGATTTATCCTTTGATTGTCTAAAATCAATGGCTTTCGAGTTATGAATTAAAGTAAGTAAAAAAATGTTGAAAAATTCATGCTTTTATTTTTTTTTACTATTTTCATGACCCTGTATTTGTAAACGAAACTTTTTACAAAAAATCTGACGCCTCATACTGGATAGGAAATTTAACGAATTACAACTTTTCAAGAATTTTTGGAAAACCAATCCATTCCACAGAAAATCGGAATAAACAAACAAAAATACAAAAAATTAAATTTACGAAATTTTTATTTTTATTGAATAATTATATTATTATTTAAATAAGGGCCAGTTTATCCATCTCTAGTTAGTGTCCCAAGTAAATTTATCTGACAGGTAAGTATGAATTTTGGTTGATCAATGTTTAGTTAGTATTTACTTGTAGAATAAATTTACTTACCTATAAGATATTTACTTGCAGCTCAAAGCTGCGAATAAATTACTTATAGGTGCTAACTAGAACCCGACCATTCACGATTTGTATCGTTTTACCGATCGTTAAACATCGTACTGTTTTGTTTTTATTCTCATAACCTTAAATTATATTCCTATTTTTTAGATAAAAATAGAAATTTTACACGAAATCATCATACGGATTATGTTCTAGCTATTGTAACAACACGAAATTAAAATAAGGCAATAGTTTATTATTTGTAGCAAGAATGAAACTTAATTTCATCACAAAACTAATACTTTTTTGGGATGGCAAACAATCAGGTGAATTTATTCGATAGCGAGATAGCATGAAGAATTGAGAAAATTGGTGGGAATTATAGAAGACTGTATGTGATTTGTTCTCATATAAGGATACAATTTCGCGGGGGGGGGAGCATTCAAGCAGACCATTTTCGTAATAAAAAGGGTATTTCTCGCTCAATGTGCAAGCAAATTACAGTGTCGAGATGTTGCTACGTGGTGGCCCAGTTCAGCACATGTCACCACTATCTTCAACAATTCGAAACGAAGATTTCCTGTTCTTGAGTAAGGACTACAAGTCCAAGTTGAAACAGTTTAGGAAATCATAATAGCTACCGCTATTTTACATAATATTTGTATAAGTAAAGATGATGTATACCACCAATGGTTGAAGATATAGAAAACTTGATAAACGAAGCTGTTTCAAGAAATCAAAATAACACAAATTATTTATAATTATTTTAATATGTTTTTATAAAAATAAGATGAAATAAAAAATTTATTTTATAACTAACTCTGTATATTAAAAATACACCACAACAATGATACCAACGTTAGATACTAAAATATTATGTGTTAGGTAGTTAACCACAACATTAAAATGAGATTCACCCGGTTTTTAATACATAGTCGTGATGTGAGAATATTTGGCGTTAATTGTTCTACCGTATTTTGTAGATTGTCGAATGTGTGCAGGCTTATCTTTGAAGGTCTCTGATTTCTTTCAAAAATTTAAAGCGTGTTCTAGCAAATGATAGTTCGCTAAATATTTTTGATTAAATGCGCGATTAAATGTTTAAACAAATAATAGTTCGAATTAAGAAAAGGTAGAGCGGTTTTAATAAATATATTTATTACACAACGCGATTAAATTCTTGAGGTGTTTGACATATAAAAATGTGTTTATTTCATTGGTTTATTTTGTGTGCGCACCGAATAGTGGTTTGGTGATTCCCCCGATTTATTAAGTTTGACAGACGAATATTTGTTTATCGCTATCGGTACGATGACTACAGAAAAAAATCCGATATCTATTTTACAAGAATTGGCACAAATCAAACGGATACCTTTACCTATCTATGATGTGGAGGTATTAGGGAAAACATTTCGTGTTACACTAAAATTAGGATCGAACGACAAAATTATTTCGGAAGGGGTAAATATTAACAAAAAATTAGCCAAACAGTTGTGCGCCGCTAATGCATTAAAACAATTGAACATAAACAATGTTGACGTGACATTAAGTAGTACAAAAACTACATTTGTTAATGCTAGAAATAATTATTACAATAATACAAAGTTCCATAGTAACTTCAACTTACCGAGAAGATCTTCATCGTCATTAAGTTCTTCACCTGTCCGATTTGACAACTATGTGGGTAAATTAAACGAAATTTATTCTAAGAGAATGCTCGAGTACCCTATATACCGAGAATGTAGGATTTCAAATCGAGAATTTGTTATTGAATGTAATATTTTTGAAAACACCACCACCCAAGGACGATCAAAAACTAAAAAGGAGGCAAAACAGAAAGCAGCTGAAGCAATGTTTAATTTGTAAGTTAAATTATGTGTATTAGATGAAAATACATTATAACCAAAGATAAGATGCTGAAAAGTGCTTGGACCAAATTTAATGTGTAATACGCCATTCGATGGAACGTCAAAAAGCACCATTTCAATGCAGCTTTTAATCCCCTACCCCTATTATTGGGGTTGTAATAAACAATACAAGTTTTTTTGGTTTTCAATCAATAACTTTTTGACGTGAAATTTATTTGCTGAGTGGGCTACAATTTTTTAGCGTTACTAGAATTACTTTATAGTGTAAATGCGTACACGGGGCTCACAGACCTATACTTTCCCCAAAAATTTAGACGATCCAAAAATTTTAAGTAGGTATTTAAAATATTTTTGTTTACGTGCTGTCCCCATTCACCATCCAATGGGGTGAACGGGGACACTGCTTGAAATTAAGCGGTTTTTAATGCTTTTACGGCGGTGTCCCAAGAAATCAGCTGGAGGGTGAACGGAAATTAAGTAAAAAAAGGACATTTAATTTAAAGCACTGGTAAATCAATTAAGCCATTGAAATACTGAGGGAATTTAAATTTTGAAAAATGTATATAAACTAGGGGTCCCAAAAAGCCATTAGAAAAGAGAAAATTTTAAATGAAGCAAATCAGTACGGTGTCCCCATTCACACTTTTCCTTCCAAAAACTCATTTTTTTTCCAGGAAATATATATGGTTCTCTAAATATGGTTTTAATTTTGTCTTTTTCGTGGAAAAATAAGGGATCATAGTGACAAAAAGATGGTGAATTCGAAACTAACCAAGATCTATTATTTATTCTTGTATAGAAGTTTCCAAACCGTGCATTTTCGAAAAAAAAATCTGTAGGTGCAAAACTCAAGTTTCGGCCGAGCCAAAATTTCGGCTAATTTTTGGTCAAAACCGAAACTGGCCGAAATCGAACCTTCGGTTGGGGTCGCGGTCACTAATAATTTTCTACCGACTAAAAAAAAGTTATGGGTGAAAACCAAAAAATCTTTTATTGCTTGTTACTACCCCAATATTACGGGCAATTTTCACCATCTTATCCGGCTGTACCCTTTAATGATTTGAAATTATTTTTTAAAATTTAATTTAGACTTAGTGAAAGTCATGAATCGAGATGCCAGGAGCTTATGGAATCCACCAAAGTGACTAATAAATTGTCAAAAAAACCTTTAAATTTTTATAACGAGGTGGATATAGGGGGTAGTCAGCGAAAGTCGCTGGTAGAGTTGGACATTCACGCTGCGACTAAACAGAGTGATACATCTGCGGTACGTACACAGTTTTAATATTTAAAAATTATTTTTATATTAAAATTCCCTTAGGTTGCATATATGGACGAACGACAACTAAAAATGGAATTGGAGGAAATGAATGTTATTTATCAAGTCACAAATCTTCAAACTGTGAATAAGGTGACCATGATGCTTAAAGCAAAATCCACTCACAGTTGTAAATCTTACACTTTCCTCGCATCGGGTGATGATAAAGGAACGGTTGGTGTAGATTTATTACGAAGAGCTGTTTTCGGATTAAGAATTTTAAAAGATTAATTTGATTGTTTTAGACAATTTGATATTTTGAAACAATTTTTGAATAGTGGTTGTAAATTTCAATAATTTTTGAATGCTAGTCTTATATTTAAGTGTGAATTTTGGATTCTGACGAGCGGTCAATTTAATTTAGCTGTTATCGGAGGAAAGCATACAAATTGTAAATTGTAGTTTATAATCATTGTTACATCAAACATACTTATTTAGTTTGTTCTGTGATAAAATTCGGATGTTCGGTGTTCTGATGAATAGTGAAAATTCTTAAATTTTATTTAATTTAATATTTTCAGAAGATTAATTTATTTTAAAATAATATTATTTAAATAATATGTGTGTGTAAGAAATAAAACTCGATGATTTTCAGTCTGATTAGGATTAAAAATTTAATTTTATTGTATTTGTTTGTATATTCTGGTAATTACAAAGTTCAGGTAATATAAAACAAACGATTGATTTATTATTTTATTGCTGATTGTTTAGGTGGAAGTTTTTGTTAATAAACAATACATCCAGAATTATTTCATATTGGAAATACTGAAAATGTTTCAGAATATTGTCTCGTAATTCGAGAAGAAACTTTAAATAAATTATACTGTCTTTTGAAGAACTGAAAATTAACACTGAAAAATTAATTAACCACTTTTTCTTTAAATTAATAAGTAATCCCAGGGGAAATTTTTCAGATTTATTAAATCAATCAAGTAATAGACAGTGAAACATTGTTAACAACCTATACGGGGAAGTACAGATGGTTGGTTTTATGATGGAAATTCAAAATAGGGTTATGCAAAAAAAAATCACCGAAAATATAATATATTGTAGAAAGTCTTGCAAGTAATAAATGAAGATGTGTTTCATCAAATGAAAAATAAATTATGTTTCACATAAGAACGGATTAATAATTTTCTACCTTTTCCATTAATCAATAAATTAATAAAAAAATTATACAAAACAAATTTTTATTTTTTAAATATAATTTATAAATTCTGATCTACAAAATTCTGACGTTCTATACTAAAAGAATTCATAAAATTTTCCCTTTCTTCTCTGTAACGAGCTTTCAGCAAGTATTCTTTGGCCAAATCATTTCTGCGCAATGAATATGTTGAAGCAGCTCTTTGGCTAATTTCTAAAAATTCGATAGCCTTATTAAGTCTTGCAACTCTGTTATCTTCGTAGCAATTATTTTCATTGAGAAGTAGCTCTGACGTACAATTTATTTGAGAACTTTGCGATGTTGGAAGAACTCGTAGAGTAGATAAAATTTTTTGGAATGCACTGGAATTTGAATTTTTATGAACGGTATTTGCATTTTTGGAAAATTTCAACCCCCCTGCGCCTTTGACTTTTTTAATCAAACTGGAAGAACTGGGTTTAGTTATAATTTCATCATTGAAAACGCTGGAATTGCTAGAACGTTTGATATCCAACATTGCTGATTTGGTCAATAATCTTATTATTATATCTCCCAGAAATGGTAAAAACGGTTGTTCTTCCGATGCTCTCATAAATGCTTTTTGATATGCAGGCAAACGAGGATCTCGGTATAATCTACATAAATTTTCGAAAATTCTAAATCAAAATGGAAATTTTAGAGTTTGTTACATTGAAATTATATTTTTCTTACTGATATTTAGTTGCATGTCGTTTTCTTACGTATGTCCAAGTTATGTGTAATCTGTATACTGCTGGACTCTGCAAACCACTTAATATACTTTTACACGATTGAAAATTTGATATTTTGTGACACTTTTCAGCCGTATTAATTAGGCGAGCGACTAGTCTGGCTCGAATCTGAAAAAAAAAGATGTCTCTAATGCTTCAATAAACAAAGAAATGATTTACAAAATTGTTACCTTTTCAGAATCATTGCGTATGATTTCAGTAGCTACTAGACAACTGATTCTATGAGAAAAAGCTTGGATGGCTCCAATATTGGGAGCATTTTTAGAAGTTTGCTGGCATACCAAGACACCCAATTCGATGGAAGGAATTTTTAAAAACAAATCCCTGTCTATTAGAGTTAATTGAGAAGCTAAAGTGGTCGAATCAAAATCCCAAGCAGTGAGGGTTAGTTCCAACTTTAAAATTCGTCTTAAATAATCGATCGACGATTCTTGCGGTTTCTTTTTTCGTTCTTTATGGTATAAACACCAACAGTAGCAAACTATTAGAAATTAATAATATGAACTTCAGCAGAACTTACCTTTATCGGAACAATCGTCAAATTCATCTTTTAAAGGATTTAACATATTGGAAATATCTGGTTTTTTGCTGTTTCTTTTCCGCTTAAGTTTATCTGCATCAGATTGCTCATCGGAATCAGATATAAGAAATTTATATTTTTTAAATTTGTCTGTTCTAAATAATCTCCGTTTGGTTCCTATAAATGACGTTTGATTGGTCGGATGTGCAGTCGACAGATAATTGTTTACCTTTTTTCCCAACTTTACTTTTGCTCTGACAATATTCTCTAACTTTACGTAAATGGTTGTATAGCTCTTGGTAGGCATCTCTCGCCGAACGAGGTCTATACCAATATTCCGGGGTCCAAAAGAATATCACTGGGCGTTTTAAGGAAGTTCTATAATGGAAAGTAAAATGGTAAAAATTGTCAACACATTTTCTTGCTAGTTGTACTTTATGGTGTTGGTATTGCTGCTTAATTTGTTATCCAGTTGCAGTGCTTCGCAAGAAACGGAAGCAACTAATTGTCGTTTAGAAACCGGCAAGCGAAGTTCTGGTTCTAATGGTTGCCTTCTAATGGCCACCAAAGATACGGCTCGTTTAATCTTAAATAATTTATAAATCATTTCATGGAAAGAAAACCTGACCTGTTGATTACTTGAATAGAAAATCTATCCCCTGATGGAACACTCCATGGTCCTAAACCATGCAGAAAGTGTGGTTGAGGCGCTAAGCCGTATCGTCTGCGATGACGACCTCGTATTTGACTATCGGGAAGGCACTTTTTGGAATATTCCCAAACTTGTACAGCGTTTTCTTTTAGATCCACCAAAGATGTCTGGTTGTTAAGAACAGAAAAAGGTAGACAAGTATAATATAACGGTGTGAAAATTCACAGCAAACTCATCTTTTGCTCAAATTGAGTTTGCTTTCTCCAAAGCAGCGGTTCCTAATTAATTTTTATCATCCTCGACCGAGGGTTCTGGGGTTTGCGGGGTACGAAAAACTGAACGAATGTCTTTTTCGATTAATAAACGTGTAAAACTTATTTTTTCGTCATTTTGAATTTTTGTTTGGCAGAACCCTGGGTTTATTCAGCAGAATGCTGTTTGGAAACCGCTGCTTAAGGGTTGAACATCCTGACTGTACAAAAAATGTTTACCTTCGCACAAGTTTTACTAATTTTTGGCTGACCAGCGTTAGATTCTGATTGCAAAAACAAGCCGGATTTGCATCCTTCAGATATTCCTTGTGCAAATCTGTTAATTTGACGCAATTGACTATCGGCACGGTTTATATTTTTTAATTTATCGGTATTGATTGTAGGTATGGAAAATTTGCACCTAAAATTAAATTGCAAACAAATTTTTGGTTGGATTTTATGCAAACATACTTGGATAAGCGTGTTTGAGGTCCGGTGACAAATTGAGCGATAGAAGGTGAAAGAATTGAAGGATTGTAGTTCATTGGCGATTCGTCCATATTTCTTCCCAAGTAAAGATAACGGTCAGTCCATTTTGGTGTTTTCTAAAAATGTTATTAGTGGGTTTGCGACTCCCAAGGATCAAATTTTTACCGCAGCATCTCCAGCACCATATTTACACCAAAGTTGTGAAATGCCCTTTGCAGTTAGTATTTTTTTTGTTGCCATTAAGTACAAGGTGCTGTTGGAAGTTGATGTTGCAACTGAAGTTTCGGAACGCGACGAGCCAGGATCTTCGGGACATAAAAATTTAACTCTTTCGCACCACAAATTCCAAAACATCTAAATAGTTAAATATTAAATGGCAGATATGAGAGAGTTCAAAATTAATACTTGGCGTTTTTCAAATCCTCCCAATTCAAAATACAAAATTCTGTTATTACAAAAGTGAGCTTTTAAGGATTGTCTTTTTCGACGGTGAAAGACGCTTAAATTGAAGCACTCGACCGGATAAACGGCTACCAATTCAAATGTTTCTATTTCAGGATCAATTCCAGGTAGATAGGTCACAAAAGAGTCCTTTGCTGAAGGCAAAATATCGGTTGCCAAAACTAATTTGGTTGGGGTTAAACCTAGAAGAAAATGTTGGTTTTAATTGTTCTGTTAAAAGACTCCAAACATGTCACCTAAACTGACTTGCCGAATTCCTTTACCTTCGCGTGTAGTTTGGGCAAATGGACTTTCAACTAAAACCATATCCTCAAAATCACAATATTCCGAAAAAAGTAATTTTTGAATACGATTTGTGGACATGTTTTAACGCCTCAAAATTACACATTTTGGTTTTGCTATATTATTGGACTATATTTGAACTTTAAGACATAGTAAGTACATGTAATTGACATTTAAATGACATAACAACAATAAGCAATACGAATTTGATAACGTTTACATTAAATTAATAAAATAATAATTATTGTTATTAATACTATACAGATTAATACAATCACATTAACACATTGAAATGTTAAAAATATGACTAATACTTATAATACATGAGCAAAAAACAACACAACATTCTTCATTTTAACTTCTTCTCGTTTTGCATCATTTGACCTGTTGCAGCAGTTGATCGTTTATGACAGTCGGCCTGCAAGAAAAATGGCTTAAACTACCTTACACCCAAAATCAAGATGCAGATGTGAACGAAACGAAATGAGGTGAAAGATAGGAAAATGTATACATAGGAGAGAGTGGTCATGCAATTTAATAAATAAAAAAGCTATAGACAGTCCCGACAGCTAAATTTTGATTAACATCTTACATCTCTCCAAATGTAATGCTTTTCTGATGAACTAAAGACTTATGGAAATTATGATTACCATTTCCATTTTTTAATATTCCGTTAGGTACTACATCTGATTTTTTATCACCTGATGAAATATTGATAGTAACTCGGTTGTTCGAATTTCCATCCTCACATTGCGAATTCAAGTTTCCCGTGGATTTTGCAAAATTTTTACTTAACGTATTGTTTAACGATATCGTCACGGTTCCGTTGTTTTGCGACTTTATGTAAGGGTCGTTCAAAATGTTTTCCTAAAAAAAAAAAGAAATAAAAGTTGCTCCGAGAAATAAACTTTTACTCACCATCGACTCCGTTCGCTTTTTTAAATTCGACCTGTTCAACGTGTAAGCAAGTTCAGATGCAAATTTGCTGTTTATCGAATTATTAGATTTTTTGTCGATGTCGTCATAACCGTTACTCAAAAAATCAAGTTTGCCAGGTTGTTTTCTTAGACTGCCCGATGGATACTGACCAATGATAACACTAACGGGTCTTTGTTTCATACCAGAAATTGAATTACTGGATATTGATCCGTTAGATAACTGGGAAGTTTTTGTTCTGTTGTTAAAATATGTATTTGGCGGTTTCGGTTGTAAATTCGATGGGTTGTTAAGTTTAAACGATTCCAGGGATTCCATTTCGACTTCATCGTTAAGTTTTTGACTAGGTTGATTTTCATTTTTCGTGTATTTATTTGAATTCGAGTTTATACTGATTGTATCGTAATCGGGAGTCGGGCAAGGGGGCGGTCGGGAAGAATACCCATTTTTTTCTTTCATGTAAGATAGGGTTGAGTATTTCGTTGGAACGGGCGGCGCTATTTTCGATCTTGGTTTTTTAGTCTCTGGCGTACCAGTTTGCACATTGTGATTCTCTTCAGCTGGAGGCTGCAAAATCCAAAATTTTCGATATTCAGGATTACAAGCATTGTAGATTATACTTACGGGTGGCGGGGGCGGTGGCACGAAATTAGCGGAAGTATTAGCTGAATTGTTTCGACATGAATTATCTTGTAAGGTTTCAGTTAGGGGAAAAGTTGAACGTCTCTCTACAACCTTATGCAAAAATTGTCGGTTTGCTTCACGATCCTGCAAAGTATAATTGATTTTAAAATGCAGTCAAGTAAAAGAGAAGAAAGTTGGCGGAAATCGAATTTTCTAAAGTAACTCAATCAGAACAATTGCGATGGTAATGGCAAAACTGTAAATTATTTTTAATTTCTTAAATTAATGACAATTTTATACTTCCATAAGCGATTAAATTAATACTCTTCGCGGAGTTTTAAATACCAGCGTAAAATTTTAACAATTTTTTGAACGGTAGAATTCTAGTGAAATTCCATTTCTAAAGTAATAAAAGAACAATTGCATATTATATTCACTTTAAGGCTAATAAATTAATTTATTTATTGTTTAGTTAGGTATTAATTAATTTATGAATTTATTATTTAATCATTTAACAAATGTTGGATAAAATCCTATGGTTTCATATGATAAATCCTTATCTTGAAACATATTTCCGTTATAGTGAGTTTATTGTTAATTTAAAGAATTTTGTTTATTGATTTTGTTTTATTGATATATACCTACATAATAGTCGATAAAAAATTACAATTTTTTTTTATCTCAAATTGTGCCATAATGAGTATTACACCAAATAAACAACTTTATTGATCAGACAATAATATGGTATTTATTTATTGCAAAATAATAAATATTTTAAAAACATTCATGTTTTTAGTTTATTGCAAATTATATTATATTTTTGAAAAAAAAGTTATAAAACACCGAAAAAAGATTCAAGTTATATTTTTTATATTAAATATTTTATTTACTGCAAATTAACTACACTGCAGTGTAGTTAATTATTTATAATTACCCATAAACATCATTTTTTCACTTTCATCATGTCATCAATGAAGCATATAAATTAGAAAATTGTCACTTTCGTGTAACTTAAAGAAATCAAGTAATATCGAAATACCTATGAATGAACCGTAAAAGAAACATGGTAGCTGTAATAATTTTATTGCTGAAGAAGCTAATTAATGGAAATCGCAACTAAAGAAAACTCCGTTCCAAAATAAGCGCGATGGATTGTCATAAACAAGGAAATCAGCGGGGGCGTCTACCCCGCTGCTGAAAATTGATCGAGCGTAATGCTCGAGATGCAGTCAAATGTCTTGGAAATTATTTAAGCAATCAATTTTTTTTATTACTTTTTCGAGTTTTTTATTTATTTATTTTATTTTAACTTTTTTATCAAGCAAATGTTACAAAATTGTATTTATTTGCAAAACTACAGCTGTAGGCAGGGCCGATTTATCCATTAGGTAAAAAAGGCAGCTGACTAGATCGGCAGTCTTTTTGAAGACGGCAAAAATACTAATACAAAATAAATTCAAATAAAAATTGTAACAAATAAAAATTAAACATAATATGAAATACATTAAAATATTATTTAAAAACAAATAGTACTTAGGTATAAATTAGGTTCCCAATGACGTATCACATTATACATACTATTACCGATCTCTTGGAATACGGGCTATTAGTGTGACGTATATTTTACGATTTCAGACTAAAACAAAGCGATATAACCTCACTTTTTTGACATTTGCAGATGATATTTCAAGCTAGTTTGGGGATTCTGTGTAATTAAAACGATTGAAAAGTATATGAACACGTAATATAAAGAATTCCGAAGAATTCGCTGTAACTAGAACTTTAAATATCGTCAGAAAATGATAATAAATGTCAAAAAATGAGGTTATATCGCTTTGTTTTAGTCTGAACTGACGTCTCCACTAATACCCCGTATAGCCCGCTCGCTACGCTCGATCAATAAAATTTATCATTGTCGAGACTTTGTGTTGCTAAAAGCAGTTTCTGTTGGAAACTGTTAGCGACGATCATTGATCTAGTAGTTAGCGAAATATATAGCTAATGCTAAGTATCCGGTTCAAATTTAGGCATTAACTTTCTATGACCGCTTGGAAAGCCATATAGTCTCCCAAATTAAAGATTGTTACAATTATTAACAATAAAACGGGGCCATAGGCACATCTGAAGCAAACATCCCTGAGCGTACTGTTAGTAATAAACAGACTGTATGCCTAATAAAGGAGAAAGAAGAAGAAGCGCGGCAGCAACACAGACTTTACAAAATTTTTATACAAATGTGGATGTGGATGTGATAGCAAGCCGTTCATATAAGCACAGATCTGCTGGCATCATCTAAGACATGGTCCTTGAAATTGTTATGCGTATAAAGTAAATTGAATTGAATTAATGAATCCAATTTGGTGTGGTGTTATTTGGTAGCAAAATGAATTTTCACATCCAATTTGCACCATACCGGGTTGGATGGATGCCTTTCAGTGAATGTCGCCTTCCAATTTTGAGTTCAAAAAATTTTTGCTTGTGGTTTGTTTTTGTTAGAGACTAGAGCATAAACTCATGTTATCCTCGAGTGGATCGAATGGATTTTCAAATTGTAGTGAGTGTTAGCAAGCTCTCAGCCTTCAACTAATTCTTGTTAAATTAAACAAAAACATGGATCCAATCAAAACACAAGAGAAAAAAGAAAGAAACAAAGAAAGCACAAATAATTCAACTATTTTGGATCAAAAATTCAAAATGGGCGAACAAGGGGGAGGGGGAGTTTATCTGGTTCCTATAATAATATATTTTTGGAATACTAAAGAAGAGCCCCAAAAATTTTTGGTTTAAAATATTAAACGGACGAACGAGAAGTGGGTACATAAAGTACTTTTTCCCCAAATAAACCATAATATTTTTTTTAAAGTATGAGATAATTTATTAATATGCAGGTTTGTAATTTCTGGTTTAACGTTAAATTTAAAATTTCATTTTATCAAATATATGCCATTAATTATGGTAAGTTCGATCTATTTACGTTCATGAGCGATAATGAAATTCCAAAAATTACCTAAAATTTAAATAAGTAGAACATAGAATAATATAATTAATTAGATCAAGTTTTAATTATTGCAATTAATTTGTTTAATTGTTTTTCGCTATAATAAATTAACAATCAATTGCATACAATAGTTCGGCGTAATTTAATCAATACAATACAAGAACTAACGCACTTACTTCATAACTTTGTATAATAACAACAGGTTTAAATTTGGTCCGAACTTCCATTTTGAAAAAAGTAAATTGAAAAAAAGCAGAAGCACTCTATTCCGACATAGTTGAGGTCGCGTAAACAACTGACGGAACTTTACAGATTAATAAGAAATACGCGGCTTTGCGTTTACCTGTATATTACACAATGATGACGTTTGGTAATTAAACTGAATTTTGCCTTTAGCATAGGTGCAAAATTATTTTTTTAGGAAAATATATTATTTGTCCATTGCGTTACACATGCGTGTTTCAAATTTTTTGGGCAAACAAAAGTGTGTTTGTTCTTTTTACGAGCCCACTGATAACAAATTATGTTTTTAGATAATAATAATTATTCGACCTCTTACTGCAACGTTAAAAAATACCGTAACAAAACGCGATTTTTTAAATTATTGAATATTTTAAATATTACGATATTATACGCTCTACTAAGGAAAACTTAATCTTGTACATTTTAATGTGTTATTTTATATAACAATTAGAATAATGTACTTAACTGTTTTTTCATAACAAGGTCAATCAATATTGTATTTTTTTTGTACCTGTTAATTTGTTATTAAATGATGGACTATTACATAATTTTAATTATTTAAAATTGAAGAGCTTATTGTGATAATAATCATATCGCTGCCTCGGAACAATAAAGACACAACTCAAAATTTGCTAAAAATGACTTAAGTATAGAAATCGACTGAATTTAGTCATATCTTACCGTGAATGCCACTTATACCTATTAAAATTTTGTAATTGTTAGTTAAATTTTCAAACTAAATTTAAATAGCGGCGGAGTTATAACGAAATCATATTAAGAAAAAAGTTTAAAAACGCTCTCCTGAAAAATTGCTATTTTGAGTTGTGCCGTTGTTCTTCCCAGGCAGCGATATGTAATACCAGTCCCGTAAATTAGATTTTAACTTGGGGGGTGATCTATCTGGAGATTTACACTACCGGGGGGTCTGGGGGTATGGAATATTAATTAATATAATTTTTCCCGGGTTATTATTAGTCTTTGGGGGTGATTGATCACCCCCCTTATTTACGCAACTGTGTAATACATATAATTCAATATTTAGTATTGAAGAATATTTGGAACCAACCAAATCGTTTTTTTAAATTGATATTATTTTAATAATTCCCATTAATATAATATTTTATTTTTATTGCGTCTATTATAAGAAGTTTAATAGGAATATTTTTGAAAAATTTTAGAGCCAAAGTTTTCAATTTTTATTAATTAAAACTTTTTAAATTAATTTAGATCGAGTAAAAACGTCTTTACAAATAATACTCTATTTTCCCACGAAATATTGCGTATAATATAATCAACTTATTTTCATTTTCGCAATTTAAATAGTAGATACATATTTAATTGCTTAATATAAAGAAAGATCCTAATTAATTATTTATACCTATCACTTAGTAACCTAGTTTACTTCAGCATTAGAAAAAAATGTATTCAAATAATATAATGGACATTTACGTTTACAAAAACCATCAATTGGAATGATTTAGACAATTAAAAATGTTATACCAAATTTCAGATTGAGCATAAAGCTTGTTAAACTCGATACAATTAATATCAAGTTCATTTCAATTATTTTTTAAATTAATAAACATTAATAATAGTCAGATACTCAAATAAGTATTACGTAAGTGTTGACGAAATTGACAACTAAATTGAGCATTGTAAAAATTTAAATAATGGTAGATACCTAAGTGATTTGACGAAAATTTAAAAATTATTTTTGTATAGATAATCTACTACATTTCACATGTCGGTATAGAATACATAGGAACAACTATAGTTGCAAGCAGTGCCGTAATTAGCCCCTGAAGTGCTCAGTGCGAGAACTTAAATTTGGGCACCTTAACAAAAGCGAATAAATTAGAAAAAAAAGAAGCTTCTTCGTCGCATTTTTTAACAAAATGCTTGTATGCAATTATTTGTTCTCAAATAATTTTCAAACTTCGTAGGCACTCCGAATGCCCCCTTCAGGTTCCTGAAATGCCCCCCTCGGGTTACCAGCTTGGTGCACTTATTGCGAGTTTCATTTATTTAAAAATCATGTAAATTTTCAAATTCCAAGTGTACATTTTCATTATTAAAATAGTTAATATCTATGTAAGCTATGACAAGTATTTTCAAGGTTAAAATGTCAATAACTCAAAACTCAAATAAATAACTAGTACTAAATTTCAAATTCAATTTAAAATTGAAACAATGCACTTGCATTTAATTGTGATTAAAAAGAGGAACATTTTTTGAATAATATCGATAAATCACTTTAAAAAATGAAATGGATCAATATTGTGTATTTTATCATAAATCATACAAAATAGATCATTCATATACTAATTCCCAGTATTAATTGCAATATCAGTTCTTCTGGACGTGTAGTTGTTTTTCAAAACACAAGAAGCTGATTAAAAAAATTAAATTGAAGAATAATTTAATAAGAAATTAATAATTGATTAAGATAAAAATTAACCTTTGAAAGTGGTATTTGAGACAACAATTTATTATTGTAGAACATAAAAAAATTCCGTAAGACTCAGCTATTGTGTACTAATGTTTAATTTACTGTAATATATAGGTATCATTAAAGTTGTATATTTATATACATTGAAACGTAATTATCCTGCCCCAATAATTTTATAGAGGAAGTTTTTTCTTAAATTAATTATTTACCACATTTATCTTTTGCTTAGCTCAGTCGGTGAAACAAATACGCAGGAAAATTAAGATTCCTCGAAATAAACTACCATCTAATCATTATTGATTGCAGATAAGTGAAATTCTCAATGTTCTGTTCAGCAATTTATTGACGATCGAAAATTTTTAAAATACTTTGATTTTTTTTAATCAACAGAATTTTCTCATATGTGTGCAGCTAACTTGGTAATTTTATTTTTGTAAACATTTTCAATTTCAAATTTGAAAATTGGAAAAAATATCGAGCAACAGGACGTTTTGAATTTTAATCGTAGATGTGCATTCGCAAGTTTTTTTTATCAATGTCGTAATTTCTTGGTCACCATTTCAAAATTTCATCAAATCTTCATGTTGCAAGTAAGCAACAAGTCTTAAGCCCACCTCACACGATGCTTGTTTTGCTGATGGATTGCTTGATGGTAGCCGTGATGGCTACGGTGCTGGCTGTGCTGATGGAAAATGACGTCACTGCTGGGTTGCTTGCTGGTCTACGTGATGGATTTCAGCGCTAACCAATAAAAAGGTCGCGTCGTGTTCGTCAACACGAGTGTTAACGAACACTCATTTGCAACTACCTGCGTGCGCATTGAAACCACGCAAACCACAAAGTGCGTGTGAAGCCAACGATGCATAGAAACCATCACACCACGCAGCTGATAGAAATCCAGCAGCAAAACAAGCGTCGTGTGAGGTGGGCTTTAGTTTCATTTCAAATTGTTTTTGATTTTTAAAAGTTTCATGTGAAATCTAAAACGCATAAAGGTTTATAAAATTTTATCTATTTATCAATATTACGTAAAATTACACCACCAACAATTTCCCAACAGTTCAACCGCCATTGGTTTTGATCTACTTCTGTTTCGTGAATGATCAAAAATTACAACTTAGCCAAAATCATCCATTTAATAATCAAACTTCGCATTCTCAAGTAAATTGAAATTTTTTTAGAATACAACATTAATAATTCTCTTAATTTCAGATTACTGATGTTAACTTAAAAAACAATACAAAATATGTGCAAGTTAATAAAACAAATCTTTATTTCTGTAATAAACCATCGTTTCTGAAAATTAATCAGAAATTATATAGATGCTACTGAAAAATATTTGTAGAGCCAATTAAAAAGTTGTATCAATTCTAACTCTTTGCTTGATTCCTCTATTACAGCATTAAATTTTGGATATCATTTTCTTCCTTTAGAGACACAAGTAATTTGATTCGGTTTATGAGCTCAATTTCTTAGCCTAATCACTAATTTATTAGTTTACGCTTGACACTTAACTTCCTCCAATTTTTAATTCTAATATTTACTATTACCGGTTCCTGTTACAGTTTTTACAAAAATAATCAAATAATAATCTGTATTTATGATGCAAAGGAATTAGGATACTTCTGGGAAGAAGTTACAGACAATTTTTGAAACTCAACTAAGAACAGAATTTAAAGAATTTAAAATTCAAAAAGTAAAAATTTGATTCTATGTAAACTTCTCTAAGCGTCAAAAACCTCTTCCATTCGCTTAATGGAGAAAATATTGAAAAGGATTCAGCCTGAAGGGAGGAAGAGAAAACTGCATTGGAAAAGATGAAGAAACGATATTATGCTTGTAGAATTCAAGAAATCTGGAAGAAGAGTTATCCTACGATAGGAAGAGAAGAAATATATTTGTTACAAAGCGAAAGTATTATTGTAAACTTGAAAATTATTAACTAGTGAGAAAATTATAAAATATTTAAAATAATACTAGTTAAATAAACGTAATAAAACAATAATGTTTTTAATATTTCGCAGATTTTTCATCTGCTTCGTCAGAAAATATCAATTTAATTTAATTAATTTAAAACTTGAAAACCTAAAAATTTCATATTTTGATAAAATTGGAACCTAAAAACTTAATACAACAGTTAAGAGTCCCATTGATAATAAAAAAATGTAAAACTGGGTTGGAAAATTTATTAAAATTTTATTATTTAAAATTAAACAACCCCTTTACATTACAATATTTAAAATATAAAATAGAAATCAGTTCCAAAATAAAGCCGTATGCAGTTTGTATAATGTTCTGATGATAATGAATCAAAGGCAGGTCTGTAATGAAAATCAGTGCAAAACTCTAATTTATTGTAATTTTGTAATATTTTAATGTGCAAATAAACCATCAAGTAATAATTATTAATTTGTCAAAATTTGGAAAATGGCTCAATATTCTAAAATATTTTGATAAAGTTAGGTCAAAGCGCCCCCCCCTCCCCGGATTTAAGTTAGTCTTTGAAAATTGCAATTGGACAAACGGTGAGTAAATCTATAGCTACCTCTACACTTCTATTACTTTGAATTGAATACACAAAATCACAGATTTTTTGAGCTTTGTGAATTATTTTGAGCTAAATTAAAGAGCGGTTCAGGAAATTTTGCCCAGATCATAATATATCAGGGATATACAAAATTCTAAAAACTTTAAAAAAGAAAAATGGAACTTTTTTCTCACTGTTATTGTGTTTTTTACATATTAAACTTAGTACTTTGGCATTTATTTTTAACTCGCGGGTTGTAATTTGTCAATTCCTGCCATATATCATAGGTATCAAGAAAGCTGGGAATTTTGAAACTTGCAAGTTGAATCCTAGCCTGTAAGGTTGAATATTGGAATATTCAAAATTCCCAGCCCTAGTACCTACATATTTATAAAGTATTAGATCTAATTTTGAATCAAATGTGTAATAAATATATAGTTTGGACTTCAGGCACTCTGGGTCATCACTAATAGATAATATAAAATTTGTAAAGATACCAAAGAAGCAGTCTTTTTTTCAAAATTTACATTCAAGAATACCGGATGTTTTTCTTCTGGGAAAAATGGATTTCAGCTATTATAAATTCAAAAACAATTCCTTCCTGATGTAATTCTTTGCATTCCTAAAACTTTCAATTTTGTTTCCTGTTTTACAATAAATTATTGTTTCTACAATTATATTAATTAAAATTTAATCTATGACTATTTATTATTATAGTAAATTATAATAGGTAGTATACTCATACATCCACGTAATTCAAAAATCACTTTCATTCTCTTAGGATGTACATATATATGCCTTAACTATATTAATTAACATCATGTAACATAGGCGTGCGAAATAATAATTTTTTATTGTTAAAAGAGATACAATGAAGCATACAAATTTGTATTGTATTAAATGTGTTGAAATTACAAAAATCAAATTTGGTTTACAATTTATGAATCGTAATAATTTTATTGAAGTTGATATACAACTTCAAATTAGCGTAACTTAATTTTTGAAACTTTATGATTTTGTGTAATTGTCTTTTAATTGAAAATTTTACTCATCTTCTGGTCATAAAATATTTGTAGATACCATACAAAATTTATAATTAATTTCCAAGTAAATACACAAAGAAAATCTTATATATTTTAGAAAAAAAATCATGATTTTTTCTCGAAAAAAAAATTCTGAAAGAATTCAAATGTTATTTACCGATCTAACGATAATTCAGCACTCTGATAAATTTAAAATTCCAAAACAGGATAGAAATTGCAACTTTGGACTGTTTTTTACTTTAAATTTATTGCTAGTCCTCATCGGAGCTTCTTGTAGTTAAAGAAAGATTAGAAACAAAATAGTTTAAAAACTATTTTTCCGACTTGGTCCAAAGAAACAGATTAGAAATTTAATAATTGCTATTGCACAATGTTATTCGGTGTTTATAAAAAATTTAAAATATCCAGGATATCAATAAATAATTATGTCTATCATTTTGTTTTATTAAGCTGCAACAATATTATTAATGGTGAGAAAAGTTGATCAATTTTAGAAATTGTTTAAAAACAATAAGTAAGTCTATAAAGTTTTTAAATAGTTTTCCCAAATTAGTAATTGTAATTAAAGATATCATTTAAGTAGGTACCTTTTAACAATTGCTAATTACCTACTATAAATTTTCAAATGTACACGTGTAACCTAATAGGTAATCATAAGAATAGTTTAAGAATTAAATTCTCAAGAAATGCTGATACTTTAAATAAACAATGTAGCATAAAAATAAAAAATAAACTATAGAATTCAGCTAATTCGGTATGGGGAAATTCAAGTTTCGTGACGAACTTGAATGAAAAAAAATGGGTAAACTTGAAATTTTATCCGTTTTTATTGTTATTGGCGGTTTTTTCTAAAGGGAAACTTTGCTTTGCTCATCATAGTCACAACAGGCAAAAAAACATTGTCAATATAATTTAAAGAAAAAAGTTAAAATAACAAAGTATTATTTACCTGTGAGGATTCTTTGGTGATGGTCAAACTTTCAATAACTTTAGATAACTTAGCACACTTTTCATCTTCTTCTTCTGTGGATTGAAACATCTTGCGATGTACTTTTTTAAATTCGTCCATCAACTTGCTGTGTTGTTGTTGTTTATCAGGACAAACACCCTTTAAAAGCTTTTGCTTTTGAAGTTGTTCGTCGATCGTTGATTTCTTCTCAACTTTTTTTCTCTAAAAAGAATTATATTTAGGCCGATTTTTTGAAAATAAATTTTTGGCTTACCTCAGATCTTCGTTGTAATTCTAAACTAATGGCGCTTGATAAACTATTGGAAGTGTCACTACTACGACTTGCTGAACTATTGAAGCTACTTATGGAAGGACTTTTAGTTAAAGGGTTTTCAGTCTTTTTGGTTTCTTCTGCGTTACTTCTATGGACTTCCACAACTACGGTTTTAGTTTCTTGTTGACGAGAAACTAAACATATGTCGGCTAATTTATTTGCATTATTTCTAGTTAAGGTATTTGAATTATTATTAGTTAAAGTATTTGTATTTAAGTTTTGGCACTGGTCTTCCAAACCATTATTTGTTATCGTGGTTCCGTTCTCCGACAAATTTATTATGGTTGGTTTGAACTGATAGCGATCATAATCGCAATCATCCCATTCACTTTTGTTCCATTTATTTGATTTTAATCTATCGAGCTGTGTTAAGCGATCCTCCAACTCTAAAGATTCTTCTTTTACGATTGACAATCTTTTTGAATCAGACCAAGATGGGCTTTGGTCACCCGTGACTGAACTTGCCGAACTGTTGTATCCGCTGGATTCTCCAGGAAATAGCTCCAAGCCCGCTCGTTTACGCACCACTAAATCCAACTGCCGCGAAGTTTTCATTATATTGACTGCCTGTAATAATACACATAATTAGTTAACAATTGAACAATGTTGTGTGATTTAAATACCTCGTTGAATTGAATATCACTAAAATCAATGTTATTGCAATAGAGTATTTGATCGCCAGGTCGTAGTCCGGCTTCTCTTGCAATTCCCCCTTCTTTCGTAAATTGTATAAAAATTCCAGGCTTCCATTCGGGACCTTTGCAAATCCTGAAATATACCAAGATTAGGTAAATTTGATACAGAGGAAAATAAAATTTAGCATACCCGCAACCAAGCTTTGTACGAGGGGCTACCATAATGTTGATTCGTACATCATGAATTTTGTCGTTAAGTTGAGGTGACGATCTTGTTGATGAAGTACAATCCGATGTTATTTGCCAACTTAATGAATCCGTGCATCTACTGAAAATTTCAAAATAAATTAAAATCTTAAAAGCAGTAAAATAAGAGAACAAAAAATATAGGTCAGTCGCAAATTTATTGAATAGGTTCCAATTAGCGTTGAATGGATTAACGAGATTGCCAAAGTGAAGTTCAACATTATTGCAATTTATAATCGGAAAGCGTTTAAATATGCGAATAATCTCTAATTAATGGATAGAATGCAAATTTTAATATTTAATTACATAAAATTAATTAAACCACATGACATGTTTTGATTTTATTGAAGCGCATCGGATAAAAACTTAAACATAACCATAAACTATTTTTTTAATTTTAGCATTAAGATGCTAAAACGAAATTCCGGATAAGTGGGCCACCCCGTAATTAAAATAGAAATAAATTAAAACATTTTCTGACTGCTTAATAATTTATATTTATAAATTTATAATTAGAAAATAACAATAAATATTAATATATTATTTTTTTGAATACTTTATATTTAAAATAAGATGAATATATTGAAAATAAATTTAAAAAAAATGTAAGGTTTTATAAATGAAAAAAAAAGTTCGACTAGGAAATACTTAGTAGAATTGCTGTAATAATTGCAATTAAATAAGGTTTTTCGATTTCCTGGTTAGCAGAAAATATTTATAAGTTACATTATAAATCAATTATGTAAGAATATCCATTGCGCTTTAAAAATTCACCGAGAAAAAAAATTATTTTGACTTTTTTAATTATTATTTATGAAATTCGTTAAAATTTATTTCAGTTTTAATAAAATTATATTTAAAAAATTTTAAATAAAATTTAAAAATTAAGTTAACAATACTTACTCTTTCACTGGTATCATCCCAACACCTAAAAAACAGAAAAAAGTAAATTAAAATTTTACTACTTAAAAATAATAATAAATTCAACATGAATGAAAGTTGTAAATAAAATAAATAATAAATTATCGTAAGAAAACTATTAAAATTTTAATTTTATTCCTTTGTATATCTTAATAGTTTTAAAACAAATTAATGAAGCAAATAAACAAAAATGTACTTTTGCTTATGAAATTTACATGTGAATGCTAATTAGAAAATTATTGTCAACACAAAGAAGAAGTAGGCGTATTTCTTAGATAATTGTAAATTCTTGGTTCGCTGAACATTTGTACGCAAGTTACCTCGGATTGAAGTAAAAACTTTTTCAGGCATTTTAAATCCGGAATTGCAAAAATTTGCCAAAAACTGCTTGTGGTCTACACTGGAATGAATACCCGAAGTCGAAAATAAAAAATAATGAATCAATTAATTTTAAGGTCAATTAATAGTTTCAGAATCGCTTGTTTCATTTTTAATCACGTTTTTTATTATTCAAATACATTAATCGAAATTGTGAAACAAATTCTAAGCTGACGTCTATTTCACAGCACGATACCCAAATTGAGTTTAACATGTATGACAGGTGCACAAGAATCGCAATCTATTTTTACAAGAAAATTTGAATTCAATCTGCAATTTCTTTTAAAAAAATCCTATTAATATTGTTTTGAATAATTTATATTGTTTTGAAGAAAACAGAAATTAAATTTTGGAAATTTTTTTTGCGTATTTATTCGTCTGGTTAGAAATTTTAACATACTATTTTTTCCTTTACTAACATAAACGCGGAAGAAAAACACCGACCTTTTTTTTCAAATACGTCATTATTTTACAAGTTATTTAAAATTAGTTATCATCAATCTGTTACTGATTGAGTTGTTCCTGGTAGAAATCCAAATTTATCAAGCTCAATATTATAAATTTAAACCAATTAGGTGCCTATCAAATTAAAGTTCATTTGAAGATTATTAACAATTCCTTTTTGTAATTTAAAAGCATCCGTCGTTTTTTATTGGATTTTAGATGGAATAGACAACAAAACATAGACTTTTTAACATTGATTATTTATTTAGCTGCTTAGATAATTTAGTATTTCGTTCAACGCGAGTGAATTTGTAAATACGACGGAGCGGAGCGACCGAGTTCTTGTAAACACCTTGACCACCCAAGTGTATTTAGGGGAAATCCCTTATTCTTTCCCCATTTTTCACCACATTCAGAGAGTTTTTTAATTTTGTGTTATAAGACATTTAATCGTCGCGCCAGTCTTAATACAATTTGAAAATTATATCTTATATCTAGGTACTTTGAAACAAGTTGGATAAAATTAGTAAGCAAGGAGCATATGATGAAACACAAAACCATGCTTCACTTCTTTTCTTGTTGTTTGAAAATTTAGCAAGTTTGATACTCCAAAGTGCTAAACAACAAGTGGAGTGTTTAATGTTTATTAACCAAAACAGGGAATGGCGATCTGTCAAAACGGTAAAATTTGTATATATCACTCGTTAAAATCAGTGATATCTAATACAGGCGCTGAAATTAGTAATAATTTTAATCTACTAAATAGCAAAAATGGCAAGAAAAACATTATAAAATTCAAAAAACGCTTTTTTGATTTTTTGAATTTTTTAATTTTTTTCTTGCTATTTTTTCGAGTAAAATCTAAAATGTTCGGTGGTAATCTAAGCCATAAATCTACTTCAAAAACCTTCACAGTGCACTTTTTGCAAATAAACATGAAGAACGTAAATCTCTTTTTATATTGCTTTTAATGTTTCTGCAATATTAAAACTGTAAAAGTATTCATTACATCGGATCGGGAAATCCATAAAAATTAGATACAAGTATGCAGAATTAATTGGCCTCAACAATTAATTAAGAACTGTCTGTGTGGTCGTTTATTTTTTTTAATAGTTTTATTTATTTAATACTTAAAGGTAAAATAATTAACGTACTTCGAACTTTCAAAGTTAAATGACTGTGGTTGGAAATCAGTTGAAGCACCTCTTTATGTACAGCATCTTCAATTGTGAATCCATTGATACGGATGACTTGATCTCCCACCTGCAATGCAAAAATATTATTAGTATATAATATACCGTTCCCAAGGAACAAAATCTTTGTTTTGAAAAATATGTTTTAAAAAATTCAAAATTTAATTTTTTTATCTGGTTTAAAGATCTAGTCAACACACCTGAGTAGCTCTCATCGGAAGGCATGTGTATAGTAAAATGTTTTCATACATTCTTGAAGTTTCTTTTTTATTACGAGCAAACTTAGAATATTAATTTTATAGCTTGTTGTGTCAACTAAAGTGTCCTTAAGCGAACAATAACCTTCTTTCTTAATATTTGAACTACATTTTGGTATTTGCTCCAAGAATCCAGTTTTACAAGCGCGTCTTGTGTGCATTTTTCATCGCCTCCATTTAGCTTAAAAATGTATGTGAAAGTTGCCCATATCGTTTAAATAAATTCCACCAGATACTTCACGTCAAAGTTTGAATTACTTGCTATTTTTTCAAAATATTTGATACAATTGTAAATTATAATAATTAATCGAATAAAACTTCACCGCAAGTAAAAGCATAAAAGATTCTAGAAAGTAAACTTTTGGCGATGTAACAATAGAAAAAGTTTCCGTCTTTTACCACATAAAATTTAAATCAAATTTATTATGAGAGATTTTTGGATGAACATTGTACATTTGTGAACTGAATATTAAAGTCGTCCATCGAATCGTAAGAATTTTTTTATGCAAATTTTAGGACTCTAAATGATGGAATGATTGAAGGTTGAAGAACTTATGCGGTCAAATATCAATGCGTGCAATAAAAAATGACAAATTGTTCAACTACCGTTTAGCAAATTGCTATAATTACTATGCGGAAAAATAATAAATATTTATATATCCGCCGTTTAACATTTTGATCATAATTTGCCTTCTTCTACAATAATTACTAAAAATTATTAGAGCCATCACGTATGAGTTATCAGATTCCAAATCTTAATGAACGGATTCACAGTGTTAAATTTTTAATAAACCTGCAAACTTCCATTACCTACTGAATTTAATTTGGCTTATTAACTTACATTCATATAATTATAACAATTACGTGTAAAATTTCCTCTCCTTAGATTACCAATTTAATTTTGGGCGGCCGTAAGGCCGCTTTCCTTGCCAATTATAAATTCTAATATAATATTCTAGATAAATTAGTTGGAAATAGGAATTTATTGCAATTTGTCCATATTATATTGCTATTTATTATTAGTTAAAAATGAGAATTATTGTAATGGTTCTGACCATGTTTGGAATAATTACAAACATTCTTGTCTAGCATATTTAAATAAAATATCATGGAGCGATATTTTAATATAGAGCGACTACTTTGCTTATAGCACCGGCAATATAATAATTTATTGACATCGAAATGAAAATACTCAAGGTAGAACATACCAAACTGATTTATGATAAAAGGATTTTGAACTTAGGTACGTAGGTGTGAAAGATAAAAATAAATGATTTATATTTTGTACGTATTACCTTGTTTTCTGTGCTCAAGATACTTACAGAGATTTGGACTGAAAAGCTTTGGCTTACATTGCACAAATTCTGATAATGATCGTCATTTTGCCATATGACATGTTTTTTGCACAACTCATTTTTAAGTACTTATTTAATTGAATTCTAATAAAACAATAGAGTCGAAGACAAGTTGAAGCGTCGTTAAATAAACAAACGGTATACAAAATAGAATAGTTGAATTACAAAGTGAAGAGACGACCGAAAAAGACCGGGCCTCAAAATACTAAAAATTCCGGTATCGTTTTCGGTAGAGCACTCCACTAGGAGGGGGGGGCTCACGTCGTCCTGTCCTATTTCAAACTTTTAACTACTTTTGGTTTTTTTACTTTACAGAAAAAAAAAACATAATACCCTGCTCTTCAGGCCACTCGATGCCTCTGCAGCTGTGAGGTATTAAAAATAATTATGTATCAATTAGTTGTTATTGTATACGAGTGAAATCACAATGTAGAAGTACCGTGTTGATGGGGATTACCAAGTAATAAACAAAGTTATAAATAATGAAATAGCTTTTAAAGTATTATTTTTAAATAATCTTTAAAATTACTATATAATTAAGGAAATAAGTGTAAGTGCTATATACCTAAACAAATACTTACTAGTCCAATTATTATTAAATACGCTGTTTTCAACACGCACATTAAGATTTAGGTGTATATTATGTTTCTATTAAATTGCAATTTTCGTTTAGTTTTTTACACTTTAGAAGTCAGCAACCTTTTAATAAGTTGAGATAATTTATACCAACATCAATCCTGAAGACTTAAAAACAGCTAATCGTTGTTTTCACCATTGCTTCTACAAAATAATTTTTAAACGATTTTTTTTATTTTTTTTAATAGAAAATCACTTGAACACATTGATTTTAAATTGCAGTAGATATCTACTTATCGAGAATTAAATTTTTTCAAATAATTGAAAAATACAATTTTTATTTATTTTTTGCTTATTCAACCACCATTGTATTCCCATTTTCTATTTCGAGAAATTATTTTCTCAATTTTCCCTAATTCCAATTTCGTTATGATCGCATTATTTTAAATTAAAAATTTGAAACAGTTGTAAATAACAGGACCTAGTCCCAAAATAAGAGGACGATGAAAAAAATTGGCTTACAGAAGCATCTAATTGAAATTTTAATTATTTTTAACTGTGTAGATAAAGCAGAACACAACAGGGGCCCTATTCTCGAACTCACACGACTTGATTCGCATACGAAAATGCGTCACTTTCGCATGAAAATTAAGTATTCGCACTCTCTGATTGGTCAAAATATAATTATTCGCATGCGAATCAAGTCGTGTGAGTTCGAGAATACGGCACCAGGAAGGTCGTAATTTGTTTAATAAAACGTAATTATCTTGCAGGAAACTAATTTCTTGACCTGCAGTTAGCAGGATTCAAGCACAAATTTGGATTTATAAATATAATTTATTTATAATTTAATTATTATTGCTCAGACTAATTGCAGAGTGTTCTGCTTATACCCTTTAGAATATGTTCAATATTTTTTAGGAATTTTACTACAGACTTGGCAAACTGAAATTTACGTTCAGCATACCAAAGGTAAATGTGACGACTGTTATTTATTATAATATAAAAAATTAATTATTAATTATAAAGTTGTTTAAATAAGCAGGTTAAATGAACAATAAAATGATTTTTTATATTATAAACTTTCAGCAATGCTAAACAATAATGAACTTCTGGAGATAATAAAATACAATTGCTGAAACCTTATGTTATGCTAAATTCGTTTTATTGTTCATTTAACCTGCATATTAAAAAAAATATATAATTAATGCAATTTATTATAAGTCACCAAAGCTTTTTAAAAAATTTAATGTCGGATGTGTGGGAATTTCTGTAAGAACTTGTAGCGACATTAACAGTTTTGTTTCCAAAACCAGAAGATAGTCATATAAGATGAACACGAAATTTTTCAGTTACATGTACCAGAAATTATTATTAGTAGAAATTTCTAAACTGAATTTAAAAGCTATTTTTGCTTTCCAATCAGTGCCAGTGGTGAAATAATGTTAAAGAGGTCCCTGGGCAGAAGACATGTAATGGGCTTCTAAGTAAACTAAATGAGCTAGAATGCGCCGCAGGCCTATTTTGCAAAATTGGGCGTGACTGTCTTGCAGCTCCGAAAACTCATGTAAGAATCTTTGAATTATTATTGATTTATTGATTTTCAATTAATTGGTTTTTAAATTCCAGAGATTTCTTGGCCCCACAAACTATTTCCGATTAAATCAAGTGATGATAAATTAAACTTTCGAAAGGTTACCGAGAGTCAGCAGATAGACACTTAATAAATATTTACAACTTGAACAAAAGCATTATTTTTATTTGATAAATAGCAGCAGTGTCCTTGTAAATTTTTATGGAACTTTTAATAAAATACACGGAATACCAAAATATTAACTTATTTGTATAAGGAACATATCTATCACACAATTAATTTTAGATTTGCTTTATTATAGTAGACAGCAAAAGTAAAGAACCGTTATTACAACAATGTTAAAGTTCATTGCATGTTGTTAGAGAAAAACGATACCGGTTTGTTGTACTTTCATTATTTAATTTAAATTTATAGCAGTTGAAATGGAAAGAAAGATCTTATTTGTTCAAAGATGCAAGGTGTCTAGCCGCCCCAAGTGCAAAAACGTGATCAGGGATTGAACAACCGTTAAACCTTACAATTTTTGGACTTGAGCTTGAAACATGTAAGTCGTGATAACAACAAAAACTTTGTATTGTTTGTATGTTTAAAAATTCAAAACTTTGTGCTTTCTCATCGGACGTTTTCGACAGGTCGATGATGAAAAAATAAGGTTTGTAGAATTTACGGAAGGTTTTCTCTTGTATATCTGCTGTAACGAGACCAAACAATTGTTTTATTAAAAGGAGATAAACATTGTTGATGCAATTCAATTATAATAAAAAATTAATCAAGATCTATAAAAATATAATTCAGCAACTTGCAGAGGAGTTGCTTGCAAAAGAAACATAAATTTAAATTTATTAGCCCATAGCATTTTTTATTTAATTAAATTGAGTTTATTAATAATTGGAAGATTACAATTATTATTGCATTCCTACCCATTGTGATACAAAAAATAAAAATCCAAATTTATGATAAGTAATTATACGTAATAAGTGAAGTATTTTTAATTTGTATGACAAACTCTTAAAATACATTGCATAAATACTATATACTATACAATAGAACATAATATTAAAATACCCTCAATGTATTTAAAAATTAAGAAATAAATTCTAATCCTTTCCTGTCTAAAATCAACGACATTCAATTTATAGATTGAATATAATAAAAATGTAAAAATATTAGAAATATTATTTGTTGGTTTTCTCCAGAACTCGATATTTCGAAAACCGTACATTTTAGATAATAAAGGGTTAGAATCTAGTTTCTAGATAATTTTACGCTGTTAAAGAAACACTGAACCATTCATATTAAAAAATCAATAATTTAAATTTAACCTCTTCAGGCCCAGCAACATTTTTTGTAAAACATTTTAATTTTTTTTACGTGCCTATTATATAAATACCTTAATATCCCACAGAAAAATATGGGAAAAATTCCAACGTATATTTTTGTCCCCTGTGGGGGACACTGGTCCCGAAGAGGATAATGGCTATTTAAAAGTATTAAAAATTTGCTTTAAAAATTTTTAATTCTTGTACCCTGCGTATTTATACAAAATTTTAAGTAATAATAGCTTTTCAAATTATAGAGTAAAAGTACCTTCATTGTTTGTACATTTAAATTTTGCGTAAATGCTTTTAAAACGGCAACAAAATATGCAATACGATTATTTAGCAATAACGCAATTATTATGTAGCAGTCGGTGGAATTTATTAACCCATGGGCAATAAAACGAGAGGAAATATAGGTTAGAAGAGAAATTTAAAAGCGCATCTTCACTTCGCATACACATACGAGAATATGAAATTTTTCACGTAACAATTAAAAAATTCTTATAAATCTCTCTGAAATATTTAAAAATTGAATTTTACCTTTAGTCCTTGTCTGTGGGCCTCGGTTCCGGGTTCAATCACAGATACAAAAAATCCTGTACCATGTTCTCGTCCGCCTCGTATGCTGAACCCCAAATTTGGGCCATGTCGTGCAGTAATTCCAGGGGGCGGTAAAGTTCCACTAAAAGGTCGCACTAAACGTATGGTTCGAACTCGAGGTTGAACACTCCCAACACTACCGGACATCGTATCTGAACAACTGATAGTGGATCCTGTAAATTGCGACCCATAATCCATCATCGTCATCATTGAGCTAAAAAAAATAATGAAATGCATCAGATTGTTCGACCAAATTATTGATTAGGTAGGTAGCAATGAGTCATTGATTGTTTTTTTGCAGAATTAATTATTGTAGGTGGTTCTTGCATGTGCAATTGAAGTGCGATCAACATACATAATACGTATGGATCACATGTTAGAGCTATTCCGATCAAGTTTATTACCTCCATGGGATTTTTGCATACAATCAGAATAATAATATAAACAGAAATTTTAATCGCTTCTCATAAAATAATTTAAAACGTCAATACCAAGTCAGCTTAGGTCATTATTTACGTATTAATTGATGAATGACTCTGGCAGTTATGTCAGCAAGAGCAAATATTTTTTAATTTAAAATGGAATATTTTCACCAAGAACGGTTTTTAGAGATCATCATAATTTAAAAATCAAACATTGAAGGTCAAAAACCCAGTAGCTACATCTCATGTCGATTTTAGCCTTTCCAGAAATTTTATGTTGTAAAAAGTTTTCTAATCGTTCCTTATAACGGTAAACCTTTTTATTTCGATCATTATAAAATTATATAATCCTTTAATTAAGTTATTCACAATCAGATTTGAATCTTTTATAGTCTCGTTACTGTAATTTAAATGAGCAAATGGCATGCAAAACTGAATCAAATCTTGTTAATTACACGTCCAAAGAACATAAAAATAAGAAAGTCGAAGATACGCAAACTATTGCTAATTATTTAATTCAATAATATTGCTGAACGAAAGTTCAAAACACATCCAATCGTTTTTTCTATAGTGAAGGTCAAATTTAATTCAATTAAATTAGATCAAGAAATGTTTTGATCGATCTAACAACTACAATGCTTTCTAATCAATAACAGTTTTTGGGTACGCATTACTTCCTTATTACTTATTCATGCAAAATTTAGTAATGGGCTTGTAAAATTTTCAGTAAAGCAAATTTCAAGACAAATCAAAAACAAAAATTTTAAATTTCGATTGTTCTAGAAAAAACCTATTTTTCCCTTTTTTCAATTTTTTAATTCGAAAAAAAATTTTGATTTTTCATTTTACGGATGATGGTTTTAGAAAATGGGTGCGTTCCATTTGATATTATAAATATTAATTTGTACTAACGAATGCTGAATTATGCACGCGGCTTTGAAATTGATTAGAAAAAATATTGCCGAGTATGATTTTATAACCGAACATCAATAACAGAGAACGGAATATATTATGCTCTATAATGTAGTGTTAAATAAACTCGAATCAATAATTAAAAGAAATACATAACAGATGCTATTAATATTATTATTCAATAATTTATTATTACAAAAATTATTTAAAACATATCTAACTTTTATAAATGAAAGTTGATTTATATTCAAATTTAAAAAATAAAATACTTGCAGTCTATTGACCCTAACATAAACATTAATATTATAATTTTTTTAGCAAATTTTTAGCAGCATTTTTTAATTTTTATGATTTCGATAACTTGGCCGTAACCGTAGAGATGCTATTGCTGAAAAATAACCAAAATATTGAAAAAGTAGTATGGTATTTTGTAACGCCATTAGTTTGAAATGCTATTCTGCATTGAGAGAAAATATTTGTTGCAGTAACTAATTTTTTATCAAAAATGGCATCAACCAAGTTTTTTGCTCCAACAACCAAATTTTTTATTCTATAAAGTAAAAGTTTTGTTTCAGTTTATTTTGAGTGTGTTTCAGAGGGGATCATACCTAGGTATTGATTCTATTCCCCCCCTCCCCAATTATCATCTTTAACCATAACAAAATATTTTAAATTTCAAACTCGGTCCATCTGGTACATGGAAAATGAACCCAAAAAGCTGCTCCGTTTGATGGGATTATGGCACTTTTTGAAATCAACTTCTTTATCTTCGGCCTCTTAATTCCGCAGCGAAAGTAGACAAGGTCAACGTGTTAATATTATGCATAGTGACCTTCAGTCTCTGGAACGAAACAACAGAGATAATCCAATATCAACCGTGTGGTACTCCACTGTCAGCACACTTAAACGTGAACACGTTCGCTTCAAATACATATTATATCCATTTGCCTTCTATCCTCATTAGAGAATTATTTAAAAAAAAGTTTCTATAATTTGGAGCTCATCTCAAGTCCCCATCCACACAACTTCAACTATATATGAGCATAATATTCAATATTTGAAATATAAATTAAGAATTATGCTATAAATTGGTATTTCAAACAAAAATATATTGAAAAACAAATCATAATGAGACGGAAGAAAAAGTGAGGGACTGATCCAACAGTGGAAGAAAAAGTAACCAAACACGTTTGGATTATTTAAATACTAAAAGTAAATTTAAAATCCGCATTTTATGTAAAACTTCGGAAATGAAAAAAAAATTAATTACAATATTTTGGAAGAGTGAAGTGCCACTTTGTCTACCTTCTCTCTCTTTCTTCTTTTCTCTTTTTGTAAGTTTTTCATTTCTAAAGGTGTCGAATGCAGCTTTTACTATACGTAGTATAATAATATAATTATGGAGGTGATTTAATAGTATAAATTATATAAAATATACTTAAAATAACTTATTTATAACTGTTAATAAGAAATTCACGCCCCGCTAGTATTAAAAGATATTTTCCCCCGAAAATTGAACAAAAAACGCATTTACAATGCAGATATCAAGTGCATTAGCGTGGACATTTCATAATGCAGAATCAGTACATTATGATATCATGGAAATTAAATTGTCACTTAAGCCGACATTCAGTGGGAGTAAAATAATGTACTTATGCAGTCAGGAGCCGATAAAAGCAATTAAAAAATGTTTATTTAGATAGGTTTTGAGTTTTCAGGCGTACAATTTCAAGATTTCAACCTTTAAATGATGGAACCTGTGTATAATGAAAAAATGAGGAAAAAAGAAACCCGAATTAACCTCTGAATCTTTTTTTTTTTATTTTTTCCATTAAATGCGTTCTGTTTGCCACAGAAGAACACCCAATTTTCAGAATATTAAATTGACTAATAAAAATTTAGTGACCCATTCTTTCTCATGCCAGTGAAGAGCGTTCAAAGTGTTTTTACTTAGTTCTCAGGGGACATATTGTTTCAAATCGCTTCCAAACTACGAGAATCGTAATCAGTGGCGGACTAAGTGGGGGCCAGAGGGCTCAACGCCCCGGGCCCTGCAAGGAAATATTTTAAATTATGAGTTAAGGCGTACTTAAGTTAAGGTAGCTATTTTTGTATTACAAATATCTTCAGAAATTTTTAACGTTTAAAATCTATTGACTTTAAAAATTCAATTGCCGGGAGCTTTGTCCCACCACTCCTTGGGGGGGGGGGTCAAAAGTTCTTTAGAACCAAGGGCTCCAGAGTGTCTTAATCCGCTACTGATCGCAATACATTTTATTTCAAGAAAACTATCACCTCCTGACCCCAAAGACAGCTTTGGGTTTTACATTCTTTCTTATCTTGGGTCGATCAAGTTGGACAATCAGTCAGATATTATTTAGAAGTATCCACTACTTCCTAATCAATTAGAAAATTTCAAATTGATACACAAAATATATGTATATAACCTATTGTGTTAGGATAAATGAAAATATATAAGGAATAGTTACCTGCCTGTTCACACTTTCTTAAATTTTATTTTTCATTCAGACCGAAACAAAAATTGCTTCAGTTATTTAATTTAATTACAAAATAAGTATTACATCCGCATACTTAATTATCTCTAATGAGGTTCAAATATATCTTTTTGTTTACATCGGTGACATAAAAGAATTAAATTAAGTTTATATTGTTACAAAAGCTTCTTGAATTAATATTGCAAAATATTTACGTCCATTGTATTTCTAATTCGTTTTTCACTCCAGTTAATCTTTAGATTATCCGTATGTTTAATTTTCGTACTTTTATAGAAATAAATTATCAGAAAATCCAGATACCATCAAGTTAAAATCTGAGTAACAATTGAAAGATTTTGTTAGTTATTACAGATTACTTTGTTTTGGGAAAATTGCAGAAAAACTAAAAAATCGAATAATTTTCGCGATAAAATATAAAACAAGCCTTGAAGTTATCGCCTAAATAATTTTTAAATAAATTAACCTTGTTAGTAAAAACGTTAATTGTTTGTTAAGGTTTCTTAGTTTTTATCGTTATCCTCAAGTAACCATAGATAATAAGTAAAAAAGTTGAAATTATGCTTGTTACAAATTTATTAAGAACTCAATAACTTTCAGATACATGTGTAATTTACTTTCAATGTCAATTTTCGTTATAAATATTTTTTTAATTTTCTATATAACAATAATTATCTCGCAAATGAAAAGAATTAAAAGATCTCTTTTCGATCAAAGATGTTCAGGAACTAAACACTTTTACATTAGGTAGGTATCTGCGCTTTCTACATAAAATTCACTTATTGACCAAATCTCAGAAAAGATTTGTGATTTATTGCAATCTATTAAATCGAGTTTCAAGTTATTCAAATTTAAGCGATTTAAATCTTGAAGAACCGGTATATTTTGGTAATTAACGACTTTTATTAAATTTTTATAGTTTTTTTAACTTTTTTTTGGTTCCCATAACATAAAACTATTATTGTGTAAACAGATAAACCGTTGCGATTCAAAAACAATATTCAAAAATACTGCAATCGTAGTAAAAATTTATTTAAAAAATTGTTGTTAGGTATGTAATTAAGCAAATATTTATGAGTTCCTGGTCAAGTAATAACATTCTCTTATTGTGATCTTTCATCTTTGAATTATAGTTCTTTTACATTTTTGTTCAACAGATTGTCTCAATAAGATTGGAAGTGAAAGGATCCATAGAGAATTAAACCAACCGGCTGATTATTGAATCAATTTGTCGACTTGATCTCCTAAATGTCTGCTTAAATGTGTATATAATACTGTAAATTAGGGACTTTGTGGTTCCTTCATACTTTGTGGGAGCGAAAACCGTAAGCTGAGTAAACGGTATTGCAGGAATCGGATGAAACCGGTTGAACAGGATTTGCTTGAGAAAAATTGGTCTAGGCGGTTTCGGAAAGTTCGTTTTATCATCGTTGATTACATTAGAATTGTTGACAAACAGAATTCTACGTATCAACTCAAAACTGCAATTACAGCTTTATAAAAATATCCAGCTTGCTACTATTGGCGTCCTTATGCAGCAGTGGTTCTCTCTTGGTTGTTGCACATTTCAATTCTTGATAATTATTACACTTGTGTAATTGTCTCGTTATTACCATTAACGTGTTTAATAAAATTTACACTTGGCATGAGCAGGGTGCTAACCTTGCTACATAGAGGCATAGCTCATAACTTGAATTACCGCAGTTTCCCGCTCCGTAACTTGTTGATTACACTGTTTAAATTTAAGTTTGATGATACCAGAGCATGGCAAGAATATTTGAAAAATTATCCTTACTCTGTAGTATTTTTGATGTTTTGAAAATACCGATACTGTTTAAAGACTGCGTTATGTCGTAGTCACTTTCATGTCCCTGTCACTATCACTGTCAATATTTATCAAAGTATACCATCAATAATTAAGATTTAGTGTGACAGAATCGAGAGCTTAATCCTGTTCTTAAAACTGTTTTATCTTTAGCAAATTCCTTTGAAATATTTAATAATTATACCGCAAAAGCTCTTTTGGGGCATGAAAACCAAATATTTTCTATTTTCCTCCGTTACATTTGTTGCTATGTATTGCTTAATATTAAATTTATTATTTTTTCGCATTGTACAAGGATTGCTCAACAGGCTAACCTTAATCACCGAGAAGAGGTAAGCAAGCGTAACGCTTTAATCGTTTGACTCTATTGGTATCTAACTGGTTTCAAATTAGAGTGCTCCTCCATATTTTAAAATTTGATATCAGCTATATGTTATGTACGTATAGTATGATATAGAATAGATATATCTACTATATAATATTTATGTAGATAGTACATCCAAAATGTATATAATATTAATTTAATATTAATAATTTACTGTATTATTAAATCACTGGTGTATTACACTCAAATCAGTATATTACAGTCAATCGGCAGGACGTGGATTCTAAACCACGACAGGAATAATTTGAAAATAATCGAGATTGGGATCTTCAGATCTTCAATTAAAATATACCATTAAATTAAACTTTCTGTATCATTCGTGTCAAAAATTATTAACGCTATATTATATATCGATATAAAATATACAATATAATAATATATAAATAGGTTAATATTCGTATATTTAACATTTTATTTATTTTGTTAGTTTCTCGATATTTAATATATGAAAAAGTATGTTTGTATGTGCATACAAATATTCTCACTCAGAAAATGTGTGTCAAACAATAAAATTAATGGCATAAACTATTACAAACTATTGAATTTATTAGAAATTTCATACTCATAAAGTTCCAAGACTAATTTAAATAATTTCTTCAAAAATGCAGTTCTGAAAACACAAAAACACAGTTTAACACTAATATGGTAAATTGCCTACCTTATTAATAAATTATTTTCTCTGCTTGCGTATACTATATTACCCATAAAATATGTAAAGGTGTAAAAAACTATGCATGAATTGATATGTGGACTACGTAAAAAGCGTTTTGTACGTAAAATTTTCATTAAGATAACATTTTATTATGCTTTAAAGTAATAATAAACATTTATTAACATTAATTCAAAAATACATTACAACTACCATAATGCAAAATTAATGCGTTCGTAAGTGTATACGTAATAATTCTATTTTATACATTTTACACCAAATTATGGTATGAAGCAATAATGTGGATAATCAAATTGCTTCTTATTTTTGACTATTGTTTAAAATTTCCTTTAAATGCACTTAATTATAAACAATGGATCGAAATTTGTAAAGATTTATTTTGACTTGACCCAATTTTCACAATAGAGCGATGGTAATTGCAATTTTGCGATTACAATTAAATTAAGTAACATTTTAATCAGCATACAATTAGTGAACATTAATTATTCATTTGACAAAACGAAGTTATGTACCACCAATACATTGAACGCCCCCCACAGCGGCATGCATTTCTATACCGCCTTCAGCTACGCATTAAAAAGTTGAATATTTTTGAGAAAGTGTATATAAATCGCCTTTTTAAAAAAACAAATATTTTTATGATTTTTTTGCATTATTCAAACACCTGTCTTGGCTTATTTTTTGACAAAAGAAAGTTTTTGCACAACGTGCATGATTTTTCAACCTGTGTGAGAAAGAATTCAAGTTCAAATCGTGAAAGGTAACTGACCATCGAATTGCTATTTAGAAATGATCGGTAACTAATTGATGCATGAATAAGTCTACTAGTAAAATTAACTATTAACTGCCGTATCTTATTACTTCAACCTCAATTTTCTTAATAAATCTGCCATGTAATATTCAATAGAAAATAAAAGCTGCGTCGCTGCGATCGCGCTATTATTCAGAGTAGCTTCCAATAAAAGCAAAATTTATTTATTCATTATTTTGCAAATTAGAAGTTGAAGAACTTTTAATTCCAGTTGGAATTCCATTCCGTGCAGAAGGTTATAGGAAGTTCAATTTAATAACTGGAAACTTACGATTTATTGGGTTTACTTCATTTGGATTAAAATAAGATATAAGCATTAATTAATACAACTATAAGTTCAACATTTCAAAAATAAACAATAAAGAAAGACTAGCCTTTAGACAGTTCCGAGAGCCGAGATATCGTAGATTCTTTTTGATCGGGTTTATCTAACGGTGGAAAAACAAATGTAGGTGTTGATTGAGAGTCAAATGCAATGAAAAAAACAATTTAAGAGAAATACTTTATGTTGAAAATATAAAATCCCTGGTAATCCCCTACGATAAAAATATGCTATTATTAAATTTGCGATGATTTTTTTAATCATTGCTGGGAAATGACCAAATTGTCAGAAGACCAAATTTTATTGAAGCAAGCAATCACGTCTAAACAGGTACTAAGCCATCCTATCAGGTAATTTTTCCAATGACACGACAGAATTAAATTTAATTAAGACTTTTCGCAGTAAAAATCTAATTTAAAATACCGATAATTTTATGTAATTTAGTTAATTATCAGGTTTTTGCAATTCCTGAATACAAATAATTAGCAATATTAAGTTTCAATAATTATGCATGCATTGAGATCACGATCAATAGAATCACAGATCACACCACTTTACATGAAATGCAAAGAACATCATTAGTCATTTCATTACCTTGTTGTTACCACATAAGTAGATTATTTTGTCTAACAGTATTTTTACTTGATGTGTTTTATTACATAATTTTCCATGAACTTATGCAGTTAAGATTTTTCTAATTGAATAAAAACTCCAAGAGAATCCAATAACAGAAAGTGCACAAATACCATGCGAAATTTTGCTGAAGCGAGACATGTTTTATTAAAATCTTCTTTTGTAAGTAAATTTTGAATTGAAATTTTAAATATTTTGCAAAGAATTCCATTTGATGGTTACCAACATAACAAACATACATTTTCAATAGCCGTAAATACTATTTTCTGTACAATAGGTATTTTTATGCATTTTATTTTTAGTTCTTATGTATGTATATATGCTGGTTAAGTATGTCGTTGACCTAGAGAAGAAATTGTTGCACTTTTAATATGCCCAACAGCACGCATCTTCTTTCTTGCTAAATGCATAAATATTTTCTTTATAATAAAAAAAATACTGATGACCATTAGAGTTAAGAAAAATAATTGGGGCAGAAAATGCCAATGATCATTTAAACATAATTTTTTTAACTACTTACACCTTAAGGCTACTTCAAACTAACCATTATTGTAATAAGTAAATAGATCAAGCAAACGAGATTATCTTGCATCTTAATAAATTCCTCCTGAACAAACAATGCAAAAAAGAACAAAACGTACTTACTAACAAAAATTGAAAGGATAAATTTAACAATTGACATGTAAAGCTTTAGATTCTTACCTATGTATTTGTCAATAACTCTTTTTGGACATATAAAATTATAATAAAAGGGTAATGAACTCAAAAAGGATATAATTAAAATTGTACATTCCCCCCCCCCCAATAAGAAGTACTTCCAATATTTTCTATAATAAATTATAAAAATTTACTTTGAAATCTTAGCCTTATAGGTTAGGTTAGATAAATTATGCAATTATTTGGAATACTTGAGGTTAAATCGTCATTTGTATGTTAAACTTGCTTGTTTACAGAACTCGGTGATTAACAATATTACTAATCAAGGCAAACTAGCAGCGAAATAAATTACTCCGAAAAGTTCGTATTTAAAAAATAAATGTATTCCTAGAATAACAGTTTGCCTAAATTGCTAAAACAATTTCCTTAATGTTTTAATCAGTTTAAACAAACCGAATTGCTTGCCAAAAGTAAATTGTAAGTAGATACGGCTTTTGCCAAGTATTAAACACAATTTTTAAGAAGATTTAAGGTTCTTGGCATGTAATCCTAAGAGGTTTCTCCCATTATACTGCCAAAATCAGCAAATATGATGTTTACATACTAAACGCTCACTAAGCGCTTCAGAACGATTGCATTTATTTGAATAAAATTTTATTGATAAACTAGTAACATTGGCCACTATTTTATTAGGCAAAATATTTGCTGATTATTGATTAAATTCAATAGTGGCCCGCTTGGCCACTATACAAAGTGGCCGATATAAAATTGTCGATCTCCTCAATATATTATTTAAAATATTTAAGTAGAAATAGTTTCTCAGAGGGGGACCCGACTTTTTTTTACTCAACATGTTGGCGTTGACGCTTAAGGGCGTCTCCGTCGCGGTACTGATTCTCGCCTAGATTGATTATTCTCAAGTGGTAATTAACTAGCCCATCTAATGCATTATATTTATACGTGTAAATGAAAGTGTAATTATTATTATTATTATTAATAAATATCCTAATTGCACTTGGATTAATACACAAATAATCTAATAAAACTGGAAGCATTTAATGCAATTAACATAAAACTGACCCAATTTTCACTTTAGTCTAATAATAGTGTGAGTTGTCTTAACAAGAAGAATAGATCTTAAAAATTGAGCTATACATTTTGAAAACAAAAAGAAATTTGCATAACGATGTAAATATTTTATGGGGTTTTCTCAATTTCTAATTTTTGAAAATAACAAATGTTTCTTACCAGGTAATTCATTCTTGATTTAAAATATGTGGTTCAATTTCATTTTTTAATTTTATATAAAAATAAATATTATATAATTTCAAGGTGCCAATTACAATGAACTCATAATACCTGCTCTTAATAATACAACAATTATTGTTGTATTCAATAATTATAATGTGATCGACCTTAATTTTATAAAAAATTTCTTCAAAGTTGTCACTTTCCGTTGTTTGCAGCACACGTTAAACTATAGGTACAGGGTTCATCCCATATAAAAAAAGAAGAAATAAAGAAGATATAAAGAAGAAATAAGCAAAAAGAAATAAGGAAACTAAATTTTGTTTTCAGTCTGGAAAAATCACAAAGCAGTAACTAGTAAAATGTAAAGTACTAAAACACTACAATGTAACATAGCAGAATGTTTTAAATGTTTAAATTCTCGATTGCAATGTATCATTGATGTCGTCTCTTGACACAACATAAAATTATTTTGCCGCCTTTATAAAATAACAAAATAATTTTCGAATTACTCTTTACGTTTTTTGTTATTTTAAAATACTGGAAAAACAAAAAATGAAAACGAAACGTAATATTATTGTGAATTGTGGTTTGCGTGCACTACACCAGTTTGTAACGCACGAACTATTGCTTTACAGTAAACTGATTTACTTCAATTTTATTTACAATTTTGTTCTCATAGATTTGTTTAAAGGAGTATCATTTATCCGGTCTGGCTTGGACCGACACATGGCCTGACCTGTGTTCAAAAAAGGCAAAATTAAGCAAGATAAAATTCGACGTAAAACTATAAGATATTTTCGAGATACTCATACTATTTGATCATTTACCATCATTTTTAAAATGTTTTAAGCTGCTTCGTTTAACACTGTTTCAGTATTACGCAGTAGTATTGGGATTCCCCGAAATCGCATGTGGTGTTGGTATTCCCCAAAAACGCGCAGAAATCTACATGAGCTCGTTTAACACTGTTTTATTGAACGCTGGAACTTATTGCAATGCGTTAGCGCGTTAAGCGGGGTCTTATTGAATTATATTGTTTTTTGACGTTTTTTGAAATTAATCGTTTTTGGTACTTTGGACGGAAAAAGTATTGATAAATAAAGCAAATAATAATCTACATATAAAAGTAAATGGAATTATGGTTTTTTGAATTGAGATATCTCGATAAATAGTCAGATTTCAATATCTAAATTTTTTTTATTTTTATATAGAATATTGATCTCTATATTTTATGTTATATTTATTTTGCACTTGAGAAACACTGACATTGAGTTATTTGCAAAAATGTACAAATTGCTAAAAAGAAAGTTTTGAAACGTGATCAATTTTGGCAGCGGTCTCTCCTCAAAAAGCTAAGAAGTGATCCTAGTTTTAGTGGTCTGTTTACATCAAAAACTGAAAACAACATTATTTCAGGTAAATTTTGATAAAAATCAGAGGAGGTTTTCAATACTGGACCTCGGAAAATATAAAAGCTACATCAATTTTTGAATGTACCAATTTTAATCTCCCAATTAATCAATCCAATCTGGACTAATATAGAGAACCTAAGGACATTTGTCTAAAAATCTTTGATATTTTTATTCTAATATTAACTTTTAATAATTTTCTTATTCCAATTCTAATATCCAGTGCAAACGGACCTTTGTTCCATACCCCCTAATTTTTAAGCGTTTGGAAAATTGGAATAAAGTTTCCCAAATGGAAATAATTTTTTTAATTTTAATCGGTGTTTCAAAATATTAAAACAAACCCACCACTGCGATTTTTGAATTATGTCCTGTGTTTGATTGGATCATTTTTGTGCAAGTGACCTTTGGTTTTATGTTTTTATAAAAAATGAGTTAATTTAAAAGATGTGTTAGGTCAGTTACAGAAACTATATCTATAATTATGTGTTTATTTTATTGTAATAAATTAATGAACGGAAGTAAGGTTAAATTTCAGTCAAAAATGTCATTGAATTAAATTATTTCGAGAGCTGCCACATGGGTAAATCTAAGCTAACAAATGGTAAAACCTTTTTGATTATAGGAATAATTTTTAAAAAAATTTCCACTAGTAACATTGTCAATTTTTTTCCAATTGAAAATTGTGCAATTTTTTATTTCACTTTTTCAGAATTTTTTTTTGGTAATTTATTTTTGGTTGTTAAAGGTGCTTACTGACTCAACGTAATTGAAAAGCGTAATTAACAATAATCTTCTCACATTATTAGATTTTGTTTAAATGAATAATGAAAGTATTTTACCTGTGCGTTATATTTTAATTAGCCACACACAAACACAAACACTTTCTGATCATTGCAAACGAAAGTGTCGTAGTTTAAACAAACAATAACAATTTTAATTAAAAAAATTCGCACACTAATTAATGTATTAATAATCACTGTAGGTATTATTTAAGTTCACTTGGTGATTAGGAAAACTGAGATGTTGTCCAAATGTTGTTTTGTCGATACATTGAAAATAGCGTTGATTCGCGTTTTCACTTCAAAAGTGTCATTGAAAGCACTGCACAAGAGATAATGATATCAAAAGAAATAGCAAGTGGTAACGTCCTGCATTGCAAACTACTAAGCCGGTTATGGTTACATATCAGAAGGCATTGGCCATCAACTCCAAGAAAGGCATGTGGAAAAGAGAGTTACGTTCACCAATTCATGCTTGGATACCCCTCTTTTATTATGTATCTGCTTTACCTGTATAGGTGCATATCAACGTGTACCTGTCTGATAATGGTTCCACCTGTTTTTAGTTTCGTGTGGACTTGCGCAAATACAAATCACCACTCTTTGTTTCGCCAGGAAGTGTTTTTATTATCCATCGCAATTGTTATAACAACATCAAAAGAATTTGTCATTGTTTACTTGCTATTATAGCATCTACTTAAGCAAAAAACTTGAAAATAAAAGTAATCCGTGAAATTATATTGCAAAATTCTTTTTCAACTTTTTACATCGAAGCCAAAAATGGATTTTTAATTAGATTCAAAATGCCATTGGAAAAAGACTCATGGGTGGTTAACTAATCGGGTTCACGCAATAATTAGATTATTATGATGCATCAATTACCATTTGCTTACCTTCGTTTAAAATGACAAGCCATCTATTTCAACAGACCTACGTAATTAAAAATGGTTTGATATAACAATTAATTTAGTACTCTTTTATTTACAGTGCAACAAAAATTTAAATAATCACTTCTGAAACAACAAGGTGACTTGTCATATTATAGAACAATGATACTGATTATTATTACAAGATTATTACCAAGAGTTTTTTGACATTTGTTGGTAAACATGAAACTCATATTTTGCTTGAGTGGAATCCTCATAAGTGCAAATAATGTCTATTATGATGGTGTAAAAGCAAAAAAATTGAACAACTCTTTCGAGAGTCATTGACCAAAAATTTATTATTACATGAAACACTCTGTATTATTACAGAGTGAAGCTAATAAAAATAAAAATATACGTAAAAGCCTCCAAAGGTAAGTCATACAAAACTGCCTCAAATTATCAAGTTTCTCCAAATTTGGCCATTTTATTAAAACCAGATTTTTAAGGAATTTCAGACGTTTCGTTGTACAGACTTCTGATAGAGCACTTTAGAAAACCTATTGTACTTCCCAAAGTTTCAATCTTTATAATTATTTTCTGATCTTGTCCAAAATGGCTTTTAAAAAATGTTTAAATATCAAAAATCCGAAGGGCAAACAACAGAAGTATATTTTGAAGAGGTAAACATAGCGAAATTCTGGAGATGGAAATTTTTTTCTGAAACTTTTTGAGAATATCTGGCATTCCTTAAAAAATCCCCGAATCTTTGGAGTTCCTTCGAAATTTTTAAAATCTTTTAGGTGTGCAATTTTTTTGGAAATTTCTGGATTTTCTCAGAATTTCTTGGAAATTTTTGAAATCTTAAGAAAATTCTATAGAAATCGTTAGAATTCAAATTCAATTTTACCCCCGTTATTTTGATGTACAAACTTGAGTAATATTAACAAACTATAAGTAATTTTAAGTAATAATGAGTAATGGTAAATAATTCTTGCAAAAATATTAATTTTTGGCCTTCAAAAAGATTTTAATATGTAGGTACATTCAATAAATTTATTAGGTCTAGTAATAATGTAAAATTGCAAAATATCAACCTTACTTCATTTTAAAGTCTGCTTATAAATCACTCTTATGCCCAGTTTCATAAAACTTTTAACATTTGTTTTAACTATATAAATTTTTTTACTTGTGAAATATAGGTATAATGAAATAAAAAATTATTAATTAAAAAAGTTAATTAAATGATAATTAAAATCCAAAAAATTATTGAAAAAATAGTCAAGTAAGAGGTCTATTAAAAACAAAAACTCGTAATTTTTTATATTATTTTATTTCATTGCTTCATCAGTCTCAAATTCAAAATTTAAAATTTCTACGACTTACCGTATTTGAGATACGCAACATACATACGTTCGTACGTACAGACATCACGGCGAAACTAGTCAAAATGGATTTAGGGAAGATCAAAACGGATATTTCCATCAAAATCTGGAAACCGAAATTTTTCGGGATTGCAATACTTTTCCTTTTTACTTCGTACAAAGAAGTAAATATTGTTCGATGTTTCGGGTTTTCATTGGTGACCCATTATCAAGGCTAAAAACAATAACAACCAAAAAATTAAAATTACAAAAACAAATAAGTTAATACATAAAAAAATTATTAAAATAATAAGTAGCTTTCTCGTAAGTAGCATGGACGGGGTTTCAAACGACTGAGTGTGCTAGCTATGTTATTCTGATGAAGTGTGTCAATTAAGGGTTAATACTGAAAGATTGTCTGCCAGGAAAACTTTGAATGTTAACATCCTCGAGCTGTTTTTGACGAGTAAATAATCGCTCTACAAGAAATGGCAAGTGTATAGTACTCAGAGTATACTACCTTCAAAGATTGAGTTTAGAAATTTTCAATCTCTTTAGAATTTAAAAAAGCGTTACGATAATGTTATTTAAATTTGCTTATATAATATACGGTAATGTTGCAAGTTACTGACCCCTCAGGCCTCTAATAAAGCTTACTTTAATTATTTTAAATGTTACTAAGCACTAGATATTATTACAGTAGGTACGCATAAAATAGAAACGCATGAAATGTGTACCCACTTATTAAATTTTTAAATTAATGCGCTTTTATCAACAATGATGATTATAATAATTATTTTAGCTAAAAGATGGATGAGATATTTGAACTTATATAATTACTTAATTTTGTCGATTATGTTTTACACTCTACCGAAACACGTCGTGTTTATATGTAAATATGAATAATTTATAAATACGATTAAAAACAAGGAAGATCGTGAGTTAAAAGTTAACATAATATGACGATTAGAGAAACACAACACCTACATCTTCAAAGCTACAAATTAATTACAATTAATTACACTTGTTATGTGCACGAACATGGTAAATAAATAAATCTCTTTGCCTCACCTAAAGTCTTGCATAAGGTTAACAAAATAAATATTTTTTCGCATAACTATCAAACAGATTTCTATTATAATTCAACTTGAATATTAATCTCGTGTTATTAATATTGCATCAAAACTAACAAGAAGAACCCCTTAAGTGTAAATCTAGGATCGGAACAAGCTTTGACAGGTTGAAAGAGCACAACAATTAAGCAAACACCTGTTTTTTTTTCAAGTGCTATGAGCAACCGTTTCTGAGAAAGCATTGTTGAAAGTTTCAATGCAATTCTTCAGCTAGTTTATGCAATAAATATCTAAAGACCTTCTAACTTTTTCGGGGGGATATTGGGGAACCTGGGATCTTCCAATTCATCTGCAGACGCATTACCATCTCATCAGCTAGATAACCTTTGGATTATTGTTGGATAAATTAACTGAAGTATTGCAATTAAAAACTTTTAAACCTTACTTTCTCAGAAACGGTTGCTCAAAGTACTTTAAAAAATTATCGTCACTTCTGCCGCAATATCATCATCATAAATCATCAGCACATTAAATTTAATCTGAATCGGTTCAACATTTACAATGACACAATGACATTTTCATTTTTTATATTGTGGTAGCTCTGGCAAAGATTTCTGTGCCAAAACCGTATTTTTACCACTAGAGCGCACAAGACATACGCCCAAAATGCTTGATTTCCATCGACGCAGAAATGCCGAAGAAAATCGAGGGACAAGGTTTTTTTTCAAGTTTTCGCAAAAAAAAATTAAGTTATTATTTTCATGTTGCATTCCTGATTTTTATCGAAGGGTTCCATATATTCTGTCAAGTTCTTTAGGGGCAATGTTACTACATACCAAATTTAGTTGAAATCCCTTCAATACTTCATGAGTTATTTACTCTTAAAGTTTCAACTTTAACAGCTCGTAATTTTTGACAGATAGAAAGTTAATTTCCTTATTTTCACTTTTTTACCGTAAACCCTACCGCCATATAAAATTTGGTCGTGATTGGTTGGATGGTTCCCAGAGACTGGATTTTTGATCTTTGAGAAAAACTATGAGTTTTGGTTGGGACAATTCAATCCTAATCTAATCTCTAGGGTAGATCTCTCATATACTTCAGTGTGCAAGGTAAGGATTAATAAATTAGAAGTAAAAAGCTGTTCAAAAAGCAAACCCTGTGAATATTTATCGTACCACAAAGAACTGCTTGATAGATGACATTCAGAGATAACACGATCGGTTGCTTTTGCTGCTCAAAGAAGTTGCTTTCGACAATAGGTCCAAAATCTAGCTTTCCATTTGATCCTCCCGGACACAAACGATGTGATGAAAAGATCCAACCCTAAAAAGAGAAGAATATTAGAGTATTATTGGAGAATATTTAAACTAACATAACTAATAAAACTAAACATAACACTTTTGGTGCGGAGCATGTTGCTCCGTTGCATGTTAAGCCGATATTCAAGTGATTTTTATAAATGTTTCGTTATTGTTTTCAGGATATTTATTTAAAAAGTGAGCAGTTTTTAATGTTCACGTGCCTTTAAGTAATGTACGAGGTAAAAATTTGTTGTTCTGAAAATTCGTAAAAAAGCCTTATTGTGTTCTGGAGGTTAGAGTATGTTTAAGTTATTTTTTTACAAAAATACATGTCTGTTCTAAAGATTTGAGAAAACCAAAACAAAATTTAATCAATGAACTTATTTATAGAACTTCATAAATACAATGAACAAATTCATTAATGCAATTCATAAATACTATGAACAATTTATAAATACTAATATTTTCTTTCATTAATGCTATAAAATTGTATATATAATATTTTTTACACCCTTTAATTTGATCAAAAAGGTGATTCTAAGTTTTTTAAAATAGTTTTTTACAAAGCGAATAATTTCAATTATAAAGAAATAAAAAATTATCAAATTATAATTATTTTGATCTGTCAAAGAAATTTGTATGCTATTGTTTTTCCAAATGAAGTCATAATTACAATACCATCTTAAAAGTACTCATTTATTTTTGCAATACTAATAATTAAGAGCAAATTATTAAGTGCATAACTCTTACGATTGATACCATTTTCATTTCATAAGAAAAATTGGGAATCCTAATAAATACCAATTTGTCGTGTTATTTTTCTATGATCGGGTGTAAGACTGAATTCCATTATTGATATCTGTACTGAATTCATACTAAATCCTTTTAAGTTATCCATTTAATTATATATTATTATTACTCGTAAAGAAAGAATTTTTGCAACGATTGCGATTTTCTACATTTTTATTTAAAATTTGTAAGGCTGTCAGTTTTTTAAATTCATGTTATTACTGTCGGCTATAATACTCACGATAGAGTAGGTTTTTTGTTCCTCTTCTATAATAATTCATCTACACTCACTACAATAGCTAACCAAAAATTCATGACTTTTATTTTCAATTGAAAGTGATTTCAATATAAAAAAATAAAAAGTACTTTTTAGAACGAAATGAAACATCGTTTTGCTTTCTGATCGAGATTATTTTTGCCTGATTGATTTTTATCTCATAGAAAATGTGTTCAGCCTCATCATTAAGCATAAGAAATAGGTAAAACTAGATCAACTTGTGAAAAATAAGTTGTTACAAAAAAATTGCGTTTGTGAAAGTGTACAGATTTTATTTTTTAATATTTAAGAAAACATAACAACGTTTGATTTTATATTACACTTTCGATTACGCAAATATAACGAGTTATTAAATTTAATCGATAAAAGATCGTTACGTGAATTTTACAATTCTTTATTGTAAGAAATTCCGTACTTTAGTCCCAGGCATTACGCGCCAAGAACATATTTAAAATATTTATGGCCAGCGACCAGAACACCGCGTCCAAGACGCAACAATGCACGATTTTCATTGTTGTTTTTCGCAACGTTTAGTCACCTAAATTTTCCAATCCACATATTAAAACTTTTGGAGTTTGTTATTATATAATTGCAAAATTAATCAGTTATATTATTTTTTTAAATTATTCAAGATAAATAGAAATTTAAATTACAGATCATTAATATAAAAAAAATTGTTAGATGGAATATGTTATTTTTTCAAAAGATTCATTTTCTTTATAGAAATCAATGCATTTAATACCTTATTGGTTTGCGTTCTTGACACCAAAAAGGCTAAAATGTAGCTCATATTCCGTACACGATTCATGAAACAACGAGAAAGTAATAATAATATTGACCGTGACATTAACACTAACTTAGAAAAATATAATTAAAGGGAATCTTTGCAGTGGTGGAATTTCAGTTTTATGTAAAATAAATACCACTGGAATTTTAAAATACTTAGACATTTTAAAATGAAGATACAATCGAATTTTATTCAGATCAATTTCAAGATAAAAAAAATGAAATGCAATAAAACTGTACCCGAAGGCAATAAAGTTGTTGGGCCAAGCAGTCTGGTAAGATTCTCTCTTGACATACATACAATGTGTACCATAAAATCTACAACGTTTATAGGTAATTCGATGTAAGAGTTGTAATATCTGATCATCGCAGCATTTAATTCTCTTTGATGCAATAATTATGCACAGGTATTTCTGTAAAATTTTGGCAGGATTTCTAATAAGAAAGTTTCATGCCCACTACTTTTCTTAAATTATTTTAAATATCGAAGGTTTCAAATACGCATTTGTCTGTTACTTAAATTCTAATATATTTGATAATATGATAAAGCATAATATCCTGTACTATAATAATTACAAGCTGTTCATTTAGCTAAACGGTTCTTAATTCCACTTTGAATTTCCTTCAACATATGCTATGCAGAGAAATAGTTTATTTAGATTCTTGTTTAGGCAACCAATTTTTTTAGGTTTTTGACCACACACCTTGAGATTTGCAAGGATTAAAAAAATTAATGAAAAGTATTATTGTCGTATTATTAAGCAATAACCAATGGAATGAGACACATAGTTCACGACGTTAATGGGACTATAAGTACATAGCTAACATAAATACATCATAGAGGTTACAATAATAACAGGTTGCCCCAAAGAAGAATCTCTGATTATACTACGCATACATTTAATGCCATGTGATTACCTGTCTGAACTCAAACACCTTTAGTTTCCGGTTAAACCGTGCTTTAACATGACAATTAAAAAAAGTTCAAAACACAGCATCGCTGGAATCGATACGGCATTTTTAAGGCATTCCCTTCATCCCGTATAAAAAAGTTGCCACATCATTTCGGCACTAGAAGGCCAGGGCGGCCGCGACCCGACCGTCAGACTGCCTGACCTCTTAGTTTCTAGAGGTTAAAAAAAATACCTCTTGACGATTAATGCCATCGGCTAGCTTTAGGTAACTTTAAGGTAATTTTAGGTAACGACAATAATCTGTTATGATTATTACAGGAATTGTGTAGAAAGCAATTAAATAACAAAATATATTTTTCATATGAAAACATCACATTTAAAGGCTAAGGTGAAATGTTCATTCTAACATAGCATTATAAAATAAGCCTTCGGTGGTATGTTGAACGGCTTTTATTAACACACAAGATAAACGTTTTACAAAATAAAGCAAAATAAGTAATTGCACTAGCCATGGCTCTTGTCGAATATATGAAACTGGTTTCACTCGTTGCTTCAACAGGATGTAATGCAAAAATTTGATTTTTTTATTGTTACATTTTTCTAAGATGTAAGTAATATAAAATTTTACAAACTAGAAAAATTATTTTTTATTACCTCAATAAATTATGTTTAATTGCAAATAATAATTTTCTTTGATGCGTCTACTAATTAGAGAAAATAAAATGGAAACATATTTGTCCTGAAAATAAAATAATTATTTTTGTATAACATATTATTTTACTAATATAAAAAAAATACAATTATACTTTAATGCCTATTTATTTTTTTCCATCAACTAAACCACTAGAACTTTTAGGACCAGATCTTTAGAACCCCTCCGAAGGTTCTCAATGTATTGAGAAAATCTGAAAACAATTCAAGGTGGATCGTTTTTAAAATTGCACCCGTAATATCGGTTATAAAATTTAAAAAAAAATTTAAATAAAACTTTCATGATAATCATTTAGAAATCATACAAATAACGTATTCAAATTTTCAAACAAATTCCCCGTGGGCATATCAAAATAAATTTAGAAGCCATAATAACAACAACTATTCTAATTTTTTAAATTCAACTCTGATGACTCCTAGATTCAAATCCTGTCAACACACTACGAGTATTAAAAAATCAGCCATACAATCACAAGCAAAATTTCCATAATAACTTTTATAAATCTTTTCGTTTACATGAATTATTCTTATTAAATCATTAAAAATCAAACTATTTACATAATTTTCTACATTATTCATTCATTCAAAAATTAAAATTCTATTATAATTTTGATATACCCATTTTTCATAGCTATAAAATTAAATTAAAATTTCAATTCAAAAAATGCTATAATTTCCATTTAAATCCAATACCGATTCCAAAATGCAATTTTACCTTACAGAAATAAAAACTAAATTTTTAGAAAGAATTAAATTTAATTATTGAACTCACGATATTAAATAAAACGTTGTACGTGCCGAGTTAAGAAAGAATCGCCGACGGCTTGTAGAAGAAACTTCTTTGCTTGTTTAGTAAACCATTGCATTTGAAAGAATTCCCAATAATTTTCTCGCAGAAAGTGAAAAACACTTTTTAAATCAAATATTTTCTATTTTGAACTCACTCGCCCTCGTCCGTTCATCCTGCAAATCTTAAACAAAAAATTCAACATTTGCACCGAATAAAGCAATGTACTATTTTCTCCAAACATCGAATATACAGTTGATTTTATGTTATGCCATTGTTAAACGTTTTACGGAAAATTAATGTATTGTTTACTTAGATTTATTTTAAAGTACTTTGGTGCCGCTCGTGTTCAATTGTTTTACTGTAGTAGTAATACATTGTTATTGCATAATTGCAGTAGTAAAATAATACTCTGTTAATGAAACAATATTTTGTGTATACTACGCAGCTAAATTGTTTTGGGATCTATGTAGAATAAATAATGTTATCCAACTTTCTAACGCTGTGTCCAAATGTGGTCCAAATTGAAAGCGAATTGCAATAAAAGGTACCTAATTTACAGATAAAATATTGACAAAAACTATTATATTATCTAGAAAAAAATAGAAAAATTAATAATTAACATTTATATTTGAAATAAATTTTTTCGTATTACAAAAAGTAACACAAAATAAATTAATCTAGATCTTAGACAGGATAACCCCGATCAGGTGTATCAATTTCTCTTTCAGATATTATACTATTAAAGTTTAGAAGATTTTTTCGCATTGTAAAATGATTATTTGATATATCAATATCAATATTTCTTAAACTTCTGCTTTCTATTTTTAAACCGATTGCCTTAAGGCATATTCTCGATTTATAAATTTTACGTCTAGTATTATTTGAAAATATTTATTTGCAACCTGACTACTTTTTTTTATAAAATCTTAGTGATTTTCAATTTATGCACACTTTTAGTGAATAAGTTAACTTACAATTGGATGAACTGCCACTAAAACAAAAAATTAATATAATTTACAGATTTAATTTACATTCTAACAATTAATCTAATTAATTATTACGACTAGAAAAAAATTTATAATACGAAATATATTTTTGAAAAAAAAAAACAGGAAAAGATACATATTTAGGTACAACGTACTAGATATTAATACTAAAGAAAAACGTGAAAATTACTTATGACTACACAGTATGAACATAGAAGAATTAAATTTATTAAGGACTTCTATCGACGTTATTTGGGACCACGAAACGCCACTTTCCTTGAGCGAACCGTGTGCTGAAACGAGTATTTTACTTATTAGTTTTCGATTAAAAATTGTTTTAACAATAGAAGTAATTAATTAGAACCAAATATAGGTAATTTTATTTACTATATTTAAGGTACAAAGATTGAATTTGATTAAATCAAATTCATTTTCAATTTGATTATACATTTCTACTAGAAGACATTTTACCTATATTTACAAATCGAATTTTGAATTCAAATTTTCACTTGAATTTTCCGTAATACCAGTTTTACGTATGGATTTTGTTCGATGATGCATCTATACCTACATATTATACAAGATGCCATTCTCTCCTTTGCTATAATAGTATTAAATCCATTGAATTATTAAACATCACTGCAATTTTGAAATTTCATAATTAAAAAAAATAATTTCAAGTGTTGGCAAAATTGTAGTGACGTTTTGAAGTTTAAGCGAAATTTATACGTAATCACTGACAAAATCATTCAAGTAAAATGCTTCTCACATTATCATAATAACAAAGTTAGGGTTTATAATTCGATGGAATATTATAGTTATTTTCGCGCATTGATTCGACAGCTTTATTTAGAAATTATAATTATTTGACGTCTACGACAGTCAATTTAGCAAGATTTTAGACACTCGAATGGTTTTAGTTCTACTACAATAAAGTTGAAAATCAAAAAGTCGTTTACATGTCTGATGAAGCAGATAGCGAAGATAATGTAGAAGCAACCCACATCGATCACGTTATGCATCACAAACATCCAGTTGTGAAGTTAGTAAGAGAACAAATAAAAAACGTAGAAGACCCTTCAATTGATGGACAAGGTGGTACCAGTGCTGATGGTATCACTGGTGATGGTACCGGTGCTGATGGTACCACATCAGGAGGTGGCCGCGGTGGTAGAAATGACCAAGATTTTGCACGGTACATTTACATTTTTTTAAATATAACTTTTATTGATCCAAAAGTCAAAACTATAAAATAAGGCGGATGCAGCTTAGGTTTTTTAGCATTTTTAACTTGTTTTTTTTGTCAATTTAGGATTTAGTAAAATACTACTTAGTATATAATACACAAATGTACACCCTTTGGAGACACAGTCAGTTATTGGATGCCAGTAAAACGGCCGACCAAGTTTTATAGCAGACTCATAGGCATATGAACCTATACATTTTATATCGAAGACTTTTGAGATTGGAAAAATGTATTACTTTTTAAATTATTAGATATTTGAATTTTGTTCTATCTAAATCAACTCCTTCGACCTTTCTCCTATTTATGTAGAAGTATAACATTATTATCTCCGCGTTCGAGTTGGGAGCTTAGTGCTTTTATGGTACCAATATCTAAGGTTCAATTGTCATAAGCTCCGAACTGGAAACATTCATCAGCTAGTTCTATAAAATCTAATCATCATTGCTACTAATTCCAAAATTCATATAAATAGCCAAGGATGCTTTCAGAATCCTGTATAATTGACCAATTGCATTTAAGTAGCCTAGATTCAATCTAATACCTTAACGTACCACGCGTTTTGATCTTATCCAAAATTTATTCCTGCACTCAATTAAATTGGTTTGACGAAAACATACAGACTAGCTAATCACTAGCAAAACATCGGAACACTTCAAACGTAACTTCAGCCGCTATGTGTAGTCATGAATGATGAACTATACGGAAGGTTTCCCCTTGTAGAAATTACGAAATCACAATATAGAAAACTGTACTATAATATATTCCTGAAGGAAGAAACACTCCTAGATAGACAATAATATGTTATTATTATCACTAATCACTGTAAATTTTGAGGTTTTAAATCCTAGGATTTAAAATTAAATATTACTTTTAAACATTTTGAACATCTAAAAATTAGACATTTGGACACAATATTAATTAAAATTTTTAAAAGTAATTGGTTAAATCAACACTAAAAGATAATAGTTATTTTTGTATCTAGTGCCTAAAGTGATTTTGATCAATTTAATATTCAAGGATTGCCCGAGGACAATCTTCGAGTATTGACTAAATTAAAAAAATTAATAATAATTACAGTCATATGAGCAAACCTTACATTATTTCTCAAAGCTGTTTGTCCAATTTATTACCAAACAAATTAGTCTTATTGATATAGAAAAATCCTGTTTCTGATTGGTCCAGTCGAGTTGGAAAATGTATAATACAAAATGAATTTGGGAACACAATAAAACTATTTTATAATATCAAAAAAAACATGAACATAAAAACTAGATATTAATATAAAATATGTATTTTTTATAATACAAAGATCTCAAAACTTGAAGTTAATCCATCAAGCCATTTTTTATTTAAAATAATATTGTGCCTGATTTCTTCACTTTGAGATATCTTCATGATAATCTATTAGATAAATTAATCAAGTAGAGAAACAACAACAAATCAAACTATAATCTAATTGGTTACTTTATCTAGGAAAAGATATAGGAGTATATTTTAAGATGAAGATATCCAGCATTTGTACTAGTCTGAATTCGAATGTTAAAAATAGCACCACAAAAAATTCCAGCTCCTGTTCTTAATTTGGGTTATTATTTAGTTAATTATTTTTAACCTCCTTATTTTAGTAATATGTTGAAAACTGAATTTACAACTGCAGGACACCATGAGTACTTACATATTGAAATACATAATTTGTCGAGCTGTAGTTAATTAAACAGCACTAGAAGAATAATGATTCATGATTAGGATTGCTCTCAAAAGTCGTTATTTTTGACAAAGTAACAACTTTATAGGGCAATTCTTGCCAGAACTATCATTCTGGCAGTGCTGTTAGGTGTAAGAACAAAATTAGCTGTTGCCGACATCCTTCCTGTGGTTTATTTATACATGTAAAATCGAATTATACTTAAGTTCATTTGTCGAGTCACACAGAATCGACATATTTTTTCTTCCCAATTGCATGTTGTCTTAAAATTGGTAAATCTAGTACATAAAGTGTAAAAAAATGATTGTAAATGACAAAGGATACTTGCTTCTTTTTCCTCCTAGCCCAATATGCATCTGATAAAATTTTATTTCGGGAGTTTCACTACCTACACCACATATCCATCAATAATTTTATTTTGGTCATTATTTAGTTTATTTTATCAAACTTATAATATGCCTTATCTGGACCTCTCATAAACTTTCGATAATGCGAGAAGTTTTGGCATATCGGTTACTCGAATAACTATGTTACTGTAATTGACCCACTTCGTCATTAGTGACGATTTTTATTAAATCAAATTTTATAAAATAACTTGTAGTAAGTAATGTCTTGTTACTATATAATTGATAGTTGTGTAGACATAAAACTTTTTGAAGCACAAATTAATCTTCGATCATTTGGTTTTGTACCCAAGTTCCCTGTGGTTGAGTTATAATAAATCGATGTTAGTCTTAATTAGTTATTAAATGATGACTTGGGTTTAAAAAAAATACAAAGATATAAGTGAAAAGTTTAATATAACTAAAGTTGAATATTAAATATTTTCAAGTCACATCTATTTACCAACAGAAAAATGATTTAAATTCACGATGACACCTATAATCAAGCAGATCTTAAAATTAAACTATAAAAAAATTTTAGTGACGGACAGGACAATCAAAGAAGAGATTCTCTAGGAAGTCGAGCATGGGAAAAAAGAGGTTACTGTGCCAGCTCGATGATGTTGCTAGCATTAATTTGGTTGGTTTTGATATATGGAGCATTTATAGGAGCAAATTTGTGTGGATCTTTATCGTTTAAACACAAACTTTGTAGAAGCTGTGGAATTGGACTAGGAATGGGTTCCGGATACAGTGAAGCCGAACAATTATACAGTCGGGGTATATATTAAAAACTAATAATTTAGAATTGAATATTTACAATTTGTGAAAATAAAAATTATATTATTATGCTACTCTTCTTCTTGATGTAAAAATTTTTTTATGTTATTGATAATAAGTGCGAATAATAAACCACAGAACATGACCGGAGAAAAAAGATTTAAAATTTTAAATAATACATAAAAATACAAAATAATTTAATACGATTACTTTTCCTCGCACCATTCATTCTCCTTCCGTACTTGTTCTTCTTCCGATGCTGTAAAATCATTCTTAATGTTGAAAGTTTTGCGGATTTCCTCAGGAGTTTTTCCTTTAATCATGTTTGCAACAGTTTTACAGGTAACATCCAAAAGACCCTTAATGTCAAGATAATTTGCTGCCAAGATTAGCTCAAATAAAGTACCCTGATCCACTTTCAGAAAATCGGCATCCCAAGATGAAATGTCATCGGTACGCTTCTCCTTATTTTCATCGTCTTCGGGTGGTGGAGGATCATCTTTATGAAATGTTGCCCACTGAATCACTTTTTTCATTATTGCGGAATTAACATTAGGTAATGGAACAACTTCTTCGTCATCTTCTTCAGTTCCTAAATCTTCCAACATCGTTTTGATAGTAACAGAGCATTTTGCGATTTCGACATCTACTTCAAATGTTTCGCCATCGGAGGATTGAAGCTTAATGTTCGGCATCTGCAAAAATAATTTCCAATAGACATTTCAGAAACAAAGAAAATTTTGATATTGATTAAAGACAAAAACAGTTTATTTAAAATTATTGATTTATAAAATTCTGAACATAAATGTTAGTAAAAAAAAACTCGATTTTAGTTCAAATCTATCCTAGTATTACATATTGAACAAAGAATTTTAAATTACATAAATAAAACTACTAAACCAGTACAAATACAATTTAGATAAATAAACACTTCAATATGACATACCTTTTTCTAGTATTTATTCAAAATGACGAGAAAAGACGTGGAAATGTAATTTTCACGATATATCAGTGACTACTTCCAAACAAACCAATGCAATGGCGAATGGCAGCTGTCTTATTTAGGAACTAGCGGAAGATAATCCTAAAAACAAAAAATCCCTAGTAAATAAAAATTTTAAATAAAATAATTTGAAAATATTTGTAACGTGTAGATTTACAATATCGGTATTTAATATTAATAGGGTTATTCTGTAAGTTTTCAAGTGTCGCTTTTGCAGTATAAGATAATAATTTTATTTATTTATATTAATTTGCATTACAGAACATTGTTCACTCCTGTTACCAATGTAAATTGAACATTTTGAAGCCGTTATTAATTTGTCATATAAAAATCGATTTTATAGCAAAATTTTTAAGACAATTTTTGTTGCAAATTTCATTGTCTTCAATTTTGTTTCTATAGTTGTCATCACGAAAAAAGAAGCTGACGCAATTTTCGATATGCGTATGAAATAAAATGAAAATTGTAAGTCAAATAAGTGTTCGATATAATAAATTTAAATCATTATATAAAAACAAAAAATTCAAATGACTGTCAATATGCAATAATTTTAAAGTCCTTGTCACACGGTAAAAAATTTTATTAACATTTTGATAAAAATAATAATGAACATTTTGTTCGTGTGACAAGGGTTTAGTCGTAGATTTGTTTTTCCTAAAGATATTCATTGCTTGAAACATGTAGTTTCCAAAATAATGTAATAAAGGCTGAGAAGTATATATGTTTATTAAACTATTTTTGTTCATTATACAAGCTATTGCAATAGATAATATTGCAATTTTTAACACAATCATTACGTTAGAACTTAAAATTATTTATTGATGAAAAAAAAGTTAAATAAACTAATATAACAAAGGTCAAGATCAAATTCCGCCTTCGAAGAGACGGTGGTTATGGCTTGACGCTTAAGTGCGTCGACTGCTAAGCCGAGAAGCCCTGTTCGATCCCGGGTGGAATAATAAATTCAGACCATCTTCCCTCGGAAGGCAGTGGCAAACCACCGAGGTACTTTGCCAAGAAAGCCACTTCACAATCCTTGAGAAACAGGTCACGACGTTAGAATTCGAACGACGACGAAGAAGAAGAAGAAAGATCAAATGCAGAAAGAAGCAAAGATAGAATGGCACCCCAGTTTTGCTCTTTAATCACTTTCTACATCAGTGTCGGAATCGCTATCATCATTCAATTAATTTTTTTGGTATGACAAACACAATTTCTCTAGACTTCTTGTGAACATTCCTCCACTGTCTCTTCTCACTTTGTTATTACTTTGTCATTCCCGTAACTGTCCCGACCTATATGTTTATTGTAATAATCTTTGCAATGAACGCACACTAATTCGATTGCATTAAAATCGCAGTGGTAAGGTGGTAGTCGTAACACTTCATGACCATGTTCCCTTATTAATTCGTCAACTTCGTATCGTTTTTCCTTTTTGGGCAATTTAGACAACGGAAGCAATTCCGGTTTAAAAGAATGTGTATCGTAGTCAATATGTCAAACGTGAAAATTGAGCACCATACAATTGGAAGCAACTTATTCGCATCTCTTCCAAAAAAATACCGATGATCGTGACAGATACGATCCAAGAAATAATTTATGATTTTTCCTGTTTGCTGAAATGAAAGACGTGTGCAAGGGTACATAAAAAAATAAAATTGGCAACAAATTTGAGTGGAGACCAGTACAGCGTTTGAATTATATCAAAGCCGAATCTTTCATTGTGTTATATAACACTCCTCGAGAGAAGAAGATGAAGTTCTTATAGAATTTCTTGGCAGTTAGTAAAGAAAAGAAAAATACTTTCTAAGTACCTCCATTTGATTAGCTCACTCCATCACGAATTTTGACTGATGTCTGGTTCTGTAATTGTGACAAGTTTGGTTATATTTTCTATATTTTATATTTTTTAATATATTTGTATTTAAATTTTTGGTTGTACTTGTATATTATACAAAATATAACCAAACTTGTGTACTTGTCAGTTGTCACAATTACAGATTAGTCACTATAAAAACTACTTTCATTATAATTATTATGCACGCTAAGAACTATTGTAGCTATCTTTTTCTATCGCATGCGTTTAGTATCATATTATTTTTGACGTACAAGTATTTTAAATTCACATACTTAAGACACATTAATTTCAGTCTGTCTTTGTTGCACCTATGGTACAAATTATTAATTTAAAAAGTAATTTGTCGATACTTCATTCAGATGGTTCTGACGTCAGCCTCATTTTTCGTGAGAGCAACTTTATACATTTTTCTATTTTGACGCGTCGTTTCTGACCGATAGCGACTGAAACAAGACTCTGTTAAATGCAACAAATATTGTCACCTATATCTCGGAAACGGTTCAATAAAATAGAAAATTGTATATGAACAAAAATGTAGCGAATGAAATTTACAAGAAAAACATACCTATTCCTTTGTTTATTTCCTTGCACCGTTTCCGAGATATAGATGAAAATAATTTTTGTATTTTACAGAGTCATGTTCAAGTCGCTGTCAGTCAGAAACGGCGCGACAAAATAGAAAAATGTACATAAACAAAATTGAAGACAACGAAATTTGCAACAAAAATTGTCTAAAAAGTTTTGCTGTAAAATCAATTTTAATATGACAAAAATCGCCTACAAAATGTTCAATTTACATTGGTAACATAGGAGTGTCCGAGTTATTATTCGACTCACTGTATGTGCATTTACACGTTTTTACTTGCAGTGGAAAACACACCAGAATAGTTTATAATCATTTATGAAATATAAGTACTAGTCATGAAGAAAGGAGTTCCACAGAAGTGGCCATAGGTCCGAATTCTGTCCTGTTTTTGAGAGACAGAAGAAGGTTGTCTACCATAAATTGTCAAATGCCCCCGCAACATATAGAAGATTACCTTCCTTTTGGCCTTCCTCTGTTTTAGCTTGGAGAGGTTTGTCTACGTAACAAATTTTTGCAGAAATTGCATGATTGATTTCCATTTTAAGAAGCCAGATTATCCGAACAAAACCTTCTAAAATTTTGCTTTCGATTAACACAGCTTTTAAGAAGTATTCGAAAAAATCCTTTTCCTACAAACTGGGAAAATAACCTTTTTGGATGCAGACATCCACTGGATTGATAATTTTGTAAATCTTTTTAAGCTAAATATCATTTTCCAAAAAAAAGAAAGAGTCCAGGATTTTCCTTGCTTGCGAGTCGGTTATCAGTTTATCCAATTTCTGCTATTCCACCACTTTAGATCTATGTTTTAAGTTTTAGATTGCTCCAAGAGTCTTGTAGTCAGACCTCAAAGCTTGGTGATTTACACATGCATCTGTTCTTCCCCGTCACTTCTTTTATTGCTTTCGTCCTCTGTTGTAGTTCTACAAATTTCTACCAACTGCATTGCCTAGCTCCCCAAGTTTGTTCTTAAAAATGGTAGACTACATTATTTTATCGTACAGAATTTGTTCCTCATTTTCAATCCGGCACTTATAAAAGAAACATTCTTTTCCAAACATTTATTTGTCGTTTTCTCGACATTCTCTCTCTACTAGTTGGGTCGCCAGACATATATTTTCTTATCACTGACACATTCTGAAATAAAGTTCTGGAGAGTTGTGTGCACATTTACTCCAACCATCAAAATTAATTTTCTATAATTATAAATTATATTTATAACGTTCATTTACCCCTATGAGGTAAATTTGCAAATTTTATGTCAAAAGGCAGAAAAAATTTGATTTGGATAAAGCACAATTTTCTGAATATGAAAGTATAAAACCGCTGTAACCTTGAAGCGAAAATATATCGAGATAACCAGACCGACAAAAATGCATTTTAATCAACAACTTCAATAAATCACAGACTACAAAATTGTAATTGCTGTCAAAACCGTGTTACTTTTTCCAGCATCTTCTTGATAATCATGCATTTTTTAAACTTGGGGACTCATTATCTTGAAAACTTTTAGCTTCAAAGCTATAGCGTTTTTACATTTTCCTCCTCATAAAATTATGCTATATCCAGATCCGTGAAGAAAAATAAGGGTTGCCATTCAAAAACATGTAAGATGACGTCACAGCTCAGACAAAATAGCATAAAAAAATATCGATGAGAGAAAAAAGTGACAATTAAAAATTTTCTGAGAAAATTCTCTAAAAATTTGTATAGAATTTATTTCAAACTTTACGAGCTCGCTTTATGTAGATACTAATAAAATTTTCTCAACAGGAAAGATGCACAATCAAAGTTGTTTTGTATGTAATGTAATTTGTGTGTAGAAAAATTTTGTAATTGAATTTTCTATTACTTACAGATAATAATATGTAATATTATAATAAGTATAAACAAAAAAAATAAAAGACAAAATACTCAAAACAAACGCCGACGTGACGCAACGCCAACGATTCACACTACTGATTGGTCCAGCATGAAAAGCAAACCGTTTAGACCAATCGGTTAATCGGTATAGTGAATAGTTCGCGTTATGTCTTGTCGACGTTCTGCATAATCCAACATCTTCTTGTTGGTCTGTGAGATCATTGGAACTACAAATACTGCAAAAATCGGAAGAATACGATAACATTTCCTACGAAATTAAATTTACTACAAAAAACAACCGGGACTTCATAATTATGTTTATGTTTACAATTTTAGACGGAAGCAAGGACTTTTTGTAGGAAATTTACTTCCCTACAAAATTGAATGTATACAATATTTTGTTATTTTTTATCATTTTTTAAGCATTTCCAATGTAAGTAAACGAAACATTAAATGTGCAAGACATGTAATATTTTGAACACAACTCGAAGCCTCCATATTGGAACAGCCATTTTAAATTTTCCGATTAGTCTGTATCTATTGCTAAATTTCAATTTTCTAGCAAGTTGGAAAATGCTCAAATAATTAACGCAGATTAACAGAGCCCGTACTTGATAATTAATGAGAAATATAACAGGAAACTCAATCCCAAAAAAATTCCAAACAGCAATCAACTGAGATATATTGAATAATTTGTTAATAGAAACTTTAGAATTAACTGATTTAATTTATTCATAAATTAAATTAAAATTGAAAGTCAGATTTTGTTTCTTAAATACATTTAAAGTTAATAAAATATGTTGTATAGAGAAAATGTGATTCGATTTTCGTTACATATTGCTTAATAATCTGTTTTTCTGCTACATCTCTTTTGAATGCTAAATAAATACAAATTTAATTTAAAAAAAAATTCAATTCCAGAATCCAGGAAATGCGATTAAAAAAAAATTTTCTATTGGGTAGGTATATATTAATACACAAACACTTATTAAATGAAAAAGTTAATCAGCATCAATTTTGTTTATTTATAATTTATAGACGAATTATAAACCTGAAGCAAAGTTTATCATGTTTGGCAACTAACAGTCTAGAAATAATAATAGTAATGAATGTGAAAGATGCGGACATAAAAGAGATAACCCGTTTGGAAATAATCTAATTAATAAATTATTAAATTATCAATATAGAATTAGTAGTGGACTCACTATACTTTAATCTGGGACAACCCTCAAACAACGTACGTCCATTGGTTGCGCAGGACTTGCAGTTTCATTAAAAGGAGCGAAACTTTTAGAATTGCTCAGTTTATTAAGAAAATTTATGTTTAACACTTTGAACTAAAATAAAAGTTTTTCAAGTGTTACCACTATAGAAATTATAACCTTTTTATAGAACAAATATGTAAGTATTAATCATTTTTATTATTTTAATATTATAATTTTGACACTAATATTTTGTCCATTCTTAAGTAGGTAAAAGTGTAACAATTAGATACATTAACACAATTTCTGATGCAATCAGCTTTAAATAACATCTTATCAATAAATTTTGTTAGGTATGATGTAGTAACAGGTTTGGAATAATAATTCAAATATTGGAAAGTTTTCCATTACTATCATAATAATTTTTTTTGTAAGTCCACTCCTGTTTCAAATTATAACTTTTTACGCGATTTCTTTATCGATAATAAATTATTCATGCGTCTTATCGTAAAATTTGTTTTTTATTAACAATTTTTTTCATCAGTTCTATGACTTATTTCGAAATTTTGTTTTAGAGTATTATGAAGTACACATGCAAGTTACGATTGTTTTTCACATTATTTGCGTTGTTCTTTTTTGTCTCCGAAAGTATACAAACTAAAAAAGTAAATTGTAGGTGAGTCAATTAGTTTAAAAAATAAAATAAACATATTGTTTACATATTAAATTTTAGAAAATATGTCTACGCTCCTGTGTGTCGAGGGGTGGCCGCAAAACGAGCAATTTCACAATTGGAAATGGAAACAATAGAAAAAAGGTTTTTAATAACATTTCCAAGTTTAATTTATATTTAATTTAAAATTTTAGTGAACCATCTAGAATTATGGATCCTCGTGGTGTTCCTCTGGTATGGGGAGAAGTATCGGAAAAGGTACGTTCCAAACAATAAATTTTATCCATAAAATATGCAAATTAAATACAATTTTCAAACTTACAATGTGTTGATTACAAAAACAATGTGTTTTTATTATCACTTACAAGATTTGATGAAATCTTCTGGAGAAAAATGATTACTATGTAAAATAGCGACTCCAAAAATAATTTTATTATGGTTATTTTTATGTAAAGTTATTGTGATTTGCTTTTACACATTACACTTGCATCACCTAAAAATTAAATCGTGCATTCAAACTGTAGTGGTGGGTAGACTGTCTACGTATAAGTAGGTGATCCATTTAATAATCGTCAACACCTAGCTGTGATCTAGGTAAGTGAAAGATTTTAGCAGACACTAAAATGAGTAACAAGTAAATGATGCAATATAAAATATGAAACAATCACATTTATAAAAATTACCGAACTATTTTGGATTAAAGGAAAGTGAAGGATGGATATTTTTGAATGTGAAAACAAACATTTTCGAAAATGAAACTGTAGTACAAATAAATCAGGATTGTGATAATTGAGGGAAAAAGCACTCGAAACTAAAATAATATTATAAATTTTCATAAACTTAAAAAAATCAAGAATAAAATTTTGTTAAACATAAATGAAAAAAAATCCTATAGAAAATTATGAATCATAAATTAAAATTTATTCTTTGTTACAGGGAGGAAACGAAAAAAGCCCCTTGCAAATTATGTTTCCAAGATTGGAGAACTTGAACGATTACGAAAACGACAACTACATAAAATAAATTATAAATTTTTTTTATATTTAAAAATCAGTATTATGAATCTATTGTATTTAAAAAAATATTATTTAAGTATTAATTAATTTATTATTATTTATTTTAGATTATAAAATACATGTATAAGGTCAATTCCTAATAAAAAAATGTACTTAATTGGTCAAGTGTGTGTCGATTTTTCTATCATTATCGGTAATTAAGTATGTATTTGCAAAAATGATCGAACAGACAGAGATAGACAACAGAATATTTTAATATAATATGGGCCAATGGAATACATTAAACAAAATGTTCTTTCTATCGCTCTACCGCATTTTGCAGATAATCTGTACGTCTGTAGCTGGTATTTTAAATTTGAATTTTATTCTAATAACACATGACTAGAATATAATCTACTATGCAGATTCAGTGTATTCCGACAGATCCCCGGAAACTTCCTTTAGACTTTAGAGATAAAGAAAACACCCCCCTCTTCTTGATTTCGAATCTCGTTTCATAAAAATTGAAAAATATGCAGTTGTGCGTTTAAAAACAAATAGTTAATCGGGCAATGACGCTAACACAGGCTCTTAACGTTAAAATATAAAAAAAGCAAAAAATATTTTTAATTAATATTGGAAATTTCAAAGTTTAAAAAATTAAAGCGTTGTAATAGATATTATATTAATTAAATTTAAAAAAATCTAATTAAATAAAAAAGATCAATATTTCAGTGCGGAAAAAAAACTATGACGAGATGAAATTTATAGAAAATCATTAAATTATAAAACCTTCTAATGTAGTTTTTGAACCCGAACATTATTGATAAAATTGTAATTTAAAATATCAAAATATTCAGAAATGCAAATCACTGTACTATCTCATTTTATTTTTTGTGAATATTTACAAGGTAATTTCAAAGGTTTTACATCGTTTCATTACTTACAAATCAGATCCGAGTTCATGGGCAGGCAATCTTGAGGATATTTGCATAAGGAATAAAAGATAAAATTCATAAAATAAATTGCCTAAAAATTATTTCGAGATTTTGAGATGTCGTTGCAGAATTACTAATATTTGTCACAAGATATTACAAAATTGCATTAAAAAAGATACTAATAATAAAAATTTTAACCCTGTGAAATTTCGCAAAACGTGACATACTTCGATTATTTTGCGTTTTCAAGCCCAAGTGGTGTCCAAGGTTGAGATAAATACCAATATGCAATAATGATTTTTAAAATAAATTAAATTCCAAGTACATCGTACATATTATTACATTAAATAATTTTATATCCATCTCCCCGACTAAAGTAGTCCTAGCATTCAGCAAAATCAAAAGCTTAAAGTTGGTTTTCAATATTTTTTATCTATTTAATTTAAATCGATTTGTAATTTTCCCTTTTCCGAGAACATCAACATTGTATGAAATTTGAAGGATCATTTTTGAACAAGAATGAATTTGAGTAACTAAACATTTTTTTGCAAATTGAAATTTACAAAAATAATTTAAATAAATTAATTTGGGTCTAAGTTTCTACACATAAAATAAATTGGTGAATTAAAAATCACTATAATAAATTTTAGAAGTATGTAGAATGAAAATTAGAGCCATTTTGATGAAGAAATTTATGGTCGTATTGAAATTTAAGCCGAGAATAATCGATTTCATAGAGAAATTTAAGGGAACAATAAAATTCAGGCAGAAAATTAGTTAAAAGTTATCGCTGGTCAACTTCACCTTAATTTTCTGCTTAAATTTTAATGCTGCCTTAAATTTCTTTAAGAAATCGGCCTTTTAGTGTCTTGAGTATATTAAGTATTTACCATTAATATTGAATTCTTCTAAATTTATAAAAATTTAAAGTGTTTTTGAAATACATATATGTAGGTAACTACTAATAAGGGCGACTGTAAATATTCATACAATTGTTCTTCCTTTCTTCTGAAGATCAAGAGGAAGAAAAAGTATACATGTTATTATTACAACTTTGTTTTAAGAAAAGTAATATGTATAAAATCTAGGCATTTCTTAGCAAAATTTTGTTGATTTGATTAATTATAAACTAATTTTAAAACCAGTTTCAACTGATTTAACTTTTCAATTGAAAATAACAACTAAATCAATATTTCAGTATAAACAAAACTTTATAACTTTATATCTGTTAAAAACTAAACATTTTAGAATGATCGCCTCCACAAGTGATGATTGATGAATATGAGAAAAATTGTGCAGACAGGATAAACTAAAATTTGGAAATGCATAGTTATTATAATAAAAGACCACAATTTTACATTATCTATTAGTTACAACATTAAGATAAAAACTTGAGCAAAACATAAGAATGACATCATCAATGTAGAAATATTAATTATTTTTAATTCATAAAATTTGTTTTTCTTGAGTATAAAAATATTAATAATCCTCAATCAAGACGTTCCTACAACAAAACTTGAGATTTTTTCATCTTCACAACAATAAGTACTACCTACTCTTTATGAAGGTATTTACTACTTCAATTTTTGTTTTCCTAATTATAAATGCATGAATAAGTTTAATGCTTTAATAAATTAATGCTTCCCACTTCATAAATCGTTTCCTGACTTTATAATTTTTTCAAAATTTTAGTCCTGCCCTGTTATAAGTTGCAAATAGTAATATCCTTAAAATTGTACTTTGCATAAAATTTCTACACATCATACTAAAACATCTCAATAATTTGCAATTAAAACTTCTAATTTAATAATATTTACAGTTATTCTCAAAATTATTCGGACGCTCTTACGTTGTCAATGTAAATTATTGTACTGTACGAAGACTTTTTTGTCATATTTTGTTGTAAGATACTATAACTCAGAAACGGTGCCACGAAATGGGAAAATGTATATAAACAGAAATGAAGGGAATGAAATTTGCTAGAAAAAATGTCTGATAAATATTGGTGTAAAAGCAATTGCTATATAACAAAACAGTCTTCGTATAGTACAAATTTACATTGAAGCGCCCGAATAATTTTGTGAGTAACTGTACCTATAACAACATTATAAAAAATACTATATAGTAGGTATATATACTATAACTTGCAACTACTTTGCAATTTTTGATTTCAAAATACTGCACTCAGAAATTGGAAGACATATTTTTATATAAATAACTATTATACCCTAAGGGCTGAAATAGAAGACGCTGACTTACTCCTGGTTTCATAAAAGCGAGTTAAAATTAATTTAATCTATGATTAAAATTTTACAACAATTACAATATATTGTTGTAATAGGTAATCATAATAATATATTAAATTTTAATTTCGCTATTGTGAAACCAGGCATTAATGTAACAAAACCTCCCTAATGCAATTAAATTGCTCACGCGTTTACAACAACTGCTTTTATACAGGCATTATTGATGCATTTGAAACGTCGACGTCTAAGATATTATATAACTTTTATTGCTTATTCTTTTTTCAAATTTTTTAACTCGAGCTATTTTTTTACTATAATTTGTCTAAATATTATATAACTATTATTATTTTTTGATATCAACTTGGAAACAAAGTTGAATGAAAAAAATGAATTTTATTCTTATTACTTCATTACCTACATCATGAATGTAATTACGATAAATGCAATATCATTAGTATAATACAATAACATGTATTTTAACTTTGATATTAACCTATGTATGCTGTGAGGTGTTTTAACAAGTAAAAAGATTATCTCGTTTAAAAATTTTAAATATTCTGCACTTCCTTGTTATATTTTATTAAATTTTAAATTAGCGCCTAGACACGACTTGTTTATAATATATTACGTTAATATCTATTGTAACAAGCAAACATGACTACCAAGAAATTATATTCTTTCAATAATTTAACTTGTATTATTTTTATCTTTCTATCTATTCCTGTCATACTAGTTTTCAAATTCATTTATTCTCTCTCGCTCGCCATTAATAACCCCCTTTAGCCTTTACACCATTGTAATATAGTAATATACCATTAGTTATGATTTAATTCAAATGTTCATTGCAAGTTGCAATAGAAAAATGTAAAATGAGTTTAATTATTTCAACAGTTATGAATGGAATATAAAACTTTAATGATAAATTAAAATATTGCATTTGTAAATATTAATCTCTTACGTAATTGACCTACAATAAAAGACCGCAATTTATTCGACTATGAAAATTTTAAATTAAATTACTATTAAGAGGTTAACATAAAAATACATCTATTAGCCTTATTTTTATTTTGGAATCGTTCTGAAATTTTTATAAAAAGAATTAAAAATAGAAAGTATAAAAAATATTCATCAAAGGAATGTAACAAGATTATAAACACTATGAAAATATAAATTTTGTTAATTTAAATACATAGGTAGTACTCGGTAGTACTAGTAACAATTTAAAACTAATTACTGCTCAAGTCATAACGAATTCATAACTTTTTTACTGTATTCGTAAGTAACAAATAACGCAGCAGTAGCTGGAATTGTTCTAACTAAAGTGGGTGTTAGACCACTGTACAACGTCTTAAAACCTTCAGTTTTAGCAATATGTGTTAGCACTTTATGCAATGGCTCATTTGAATTGTTCACTTGAATTCTAGATTTTGCTAAATCTACCGGATAAGTTGTAGTCCAAAACACCATACCACCAATTGCTCCTGCAACCATGGTTTTAAGCATACCTATTTCTTCCTTTGTTTCGTTCTCTTTTCTAAAAAGCTCGCGAGTTCCTAAAATGAATTTTTCTAATGATTTAAAACTGTATGTAGAAAAAGAGAGTTTTTACCTTCATAACCGCCAAAGAAGAAAAAGTAACCTGGCATTTCTCGTACCAAAGTGGGAAATAAACCTCTAAAAAACCCACGGAAACCTTCTTCTTTAAAAATTTGAGCCACCAATTTAGAAGGGCCTACTCTAATAACTTTTTTCCCTAATGCCATATCCTGCTTATTTTTTTCATGCATAGCTTGCAATTTACACTTAACTAATTCTGTTGGGCAAATAGCAATTGAAGAAAAAAATGAAGCCAGAAATCCTGCAGAAGCATTACTTAGAGTACTCAAATTTTCAACTTTGTCAGTGTTTGTTACGTTTTGCATCAATTTTTGGCAAAAACCGTAACACAAAAATAGGACAGCATTTTCTGTCACATTCGAAACCAAAGCTGGTACCGTTCCTGCATACAAGCCTTTCGCAACTCCATCGGTTAGTAAAGTTTCTTTAAAACAATTTACCATTCCTGTATATAAAGTTGGATAGGTTTGCATTTTTACTTTTATTGTATCTAAAGGTTGTCCAACGTAAACCAACGTTATACCACCTACATAATATTTTTAAATTTAATATTAATTTTTCTACATTAAAAATTACACTAATACCTAAAGATCCGGCAATCAAATCGATAACACCATCTCTAAAATGCGAAGTTTCGGCGGTAGTTTCTTCTTGAGACATGATTGTTTTCTTTTTAATAAAAACCCTTATAATAATTTAAAATATAGTTCAACTTCTATTAGATAACCAAATAGATAAATTTACATCTACTAAAGTTACTAGATAGCATCACACTTGAACATCACTCTGATAAGTTTTAATTGATTTAAATGTTGTGCAATGTGTGAACATAAACATTTGAGGTTAAGTCGAATTTAAAAACATAAATCAAAGGCGTACATTGGAAACGAAGACTTGGAGAAGAATACACATAATGTTTTGAATATCTTAATAATACTCCCAATCAAATTACAATCTAATTTTGAGAAATACTTTTAGCGACTTACCAAAAAGAACAATACACACAAGGGTTAATTGACAGTAAACACACCTTTTTTTTTCAAGTAAAACCTAACCCTTTTTACTTACGCTTATGGTTTGTTCCATTAATTTTTAATAAAGCGTTAACAAAATTCTTAGAATTACCAATTAAAATGGAAAGTTGGAATTTTTGAAAAAGAAAGTCCTATAAACTGTACTCCTGTTAATTATTTAGGTCTGCTGAATAGATTTATATTTTGTAAATTAGTGCTCTTATGTTGGCAATGACGTGTCTGAATGTGACAGTGACGTTTATACGTGGAGTCTTGCAATACGAATGAAGAAATAGTAAATAATTTTTTTAACATTGCTTTCAAAATAAGGTCAGTTTAACTATATTTTTTAAATTAAATAATTTGATATTCTTTTAATATATTTTAGGTAGTATAATGTGGGGGGGTCAGGGGTCAGACCCAGGAGGGACCGAAAGTGAAAATCCAACGAGTCCCTCCCCTAGTAATCAAGAATTAAAAGATTTAAAAGATCAATATGAACAACAGCAAGTTCTCATCGCTCAATTAAAGGAGATGATTCGAAAGACCGAGCAAACTACGGTTACAGAGGAGAAGTTGGAAGAATATGCTAATACATTAACAAGAATGAGTGCTCGTGCTAAAATGTCTAGTAAAAATAAAGGAACCGATGCTGACAAAGGCGAAACTACAACTATTGATACACCAGCCAAAGAAAAAATTTTGTTTTTAAGGCAACAGATGGAAGAAAATAAGTGAGTTTAAATTGCATTGGTTTGAATTACCTTCAGGAAGTTCTTTTTTATTTTAGATTGAAATTAGCAGAACGTAAAAAGTTTCACAAGGGCATTGAAGATACAGTGACACAATTAAAAGCTCAACTTGATGACTCCCAACACCTTATATATACTCCACCAAATTTGTCATTGAACGAAACGAAAATTGAAAATTATAATACGATCTCGAGTACAGAAGAACTAATTAGTTTGCTTGTGGCAAAAGATAAAAGAATGATGGATCAAAGCTTGAAAATTCAAAAACTTGAAGCGAACGTTTTAGACTTACAAGAAAATGTTAAAGAAAAGGACTCTGTTATTGATGCTAGAACTAAAGCCATAACTCTTATGACCGAGAGCTTAAGTAAAAAGGGTAAAAATACTTTAGATGCTTTAGATGATACAAAAGATCAAATGAGGAAGATGCAAGAGAACTTTGTTGCATTAGAAATGGAAATGAAAAGGGAAAAGCAAGAAACGATTGATGAATTGGATAAAAAGTGCTTGGAAGTGAATTGTTTAAAAGATGAAATTTTAGTGCTCCAAACTAAATGCCAAGATCAGGAAATCGAAATTGTTGATTTAAAGAAAGAAAATGAGAGTGTAACGGGATTAAAAGATCGAATTAAAGAATTGGATAAAATTATCGAAGAATTTGAAAGCAAATCCACAGATACTTCCAATAAAGGTTCTCCTCAGAGAAGTTCTAAAAGGGGAAGAAAGGGTCAGAAAATACAAAAATCTAAATCTAAAGAAAGTATTGACGAGGTTGATGCCAGTATTGAAATGAAGAAACTTACTGATAAGATTACTAAATACGAATCGACAATAACAGAATTAAATTTTACCATTGAAGAATTTAAGAATAAACCTGAAGTAAGTAAAACGGAAGATACCGAAGAGCCTAAACTTAACAATGAAGAAGTGGCAAAACTTAAAAAGCAATTGGAAGAAAGTAACAAAAATATGATTAAAATGAAAGCACAGAATAAGGCAAAAATTAAAGAACTTAATAAAATTATTGACCAACTAAAAAGTGCTGATACTTCTAAATTAAATGAAGAAATTACAGCTTTGAATGAACAAATAAGTTTATTACGTAGCCAAAATCCAAAAACTGATAGCGAATTTGATAATTCTGTCAAAGGTTTGTTTTTCAATTCTCCCTTAAATAAAATTTTAATTTTATTAATTGTTGTAGAGCAATTGGAATTATCAATATCCAAATTATCAGAAGAAGTATCTGTGAAAAATGAAAAAATTGCCGATTTAGAGCAACGTAAGTTTTATTTCAATTCCTTATTTATTGCTAATAACAATAATTAGTAATAAGCTCAAGGTATTTTTTCAGAAAATTCTTTTAATTAGATTAACATATACATGTGTAATTCTTCTGTTCAGAACTTCATGATTTTATTAGTTATGAATATTTGTCACTTGCTTGCAGTACATTATTTTGTCGAAAGATAATCCTACTGTACCGAGCATTTAAGCCTATTTTAAATATTCGGAGCTTGGAATGTCACACTTGACATCGTTCGATTTAAACCTGTGTTAGTGCAAAACTTGAACTTTCTTAGCAGTCTAATGGGCTAATTTCAGTCACTAACCTTTAAAATTTAAAAGTCTTTAACTTTTCCATTGACAAACAGGATCAAGTCCCGAGGGTTCACATTGATGTAAACTGTACTAAAAATTCTTATATTCAACTTGAATAGATATAAATAAGTTATACCATCTTTCACCTTTAATTTCTCGCCAACGTGCAACGGATGCGTGTCTACTTCTACTATTTTTGGATTTTATTGGTCTCCATTACAATCACGAGAAATCTTGTCCTAAAACTCAGTCGGCATCTGCCAATATCTTTTTGTTAGTATAGATTGACCATATCAGTTTTTGAAAGACCTTGTTCAATATTCTGAAAAAATCCTTGAGCTTAGCATAACTTTCGTTTGCGTTAATGTTCTCTTTACCAAATTAAATTGAATTCTTTTTTCTTATGCATATCCCAGAGCAAAAGGTAGATAAACTATTTGCCTGTTTTATTTGTTACGCTATTTGTTGTACAATTATTTTTTATCTTTCCAGAATTAGAAGCCACGAAGGAGTTATCTAATTTGAAAAGTGCTCAAGTAGAATCTGAAATTACTTCTATTCACTTTGAAGAACAAGTAGATCAATTGGAAATTGAAAAGAAACACATTTTGCAGGAAAATGAAATTTTGCTGCAAGAGAAGTGTGAACTTTTAGAAAAATTGGAGTCTTTGTCTAAAGAAAAGCAGGAACTGATCAATAAGTTGGATAATTACATGCAGGAGAATATGGATCTAATAGACAAATTGGAGAAATTGAGTGCAGAAAAGGTATCATCTGCAGAAAGTATTGAAATTGTTGAAAGCTTTACCCAACAAGAAAAGTTGGAGTTGGAAGCTTACCAAAAAAGTTTGGATATGGATCAAAGTGTTAAAACTAGCAGCGAAAATCTTGCCGACAATCAGGAATTAAATGAAAGTGTCAATCAATTAACCGAAGAAACTTCAGATTTACTGAGAAAAATTGAATTATTCACCGAAGAAAGACGTGAAGTCATGGACAAAATGGAAGCATTAACTTTGGAAAATAATCATCTTACCTCTAAGATTCATGAAATTGAGAATAATCGTGATATTTTAAGTGAAACTTATGAGCAATTACAAAACGAGAAGGAAGAGTTAGAAAATAAATTGACACAACAAAATAAAAGAGTTAATGTGAGTTATATTTATTTGTTTATTTTTTTAACCGAACAAAATTTTTTTTATAGGAATTGGAGGAAATGATAGGTCAAAAATCAAGTTTAGATGAGGAAAGCGTAAAGCATGGACAGGAAGAGAAAGACATTCATCTTGAATCGAAAGAAGTACATGATATAGAAGCATACAAGGACTTGATTGAAATTCAAAAACTGGAAATACGAGATTTAAAATTACAGTTGATGTCTCAAAAGGATTTACCTGAAATTAATGATGGATTAAGAAGTGAAATTTCTTCACTACAAAATCAATACGAATCATTGTTGGAGGAAAATCAAAAGTTAAACAGCATTATAAAGGAAAATGGTGAGAAAGTTCATGAGAAAGATTCCATAGAAACAGAATTAAAAGAAGCACGTAATCGAATTAAAGAGTTGGACGAAAAACTACTAAATAATTTAGAAGAAGTTGAAAATTATAGATCAATTTTAAATGAAAATAAGGACGAGCTAATTGGTAGTGCTACTAAAATCGATAAGCTACAGTGTGAACTTCTTGAAAGTAAAAAAGAAGTGACAGATTTGAACAGTGTCGTTGAACAACTTCAACAGACAATTTCTCATTTGGAAAATGATCAAATTAAAGAAAAGAATGAAAATTTGGACCTTATGACCGATCAGTTACAAGAATTAAAAAGTTTACTAACTGAAAATATTCAACAAATTCAAATTTATGAAAATGAATTGACACAAAATTCTGCAACAATTTCAATTTTAAATGAACAATTGAGTGAACTGAATAGAAAGTTGCTGGATATGGAACACGATTTAGAATCAAAAGATATTGAAATTAATGAATTAATTAAAATTCGTGACCAACGAGAAAAACAAATAGAAAATTTGCAGTTTGAATTGAAACATAAAGAAGATAATTTTCATAAAATATGCAATGAGTTAAAAGAAAAATGCTTGTCTCTTCAACAAAAAATTGAACAAAACACTGATTCGCTGGATAACATTAAAAATCCGTGAGTATTTTCACTTTTTAATTTTTTCAGGTTTTGAGAAAATTTGTTTTATTTTGCAGATCTGTAAAGCTTGAAGAATTAGAAAACAAAAATAAGGATCAGTTAGAAAAAATGAAAAAAATTGCTGCAAATTTGAAGCGCAAAACAATCGCCTATCAGGAACTGGAAGCCAAGCTAAAGGAACATCAAGAAAAGCATGAATTGGAAGTGAGTGAGAAAGTACAACTACAAGAAACTTTAAAAGTAAAAGATGAGAAGATTGCATCACTTTTAGAACAATTGAACGAATTAGAGAAAACTTATTTGAATGTTCAAAATTCGTTGACTCAACAAACGATTCAATTTGATGAATGTACCCAAAAACTAACATATTTTACAACAGAAAATGAACAACTTCGTAATTCTATTGAAAGCCAAGAATTGCAATTGAGTAACTTTACATCAATGAAGGAAATGCAGTATTCTAACGAATGTAACATGCTCAATTTTGAAATTAATGAAAAAAATCTTATCATAAATACTTTGCAAGAACAGTTACAGAATTCTAACAACAACTTGGAAATAACTTCAAATGCTTTAAATGTCAAAATAAAAGAACTGGAAATGTTTATCGAAAACCAAGAATCAGAATTAAGTAAATATAAAGAAAGAATTTCCAAATTGGAAGAAGGGTTGTCCAATATTGAAGACCGTCGACAGTTTTTAGAACAACAAAATTATAATTTGGATGTACAGTTACGGGAAAAATCTAGCAGTTTTGAAGAAATTTCACATACTGAAGATCTTTTAGAGCAAAGAATTGCCTCTCTTATGGAACAAGATGATAAAATTCAAAGAAGCCTTAAAGAAACAAATCTTGAAAATCACGAATTGTTCGAACACAATCGTGTATTGCTTGATGAAAATAATCAACTGAAGATTAAATTAGGAGAAATTTGTGAAAGAAATGTTGATGTTGCAAGTGTTCAGAAAGAACTAAGTGCTTTAAAAATGGAAAATGAAGAGTTAAGTAGTCGACTTAATGATGAAGTCGATCGATGCCTTCATTTAAAAGGTGATTTTGAAAGGAAACAACAAGAAATTGAATTGATGGAAGGGGAATTACAAGGTGAACTGGAAAAGTTAGATGATGAACGTAAGACTTTATCCTTCCAGTGTGAACAGTTACGCGAACAACTCAATGTTTACGGTGACAATAGACAAATTTTAGAAGAAGAAATTGAATTGTATAAGACTAAACTAGAACAACAACAGAATGATTTTGAACGTAAATTAGAAGATTATGAAAAATTAAATAAAGAAAACAAAATTAATCAAAATCATATCGAAGAGCTTACAAATAAAATTTCAAACCTTGAAGAGCTTTTGGCTACTAAAAATAGCGAAACTTCAAGTTCGAAACCACTTCAAATTATAGATGATAATTTAGTTCAATCAGAAGATAATGAAGGTAAATACATTTTTTAATCTCATTATTTTTTGTCAGGTCAAAACAATTATTATTTTCATAATCTTTTGCAATTTTTACTAGTAGGAACTATATTAAATTTCCAATTATAATCCAGAAAATACTTGAATTTTGTAATATCCGATTTCTTCATATTATCTCTAGGTTATAAATAATCCAAACATCACTCAAATTTTTGATTTGTTACCATGAATTTCAATTTCTGTTGTATGATTGCTTACTTGATTAATTTATTTAATTGAATCATCTTAAGAGATATCTTGAGGTGAAGAAATCTGACATTAGTAAGAAACTTTTAATTAAAAATGAAATTATTTAAATTATGACAAATATTTTATTTCCAAACCTCACAATTTAAAATTAAGTTTAACTTAACAGCAATAAATAATATTTGTTTTTTCTTTCATAGGTATAAAATTATTCCAAGAAGAACCTGAACAGAAGGACAAAGCAACTCTTTCAAATTTTGTTTGGCCGGATTCATCTGCTACCAATTTCTTTGACTTGGTATCCAATCAGCCACAAGAAACTACTGCAAGTATCGAAACACCAATCAAGTCTCAACATGAAGAATCATTAAATATGGAAAAGCCTTCGAAAGGTTTTACTGAAAATGATAAAAAAGAGTTATTAAAGAAAATTAAAACATTAGAGTTTATGCTATATAATATTGAGCAAGAAAAAAATGACGTTTTATTGCAATGTCAAAGTTTAACTAATGAAATATCAAGATTAATTTATGACCGCCAAAATCCATTGGAATCGCAAATTTGTTCAGAAGTTGAATCAGTATTAACAATCAAAGACTGTAAACAATTAAAAGAGGTTGAATTTGTTTCTACCAAAAATCCAACAGAACAAGAGGAAATTATTACACCTACATCAACTTACTTGTGTTATAATCCAGATGCAGTAAAACAGGTAGAACCACAAATTTGTTCCAGTGATGATACCAACTTGACATTGACAGATTTAAAACAACTTCACAATATAGAATTTGAAAGAACCACGACTGGTGAAGATACCGAAAATGTATGTGTGCCTAAAGCAGCTTATCTTTGTTACGAATTAGAAGAAAATCTTCCGACTGTTAACGTAGAACCACAAATTTTGCCTGTCCAAGATACAAATTTAACCCAAGAAGATCTCAAACAACTACACGATGTTGAATTTGTAAAAACAAAATCAGTTTCCAAGCAAGGTAAAGTCAAATTGCAACCTGCTGTAGAAGATAAGTTTGAATGCAAATCGGCCTACTTATGCCACGAATCTGAAGAGGTAAGTTTTGTGTTAAATAGTGAAAGTGGAATTAATAACAATTTTATTGTTTCAGACTCTGCCTACAAATGTAAACAGCCAATTAGGTGCTAATTTAGATATTTTTGACGAGAATGACGACGGTTGGGGATGTGGAATGGATGAAGTAATATTGGAAGAAAATCATAGACAAAGAATGGATAACATTTCAAGAAATAAAAATTTGACATTACACGTTGAGGCGTTGGAAGAAAAGGTACAAGTTTTGGAAGTCGAACGCCAAAGACACATTGAGGAAATTAAGCAAGCTCAAATTAAATCAGGAAAACTGCTTAAAAAGCTTAAAGAATTTAAATCTTTGAATGATAAATTGAATTCGGATCTTAGAAAATCTGATGAATTTGGAGGTCTAAATGATGCTATTGTGGATGAACTAAAATTACAAGTTGTTCAATTAGAGAAGAAAACTAAAGAAACTGTGGCGGAATTGGAAAAAGAAAAAAGTGAAAAAAGTAATTTGCTTAAGAAAGTTGATACATTGCAAGTTAGCAGTGACAGATTAATTGAATTAAAAGATAAACAAGAAGTTGAAATATTATCGTGCCAACGTCAAAATAAAGAATTGATTGAAAAACTCCAACAATTTGAATGGGGAAATGAAAGCTTTGATAGCCCAGTTCATGCCAAAATTGAAACCATACAAAATGTGGGTGCAAGTGCAGATGAAAATGAAAAGAAGATTCTAGAACTCACTAACACTATTAAGGAGTTGTCGTTAGATAATGAAGACTTGCAACTAATGCTGGAAGAGCAACGAAATTTAAGAATAAATGCAGAGAAATCAAAATCGGTTGAACCCATATTAGAAAATATGAAGACTGAAACTGAATACATGTGCATTATGCAGGAGAAAAATGCTTTAAACAGCGAAAAAGAATATTTAAATGGTCAACTTGAGCTTTTAACGAAAGACAATGAAATTTTACAAAAGAAAGCTGATTCTTTGAATTCGGACAATATGTTACTTGAACAACAATTGTTTGAAATGAAAGGTTCTTTGATAAGTATGGAAGCTAGTTTTAAGGATACATTGGAAGGAAGTAAATATGAGTTTTTGCAATTAACCGATAACTACAACATGTGTAATGAAAAATTACTTTCTTTAGAGAATAAACATAAGCATGAAATGGAACAACGTGAAAATGACTTGGAGCAACTTAAAAGAGAAAAAGTTAATTTGGAAAGTGCTCTTAATGAAAGAACTACTGCAATTGAAACTGAAACTACTTCCAGCGATGCATTAAACATGAAAATTAAGGTTTTGGAAGAACAACTAAAACAAATTGAAATTCTTGCAGTCCAAAATGATGAGTTGAACAACAAATTAAAATTGAAAGACAGTGAAATTGAAGATGTTAGGAGACAACTTGAAGAAGTCATTCTTGAAAGGTAATTTGGTTTTTTATTGCTTTATAATATTGGCAAAAGTTTTAACGAAAGGACTATATCAAATACGTAGGTATATTGTCCTTTTGCTAGGGCACCGTCGATGTATTATTGTTAGTTCAGGTTATAATTAATTATAAAATTTAAGGCTCTATATCTCGAATAAAAAATGTTAAATTTCATTTTAAAATTTTACAAGGAATTCTTTTTATAACACATTTGGATAGACACGGGGTTGTTAATATTATAATCAAATGATTTATGGTTTTTTTATCGTAAGATTTATGATTTATTACAAAGTTATAATAAATAACTTTCTCCAGGGTATAATAAATATGTTATGATTTTCTTTCAGTCTGGAACATGTAATTCGTGCCACATCTACGGATATGTTTCCTGTTAATCAGAAGTTTTTGAATTGTGCTTTTACTCTATATTTATAATTTTAAAACATGTGCCGAGGTTCGGATTTCACTTTAACTTTTAAATCTTAGTTGTTTATTTTAAACATGTGAGCAATTGGCACACAGGAATCCTGGGTTTAATTTTTCTGTAATTGAATTTGCCTGTTGGAAATTAAACTAATTTTTTTAAATTATTGAATTCTGAAAAGATTGAAAAATTAATTAAAAAATTGATTGGTTTGACAACTAATTACTGTTGGTTAATTATCTAATTTTTGTTATTGTTATTATTTAGATCTACTTTGACCGCATCTATTGCGCAATTAGAAGATGAGTGGAATCAAAGAGTAGATCAACGAGGTGCAGATGTTGCCGAAAGTTGGAAGTTACATTTAGAAATGCGTGAAAAGGAATTCCTAATAACTGAACAACAATTCAGAAAAGAGATCAACGATTTGGATGAAAAATGTAATGCTATTGTTAACGAAAATAATGAATTACGCAAAAATGTTGATGCTGAAATAAGAAATGAAGTAGACCGAGTTTCAGCTTTACAACAACAAATCTTTGATCGAGATCATCACATTAATGAATTAAAATTAATGTTACAAGAGATGAGGGTTAATCTTGAATCGCAAAACGAAAAAGTTATTGAGTATGAAAGTAAATCTATTGCAAGTAATGAAAAAATAGCTGAACTTGTTACTCGAGTAACCAGTTTGGAATTTGAAATTGCAGAAAATTTACAATTAATTACAACGCAGAAGGAAAATTTACAGAATTTTGAAAATGTACAACACCACTTACAAGAAAGTCAATTTGCTATTTCAAATTTACAACTTGATATAGAAGATAAAAAGAAATTGATTGCCGATTATGTAGAAAAATTAGATTTGGCAAATAAAGATAGCGAAGAAAATAGGAAACGATTAGAAAACAAAGACTCTTGCATTGCAAACTTGCAACAAAACCTTCAAGATGTCCAAAAGCAGATAGATAACGCTAATAATTACAACACATCCTTGTTGAACGAGCAAATTAATGATTTGCACATTCAGCTCGAAGATAAACGAACTCAATTTGAAAGCTTGAATTTTAAATTTAACGAAAACTTGCAAGTAAAAGATGCTGAAGTGAATAAATTAAGAAACGAAATAGATAATCTTACTTTATTACTAAAAGATAAAGAAAACTTAAAACTGCAAAATGAAGAACTGCAATTACTCAACAACCAACTTACCGAATCTAATGAATCCAAAGACGAAGATATTAAACAGTTGAAAACGCAAATAAATCAATTGGAACTTTTATTAGTAGAAAGGGAAAAAGAATACACACAAAATTTAACTCTTACAAGTCAAGAAAATGAAACAATGTTATTTGAAAAAATTCAAGAAATTGATATCATAAAACGTCGAGAAGCCCAGTTAGAAATAAGTTATGATGAACTACTTACAGCGAAAAATGCTGATATGGAAAATTTAAAACTTCAGCATCAGTATCAAACTGAGCAGTGCGATGATTTAGTTCAAAAACTTAAGCAACAAGAAGAAGAAGTCACTTTCTTAAAGAATGAATTGAATGTGAAAAATCAAGATCATGAAGAATTATATAATAAAAATTTAGAACAGAATTCATTACTTGATGAGGAAAATAAACAGCTTTCCGAATTACGTTTAATAATTGAAGAGCAAGTATTGAAAATTGAAGATTTGAAACAGGAATTGTTTGAAAAAAGTAAGGACTATGATTCGCTAATTGCCGAATTAGATATTAGAAAATCTTCTAGAATGGAGCAAACGAATATAACTCCACAAAATATTCAGCAACAACATAGTTCGCCCGTGATAGAAAGTGGTGGTGAAATTGTAAGCCAAGCTGAACTTGATTTAGCTTTGTATATGTTACACCAACGAGATGTCCGATGTGAAGAGTTAACAGTAGAATTAATGCAACTGTTAGAAGAACGAGACACTTTGCAACTTAAACTTTCTAATGCAATCCGAGAGAAGGAAGAAATTAAGTGCAAGATTGTAGGTTCCTCTGTACAAGAAAAAAGTGATCATCAGTTATCCAGTCAAATGGGAACCTCTTTCAGTGATCCTACATTAAGTAAAACTTTGGACTTTACAAATACAGAATTGGCTACTGAAGCTGGAGAAAGCTTGCAAGGTGAAAAGGAAGGCGATTATCTGGCCAATAAGTAAGTGAAAATGTTTGTGTGGTAAATAAAAGATTTTTGTTAAAATTAAATAAATTTTTTAGGTTGTCTCAATTAAAATCGGTTGGATATGGAAAGGATAAAATGTATTTAGATGAGCAACAACGAAGAAGGTTACAGCAGTTCTCTCTTATGCAGCAGCATCGGGATGTTGCTTCTTTATTGCCCCCAGAAGCAGCTGCAAGATTGGTGCAAGATGCAAATTACACTTTATGTAAGTATGCTTAAATTTGATTTATTTTTTATTAACACAAAGTTTCTTTTTAGCTCGAGATGTACAAAGTCCATCTAAAGTTCTTTTAAATTGGCTTTGGGGTAAAAGTACTCCAAAAGTTAATGACATTTAAAATATGTTTTTGTTGGGTATAAGAGAAAACTTCTTAAAAGGTGCCTATTACTAATTTAATTTTTTGCAATAGCTGATTGTTTTGTGATAATCTGATAATCCTAATAGTTGTTTGCATTTATTATATTTTCTGTTTAAATTATATCATTTTATAGTGCAGATGAAAATTGTAAAAACTTTTGTAAACTTTGTACAACTTTTTTAGGGTAGATAAATAATAATTATAGGTTGTAAAATGTATATTACTATATTTTTTGCAAAAAATATTGTTTTAATATTAGTGTAATAAACTGTTTTAAATTTTAAAAAGTTTTTATCTGATATTGGAACTCCAGTAATTTGCTACTTTGTTGCTATGTAATTTGATAATGTTTTAGTGCAAAGCGGAAGGTAGAGTGAAAAGAGGCTTGTCGTGAAAATATGAGTCAATTCAAATTGGTCTGTTCATAAATTATACCAACATAAAAAGTTTACAATCTATAAATTGCACGCAACCCTGATTGGTTGTAGTTCCACCATGGGGAACTTCTAATAGGTCCTAGTTCCATCAAGTGCAATTTCCCGAACTCCATTGGTGAGTACTTCGATTGGCATTTGGGGTGGTAAAAAGTTGAGCCAATTCAATAATTTGTCAAAAAAAACACAGGGTCCTACATTTTATATATTAAGATGAAATACTTGTTATGTTTAAAATTGGGAAAGGAGCAATTTCTCATCTAAATTTTATATTTTATTTTATATTTAAATTTATTATGATTTGGCGCAGGGCCGCGCCAAGCCAGTGTGCAATGTGTGCACCGCACACGGGCGGCCAAATTCGGGGGCGGCCAAAAAGATTTAAAAATTACATGCAAATTACAAAAATAAAATAAAAAATGTACAATGTCACAAAATAGATTAAATAATCTGTCTATAATAACAATAGAAAGCGACACGATGGATTCTATCGATTTAGAATTAGTAATTAAAGAATTTGCGGAGAAAAAAGCTAGGAAAGTTGTTTTTTTATGATTTTCTAAAATATTGTTGTTTTTTATTAATTTTATTCCTCTATTTTTTTTGTTTGATTTGTTACAGTTAAACTAGGTATGTACTACATAAAATTTATATTTTACAACAAAAATGTAAATTTTGGGGCGGCAAATTTGGCTCTGCACACAGGCGGCCATTGATGCTGGCGCGGTCCTGATTTGGCGCAAATGATATTAATGATATATAAGTTACAGGGACGGATTTATGGGAGCTTCACAAACTTCGGATCTGTTAAAAATTGCTCGTTCCTCAGATGCTTTCCATACATTGATCCTGTTAGCGTGCATCTATCGCCTTGATCTATTTGGAAGATTAAAAATCATCACATTGACCACAAAGCAAACTAAGTTTATTTTATTTTATTTCCTTTTTTTTCTTACTCTCTTTCTTTTTTTTTTATTTTGAGTTTTCTCCTACTTTTTTACAATCCGTTGGATAATATAATTTGCGAATTTTGTGTGACACAATTTATGATGTAATCAGACATCTAATGAGCCATAGAGTTTACCTGCACAATTAAAAGTGTTTGCATAATTTAAAAGCACAATTTTATCATTAAAAATCAAATTGTATGATTTTACTGCGCATTTAATTTTATTTTAGTAGTTTTTTTGAAGGTCTTGCGATAATACACCTGTAAATGGCAATATTATTATGATCACAATAAGCCTGCATAAAACTTTAATTTTTTAATTTATAATTTTGATTTTTAATTTTTTTTTATTGTACTTACTCTTAAATTAATGCTTTTTTTCAATAATTCAGGTAAAGCAAATTGTATAGAATTTTCTGTGTATTTTTTTATATTTTACCTATGTAATAAATTTAAAAAAATTAAGTAAATTATATAGTTTGGAATTGAACAAAATTATAAATGAATTATTATTGAGGACAATTGAATACCTTTGTTGTATGATTAAGGAATTTTTTAACTCTGCTTTTCGCGATTACACGCGAATTATTAGGATTTTCAATATTTAAAAAAAATGGATTGAATTGTAGAAGAGCTCTTGCCATTACCGGTATGTCTGGCAATTCTGGGCCCCCCATTATGACCTTCAGACCTATGTTTATTTTCAACTTTAGAGGGGTTAAAGTCTAGAAACCCCGGAAGAACCCCAAGGTCTAAGGTCAACTCCGTGCAGTTACAACTTTTAAATCTTTACGGTTCTTTAAAATATAATAAATTAATTAAATTAATAATTTTGATAATACAAAATCACAAGATAAACAATAATTTGTTCATAAATGTTTTCGACGTTTGGAGACACAGTTTTATTTTAATTAATTATTATTATTATTATTTGATTTGATTTGTAGTTTTTAAGATCGATTGAAAAGTCTGGGGTGCTTTTCACCCTTTTAATTTTTTTTACTAGCGGTCAAGTCCGCTACTGGTTATAGAGGTATATTATTTTACACTTCTCAGGTTCTTGCCCCGGTTCAAAATTTCAAATTTTGCCACTGGTTTATATTATAAGTATCTACAATATCAATATTTGTTTAATAATTATTATTTTTAAACATTTTTTATCAAGGTAACCAAGTATATAGATAATTTAGATATTTCCCGTATTTTTAATAATAATATAATACTTAAATTAGATGCCCGTATAATCAAGACCGTGAACCCCACGAACTATGGAACAGGAGGGAACATCGTGGTTTAAATCTTGAAATACTAATTAATTTTCGAATTTGTTTTGCAAATAAAATATTCTTGACGTTGATTAATTTTCTCTGTAAATTAAAACAGAATTAATTTACAGAATGTTTGTGTTTGTATATTTAAAATTTTACTGACCCTTTTGAACCCGCAATAAATTGATTTAACCCGATTTGACCCGCAGATGTAATTGCAGTTACATATCATATATTAGTCCTAATAAATTGCCCACATTTAAAACTCATTTTAATTTTAACATTGAAACTCCACTACAATTTAAATTAGCTTAAATTTTTCTTGCAACCAAAACGGTTAAATTAAATATTTTAATTAACTTTCATCGAGAAAAAAATAACTCTGCAATAATAAACGAATATACAAATTAAGGTACCTACTAATATTAATAAATAAACGGCTCAACTACTTCATTTTGCAAGCCTCTCCAGTTTCGACTCTTATCTGAATTGCCTACCTACCAATTAAATTAAATTAAATGATCTAACAATAAGTACAAATATTTACTCTCAACGATCTCGAAATAACAAATATGTACATTAAGTATTACACAAAATAATGAAATATTGAAATGTGGAATTTCCAATTAAATTCAAAATTAGTTTTCATGTGGGTTTGTTTATGTACCCAATTCGTTTTTAAAAGTAAACCTTCCAAAATGTCAAATTACACAAAATACATCTGGGGCTACTAAATTTCAAAAATTAATGTGTGAAAATCAACAGCATTGCAGCGGCGTAGGTAGGAGTCATGGATCCCGGTGCAAAATCTTCCTTGGTACCCCCCCCCACAAGGTTTTAACCTTTTTAGTCCCTCCCAAGTATGTAAAAATGTAAATTATTTAATCCCCCCCCCCCCCAGTGAGGTTCTAGTAACGATACTGCTCAGATCCTAGCTCCTGTAAAAGTAAAACCAGATCCTAGCCGCTGGCAGTGTAAAGTTTGAAATAAACTGAGGTTTAGAGAAACCTGTGCGCCGCACCGATGCCGTAGCCTAGCTACGCCACTGCAGCATTACTACGGCAACGCGGTAATTAACGCACGCAAATCTGTGGGTTATGAAATAGGTCGGGGGGGGGGGGGGTTAAGAGGTGGGTATATCCCCTATATAATTTTAGGACGCCGAGTACAAATTAAATTTATAAAAGAAATGATGGAAAATTGAAGTAAAAACATAACTTTTGTTTTTTTTATGTAATTAAATAAATGATATATAATTGAATTATTACATAAAGTAATATTTATAACGTTTTTACCATATCGGTAAAATAAATCTAACAAAAATAGAACTATAATAGTACAATACATAATATAAATAATGTAATACCTATGTAATGTAGGTGTTTTGTGTTTAAATTTGATGTAGGTTTTCTGTTGTAATAAATAGTTTTACATAAATAATTCTCAAATTAATATTTTTGAGCGTTTTGTCCGAGCGAGCGCAAGATTTGGTTTAGTAGTATTTGGTGCGCGTTGTGTGGGGGAGTCTATGGTAGTGCTCCAAAGTGCGTAGTAGCAGCTTCGCGTATTAGCTGTCATTTGTCAATCAAAAGTATACCTATTTGGAAGTCAGTCAGGTGGGTCAGGTGTAGTGTGACCGCCAATGTGTTTTTGTGAAATATTCGCATGTGCTTAATTATTTTAAATGCACCAAAATCGACAGAGGTTTTGTTTATAATTTAACGTAAAATATTTAATTATGGTCTGTTTAAAATCATTGAAGAGCGGTGCGTAAACATTTCCATTGACATGCCCTAACATTGTTTAACTTGGATTATAAACATGCTGCTCCCTTATTTTATTAAATTTTGTTACGAAACGTTTAAGAAAATTGGTAAGAATTTCATATACCACCTAAGCTTTGTGCACTTTGCTTATCTTTAAAATTTAGTTACAGCCTCATTAAATAAAGAGATAAGGAAACAAACAATGTGTACTTAGCAAATAATCAACTACCTATTTTGTTGGCAATTGAGTCTTTAAACATAAAATGATAGAAAAACGCAGATCATCTGTAAGTTTTACTAAATCGGAGCAGCCTTCGGATATTATAACCGATGAAGAAAATATTCAATTGTCGTTGGCTCCACATGTGCAAACATATTTATCACAAGTTTCACGAGAGTCCGGCTGTTGGGGCAAATGTTTACCCATACCTTTCGAGAGGGCTGCAAGTAAATCATGGTGGTATCCTATCTTTGATTCCGAAATATTAGAAGAACAGTATAAAAAGAGTGCTTCACCACACAACAGGCTCAAATTCAGGTAAACCAAATTATAATTTCTATTTTCATCTTAATTACCTAGTTCCTGAATATCCGATAAAAAAGTTTTGTAATAATAGAAATAATAATTTTAATTTTCCCACACATAAATTCAAGGTTAAATAAGTTCTCCATAGTTTGGTTAAGAATAACGAGCAAATTGATTAAATTGCGCTTGAAAAGATAATAAGATCATAAAATTAACTCAAGCTTTTTAAAGTCTCATTGCAATCCTATTACAATATTTTTAATGTTATGATTTTAACATTCGACCTTATAAACGAGGTTTTTATCAGTTGGGCTCTAACTAACTACCCTAATTAACCTAACTTGAAAACTAATAATTAATTTTATAAATGTGTGCTACAGTGGTTAAACAACACACTTCGACTATTGTAAAACTGTAGACGTAGACAGTGTTCTCAAATGTCTTATTTTATTATGTTTTGTTCTGTAAATAAAAGTTTTTAATAGAAATTTATGAAGGGATTTAAAGGAATAGGGTATAAGTAAATGACATTTCTTTGAACACTTTCTATAGTTTGCTGCAGTTTCCAGAATCAGAAAAATGGTCAAAATGGTTTCGTACAGTAGACGGTGCTTTAAGAAAACTATGTAAGTTAGCTTCCTATTCTAAACATCGAATTTGTTACTTCTACAAATTTTTCTCTTATTTTTTCAATTTTGTAAACATTCCTGAATCCTGAATTAAAACATTAACCAGGAACTTTGGATTTCTTTGATGCAGCCCATAGTAATACCGGTAATACCTTTTTAGATGTTAACTGTTTAATAATGCCAATTATAAAAGTATATGACATTCAGAGACCCAGAGTTAAAATGAAGCTCCAACATTTCTTCGGACTTCTTTTTCTAATGATTTTTATGAATTTTTAAAGACCTCTACCAACTATTTTGTTTGTTAGGAACATACATATTATAGATGTGTGTAAAGTGTCCTAACCCATCAAAAATACACAAATGGAAAAGTGTAACCTGCTTTCCAGGCAAAAAGATCAATAGGAATCCTACATGAAAACTGCCCAAAGTCACTTGCCCTCAAAAGTATCTGCAAACTCCACAAAAATATAATTTATTTATTATCCTTGAAAGAAAGAACTCGAAAGTCACAGATCTAAAAGGGCAGGGGTTTCTGGACCCACGCACTTGGTAAAAAAATCGCTGAAGGACGACCGAACTGGAAAACCACGGATCTAGAAAGACGAATCTTATAACAAAAATGGATAGTTTAAAGGGCAGTTTACATTGCTTAAAAGGAGAATATTGAAAAAAAGCTCGACATTTTAGAGAAACTTGTTTAAAAAGATATTTTACCACTAATATGTAATTCAAGATTATTTGCGAATCAAATTAATCTAACTAAACTCCTATCTGCGGACCTAACGGAGAGTATTTATGTAATTAATTTGCATAAAATCATTAGCGAATAGCATTTTTTTATCAGAATTTGTGTGGCCTTTCTTAATATTTTGACGCATTATTTTACATGGGAACTTCTGATAAATAATTTTAATTTATTTTTATCATTGCAATTATTTATATTATATTCATTTGATGTTTATCATAATTAAATTTAAAAATAGATTATGTTTCCATAAAATTTTTCTCAAAAGAGCTTCAAAAAGCTTAATTGAAATTGATACCCTTTACCGAACCCCCTCGATATAGTACTACGTAGCACTGTAGTACTGTAGGCTTTATTTTGGGAGTAAGGACACTTTTTTTCACTATAATTTTTGTTTTGATTTCTTTTTTTTGGCCCCCATGGACTATGAAACTACCCAACATTTTACATTTCGGGGGCTCTTCAATCACGTGCCCCCTTCTGGCTACTGCTATACTGAAATCTCAGTATAAGACGTTTTCGGAGATCTGATTGCTTCTTATGGATTCCGTAAAATATTGAAATTGTTTGTATTATTTCACCCCCAAAATTTAAATATGGGAATTATGCAAATCTCAGAAGTTAATTGTTCTTAATTTTTTTTAAATATTACCTAAAAGAGGGGTTTTACACAAAACCAAATTTTATCATTAGTGCTGAAATAACAATAATTATTGTGTTTGTGATTGAGATTTTGGATAATGTTTTTCTTTCTCTATGAAAATTGTTATATTTCTTGCATTGAATGTTATACTATTATAAAAATAGAACTTTCATTATAAATGCATTTTACTATTATATTATTATTGTATCATATCAGGCCCTCACAACTCCGTTAAGCTAGGTCTTCTCAGCAGTGGATTTTTCGGGTGAATTCTCATCGGTAAATTCGCTGCTGTTAGAATCTACCATGATTTACCGTCGTATTTTTTATTTTTGGTTTCATTTAAAATTTAGATTCGTCTTAACGTAAAAAATATCTAAAACAGCACGGAACTTTTAAATCTTTTTTTAAATTTTATATCTGCAGAGGTAGATATTGCTGAACACGCAATATACTGCTACAGATTTGTATATTAGTTTTGACGAAAATAATTTTTATTATTGTATCTATTTGGATATTTTATTAACCCTTTTAGCTGGTAAGTTGAATGCGCACTCAGTGCATAATTGACTGCACTTGCCTGATTCCTATTGGCCAAGTAGAGTGAACTTGTGTACAACGAGTGGCCGAGTGCACATCTAATTTGCCAACTAAAAGCGTTATGAAATACTAATGTGGTTAAGAGGGAAGTTGATTTCAAGAAGGGGAGATGTCGTCAAAGGTGGTTTGATTCTGCTTTGGGAGAATGTAAATTATAAGTAATTGAACAATTGGAAAGGTTTTTGAAAGTTATGTACTATATAAATAAAATTTATACATGTGTTTTGTCTAAATGGTAATTTAATTCAATTTAATGCAATATTACCCGAATTAATAATTTTCATAGGTTACCAAAAAACTGATATAAAAGGAAACACATGTTAGTAGTATAATTTATGTATTAAAACATAAAGAATATCATTAATTAATGTTATTGTAGAAGGTAAAATTGAAAATTATTAATGATTTGTTTATTTTTCATTTTCTTGGTTTCCTTCTCGCATAATTATGAAAATAGCGATATCTATTGACGATATTTTCTTCTTAATATCGAGTTCAGTTGAAAATACCATGCAATGAGCAGATAAACAAAACATAATGGGATAACACCATTTTGATAATGATAATGGTTTTCTAAAATTACATATTTACAATAAAGTAAAGGAAGTGATATTTTAAAAATATTTTACATAGTAAATATATAATAGCCGATAATAGTTTTGTTTTTGCAGGAGTTTGAAACCATTTGAAATTGTCATGCTCATGATTTATGCCAAAATTCTCATGCTAAATAAAACAAAACTGTGCATCCGTCTGACAGTTTCAAAACATTTTAAACTGCTGCAAGAACAAAGCTATGATTAGCTATTTGAAAATATTTAATTAATATGATGGTACAGTATTGGAAATACCGGGAATACATCCTTTAATTTTAACTTTTACCAAGTATCTCGAAAACTCAAATATAGTTTTAATTTAGCAAAAATCCAAGCAAACATTTTCAATTGATGACATTCCTGTTTTGCTAAGAAAAATTTTTCAAAAACAAAGACTTCCACTTATTTTCGTACGCCAAATTTCATTGGGTTGATAAGTAGCTACATATGATTTTTAAAATAAAGTAAAAAATTTTAAATTTGTTAATACATATAATACACCATTTGTATTATATGCAAGATGTGCTTTTCTTTTGGTAAAAATTTGTAAAAGTATGATAAAGTCATGTGGACCAAATCAGATTTCTCTGTTATTAGAAAATTCAATTTACCTGAATTTTGTAAAAAAAAAATTTTAATTTAGAATTTAACCGAATAACTTCACATACATTATTTTAGATTAATAATTTATTACTTTGAGAGAAAACCAATTTCCCATATTGGTTGCAGTGGGTAGGATGTTTGTTTAATTTTGATTCTATTTTCATTACGTTTAGCTATTTACAAATACCTACATGGTGACTATTTAGAAAAATAAATGCAAAATTAAATTTTAAGTTGTCAGTGAAAAACGCTTACGAGTTGGTCGACTAAAATGCAGTTGCAGTGTTTCATCAATTTTCACTATTTTTATTTAAACATGTTTTTAATAATTGATATAATTATTTTGAGTCAAATAAAATTTATTATATAATTTTCAGGTTGTCTCGTTTAGAAAGTTAACTTGGTTACATTTTAGGTATTATTTTAATTTAGGATACAAGAATAATAATTCATTTTGTTCGCCAGTGTTTGCAATCTAAATTTTTAAGTCATTATATGGTTTCACGAATATTTTATTATGTACCCATAAAGGACAATAAATTGGAATTTACATTTTTTTTATACAAAAATATATCAAAATCGCAATCGATATTTTTTCACTTAGAAATTTATCATCTACATGTTCGTTTAAATTCGTTATTTATTTAGCTCATGGATAGGGGAAAAGTTAAATAAACTCTAGGCTAGGTGTATCAGGGAAAATTACGCATTGCTATTTTTATACACGTCAGCAAAGGTGTAATTTCCTTTAATTGAAGGGAAATTTAACTCGACATTGCTTTGTAACAAAAAAAATATCATTATCCAAAAATATGGTTCTAATGGAAGCTAAAGACGTAAAAATTAATTCAAAACTTGTGATCATTTAATCATCAATTCGTTGTTGACTTCCAAAACCAAATATAAATTAATAAATCACTTAAAATTCATTGTATTTTTTATTAGTTGTAATAATTGTAATGTATCTTAAATTTGAGGGTCTTATTGACCCACTTCCATTTCAATGCCATCTAAAATAATATTCATTAAGGCATTTTAATTTTAATGTTTATTTCTTTGTGAATTGAAGTAGAAAGTTTACTGAATCGTTCAATTAGAGTGCATTTTTATGAAACATTTTTATAGCAATTATTAATAGGAAGCGAAAAATTCTTTGAAATCATAATTGGCACTTCAATACTGTAACATTTATTTGTCAGTGAAAACTTTGATCTTACAGAGTTGTAATCCTCTTCAGATTTGTTCTATTGATCTAATAGTTTCTTCCATAGTCGTAATTTTTGCAATATATTATAATATCTACCCATGTTCAGTAGTTTGGAATAGCAAGATTGATTGACTAATTAAGTAAATAGGATACCTCAGAATCTGCGCTCTTTCATTAATAATTTAGCTCTTCACAAGTTATGCGAATATTCGGCATAGTCGAACAATTTCAATAGGTACTTACTTATAATATTTTCACTGCAAAGTATTTTAATTTTATTTATGCTCCAAGCAATAAGTTGCTTCATCAAGGTTTTAATATTAATCAACCTAATTTTTTATTTGCGGTATCAAGTTTTTATCTTGTCTGGAAATTTATGGCTCAAAAATTTAAATTGATTGTAGGCATGATGTAGCTAATAAAAAGTTCGATTAGGATGCTTACATAACCTATTTTTATCGAGAAAACTTTACATAAATTTTCTAAAGAACTGGCTTCAATAAAAAATGTAAACAACATTTTTATTAAAGGAACGTTAAATATTTGGATTTGAGTTTTTAACTGGGAAGTAATTGTTTAGTGTATTAATTAATTTATAAATGAAAAACGTTTTGAACACGTCAAAAAAGCTCGACTTGGTATCATTCTTTTGTCTAACTTCTAGTTTCACTTTTTTTTTAAACAATTGTTTTACTTTAGTGCCACTAGTCACCGGCAGTAAAAGCAATTTTTAAATTTAATAATTAATTTTTATGTTTGAAAAAAAAAGTTTTATTCAGAGCAAATGAGCTTTTTGTGGATTGTCTAATTATCGGACTTCTTTTGCTCCGCTCGCCAGGAAAAGACTAACGATTATTGTTTTTATTATAAGAATACTAGCAGTATTTCATAAAAAGGGCGGTTTTCTTTATTTCTATCGGTTATTAAAGATTTATTGGCGTTATCTGATATTTTATGAGTAGGTAAATAGAAAATTTGATATGTGCTTATGACATAATGAACTTGATGATACTCGAAATTATTATATTATTTAATTTGTTGTATTGACGCTTACCGTTTAATCAGTTAATTATTACGTGACTAATAATCGACAGGAAAAGGATTATTACCTATAAATTGAGGATAGCTAAATAGTTTGTTAACGGTTGTTTCTAAACTTTAAAATTGGATTACATACACTGTTTCATTTCGGACCACAAGCTTTTTGCATTTTAAATAATAGATACCTATAGCCAATTATATTAAAGAATAATGTGTGACCCACTTACTTCAGCTGATCTTGATATTTAGTGTATAGTTTTCGTGTTCTTTGCACTAAAGAAAAAGTTGAAAATTCTCATCTTAGAAATTTTGATAGATTTCCTTGATTTATTTTTAATTATCCTGTAAAAAAGCTATCAAATAGCTCTGTGATTTTAACTATTGTAAATAAATCATTAGTGTTTTGATAACAAATTACCTTTGGAGGTAATATGTAACTTATTACATGTGACCTTTAAGGATCATATTTGACAAGCTGCGAACTTGGACTTTGACAAATGATAGCACAAAAACTGAGTTTGAGGAAAAAAATGCGCAAACAATTTTTTTAATTTGGTCAATTATTATCTTGTCAAATAATAGTTTCAGCAAAATAAAATCTATATATGTTGGATTATTCAAATAATTAAGCAAACTCAAGATAAATCTAAATACAGTAGAGTTGTAATAACCTAAATTAATTAAGGGCATAACAATGACAGAAAACTAGGGTTTCCACATTGGAACCCAGAAATATGCATAACTTAATTTTTAAAATATTGAGGGTTACGCATATTTGCCTAAGAAGTGTGAATATAAACTATATACAAGACCACAATTAATAACTCAGGAAGTCCACGACTTAACCATTAAATAATAATTAAAAAATGTCTTTTTATTGAAAATAATACTTATATCCTTTTCTTTACAGATATGCACTATGGTACATCTTATTGGTTTCATTATCCTGGTTTTTTTATTTTCTTTCAACTGGAATCTCGAATTCAACAGCTCATTGGCAACTTTTATGCACCGTTTTAGCTGTACTTGCTTTTTCAACAATAACCGTATTATTATTTACTTACCAAAACTTTTTTAACATATACAAAATGGTGGTGGTTGCCAGCGTTGCCGTAACACTTTGTATTCTAAGTTTAGCATTTCTTGTACTAATTCCGATAAAACATGGATTACAGATACACCAAGCTACATCCAATATTAGTCCTGTTGGACATTTTTCTATATGTACAGAGATTTTGTTATTGATTTACACAGTAATGCCTTTGAGACTTTACATGTGTATATCGATTGGAGTTATATATTCAAGTTTATTTGAAATATTGACATGGATTACACACAAGGAAAGTTACGACATATTTACAATTGTGGTAAGAATATTGTTGCATGTTTGTATACATTTGATTGGCTTTCATATACTCGTCATGACCAACGTTCGAATGCGGAATACCTTCATGAAAGTTGGACAAAGCTTGTTAGTTGGGCAGCAACTGAAAGCTGAAAAAAACTTAAAAGAAAGTATGTTACATTCATTGATGCCTCCAAAAGTAGCGCATTGGCTGTTAAATGAAGACGAGCATTTTACAAAAAATGGTATGGAGCAACGTAACTCAAATGAAACCAGTGATATTCAATCGATATTTAGACCTTTTAATATGAATCGTATGGAAAATGTTAGTATTCTTTTTGCTGACATAGTTGGATTTACTAAAATTTCCAGTACAAAAACTGCCGAAGAATTAGTGGATATTTTAAATAAATTATTTCAAAAATTTGATATTTTATGTAAGCATCATCTTTGCGAGAAGATCTCCACTCTTGGAGATTGTTATTATTGCGTGTCTGGTTGTCCACAACCGCGAGCTGATCACGCCAAATGTTGTGTTGAAATGGGACTCAGCATGATACAAGCCATAAAACAATTTGATGAGGAACACAATCAAGGAGTCAATATGAGAGTAGGTGTCCATACGGGTACGGTACTTTGTGGAATTGTCGGCACTAAAAGATTTAAATTTGACGTTTGGAGTAACGATGTGACTCTGGCTAATCGTATGGAATCTACTGGAAAACCTGGGATGGTTCATATATCAGAAAAAACGTGCGAATTTTTACAAGATACGTATTTATTGGAAGAAGGGCAACCTGTTTTTGGTAAGTTACCTACTTAAAATTCACTTCATTTTCGAATTTCTTTATTTTTGAGATAAAAATTTAAATTTTTTACATTTCTAAAAGTTGTTTTGTTTTTCACACTTGAAATGCTTTTTGAATTATAATTTTTTATCTAATCTTTAGTAGCATTTTTAAGAGCTTATTTTAATTATTGGAATGTTTATTAGGTTTGAAAACCTTTTTTATATTGGGAAGAAAATGTGAAATAATTCAGACCTACAATGGAAGTTTTAAAGCAATAGATCGCCGACAAACAATTCAGCCTCAAAGTCATTCTTTACAATTAATAATTTCACCACCAACGACTCCGCCTATAACATCACCACAAACACGTCCACGTGTTCTATCTTGTGACAATTCGCATATGAAAGCAACGCATAATCCAAATATGTTGTCTCCTGACATCTGTAAAATGAAAGCCAGCAGTTTACCCAGTATTTTGGATGAACAGGAAATGGAAAATGATAAAGATTCGGGAGAGGGTAGTGAAGCTGTGAAAACACCTACATCTACAGCGAGTTCAGGACGTTACTCGGTGAAAATTCGTACGTGGAAAATTCCTAGCTTTTTACGCAAGAATGAACCCATTAAGACTGATAATTTAGATTTGTCAAGTGACTGCCGGAATTCTTTTTATGTTGAAGAACCCGTTGTATCTTCTGGTGGTTATCAACCAATACCAACAATTGTACAAAATCAAACTTTGGCTCCTCAAGGAAGTATTTTAAAAAACAAATTAAAAGTGTCCAGGGAATCATCAAATGTTATAGATGAGGAAAAGCATAGCGGAGTTTTTGTGGAAGATCAAAAAGATTCTATAGACGTTAAGTCTTACATAAGTCAATCGCGAAGTGATATTGGGCAGTACGAGTACACAAACGACTTTTCTCATTTTATTAGAACAGGCAGCTATCGTTCTCAATATGGTAGATCTCCAAACGATTATTCAGTTCTGAATCGAGTTGGAAGTAATCGATCTCGACGAGGACGTTCTCCTAATTTAGATATGTTACCTGTTGAGAGAACCAGGTGTGCTACTGTAGCTACTACTACTTTAGAAAGACCAAAGAAAAGCTTGGAAGGTCCTCCATACAGATTGTCAACTATTGTTGTGGATGATCAACTTAGTGTAGCTTACTCTGTTAATAGCCGTAAAGATTCTGGAATTAAGAGTAATAGTAGAAGAAGTAGCATTCAGCAGGTAAATAACATTTTTTATATAAAAATTATCATTAATTTACTTTTCAAATTTTTAAGCTCATTGTAATTAATGAAAAACCATAAATTAATTTTCTCAAAACAAAAAATCTTCAAATTTTAATTAAATTATGTTTTTACAGTATATAATACCACATAAAATTCTACGATTTAGTTACAAATCTTATTTTGTAGCTCAAGTATTATTCGTCACTAATTTATCTCTTAAGAAAATGTCAAGTGTTGTCCAAAATGTTTAAAACATTTAATAATAGCTAGCTTTATTTTCAAAATTTGCATTCAAATCAAAATTCGTAATAAAAAAATTTTAATAAAAAAATTACCTGTGATCAAATTAGTTATAATTTGATATTTTGTAATTCAGATTATCTTAGCTTAAAGAATCAATAATTTTATTTAAAAGCACAACTTTTCCAAAGGGAATAAAATTTTTATGTGGAAAAATTTAAGACGAAAGATATCCTTGGATATCAATCTAATAGTTAATATGGGGAATTTATTTTAATTTTTTAATTGTCAATATATTATATTTAAATTATATTTATGTCTTTTTAGTATCGATTAAATACCTAATAATTTTCTACGTCTTCTTCGCTTTGTAGTTAAAGTTTTAATACTTTAGTATTCTGAACCCGGGCATAAATACGTGAGAGATTTGGTGTACATGTGGCAAGATATGTCTACGAAATTTTAGGAAAAGTGGTTGAAATATGAGAGATGTGGGGAATGTTCCTTTTTAATTATGAAATCATTAAAAAAATTGTTCAATGATTATCTATGATTATCAGTAATTCAGACAATTTGATCACAGTAATTTTTGGTAGGTTTTATGTTTCTTAATTAAAATTTTTTTGAAAAATAATCTTACGTGCTGTTCATTTTATAGAAGAATTTATGTAGTTTGTAATGCATACATTTTTGTAGATCGAAAATCAATTACTGCCATCTGATACTTCACAACAACGGGCGTCAGATTACTTCACTTCTAGTCAGACGTCTATAATTTCACCGCACTACGTGAACATTAGACGTCCATCAGATCCTTTTTTTGAGAAGATTGGTACTGGTATTCATAATTTACGAAAACAATCGGATCTTCAATTAATAAAATGTGTTCAAAAAAATTCGGAATCGGAACGATCATATTTTATAAAACCACCATTATCGAAATTCACGCTATTTTTTATAAATAAAAAAATGGAACAAGAATATCGTAAAAATGTTCACTGTATAACGGAACACGAGTCGATTATCACTTTAGCCAGTGCTAGATTTAATACGTATTTTGACGTCTTTGTTTCCGCCGTAATTTTCTTTGTCGTTTCTTTTTGTCTGTTTTTGTTGTATAAAGTAACAAAATTGTGGTTAATAATGTTTATTGTTTTATTTATTGTTCAAATGTGCGCTATAGCTTTATGTTTTCGGAAAATTATAAATTTTTCGGAAAGTGCTTTTTCATTTTGTTCGCGTTGGTATCGTTGGAATACTTTTGGCGGAATATTGGTAAGTCTACCAGTTATTGCAATTTTGTGCAATTTTGTTTGTTCACGCGTTTTTTTTGCGTCGAAATCATCAGATTATTTATATAGTTATTTATTATTTATTGGTCTCGTACACTTTTGTAATTTTATGCAATTGAATTGTTGGATGAAAAATTGTTTGGCTACAATTTTCGGCGTGATTTTTATTTGTCTGATATTAAGCGGAATATTTCCGTGTTCTTTTGAACATACTGTGCACCATCAAAATATTACCTTAAATTTAAGCGGTGATTTAAAAAGTTATGAATTAGAAAAATTTATATACTTGTACGATTTTGAAATTTTATTGGACGTTTTGCTGTTGTTGGTTTTAGTATGGCTTTTAAATAGAGAGTTTGAAATTGGATATAGGCTTAGTTTTCATGCTAATTACGTGGCCAATCGAGACAAAATTCACGTGCAACATTTAAAAAATCAAGCCGATTGGTTGATTTATAATATTGTGCCTGAGCACGTGGCTCATCAGTTGAAAAAGAATGCAAAGTATTCAGAAAATTTTAAAGATGTTGCCATAATATTTGCAAGTATTGTAAATTTTAACGAAATGTATGATGAGAGCTATTTGGGTGGTAAAGAATTTTTACGTGTTCTTAACGAACTTATAGGGGATTTTGACGAATTGTTAACTTTACCAGAATTTAGGTGTGTAGAGAAAATTAAAACTATTGGTAGCACTTTTATGGCTGCTAGTGGCTTAAACTCAACTATGAGATTGGAACAAAGCGATCCTAATGATCACTTGTATGCTCTCATGGATTTTGCAATTGCTATGCAAAACGTTATCGATAATTTTAATCGTGACCTATTAGAATTCAATTTAATTTTGCGCATAGGTTATAATTTTGGAGATGTAACGGCTGCCGTTATCGGTAACACTAAATTGTATTATGATATTTGGGGAGATGCCGTTAATATTGCGTCACGTATGGATTCAACTGGCGTCAACGGTCGAATTCAAGTTGGAGAGCATTGTTTAGGCGTCTTAGATAAAGTATATAATTTTGAACCCCGGGGTACAATCTATGTCAAGGGTAAAGATAACATGAATGTGTTCTTATTAATAGGAAAAAAAGATGAAACTTAGATTGTAAAAAGCTCATGTGCCTGTATGTAAAACATTCCATAGATGCCCTTTGAGTATTTTTTATAGCATTATTGAAAATGAAAAAAAACTGAAAACTTATACTGTCGTAAATTATATTTGGCAAATTGTCATTTAATTACTATCGTTGAACTTGTAGATTCTGGTAAACCGGGGTGTACATTTTTTATAATTTCAATAGTTTAATGTTACCGATTTATTGTAGTGAAATTGTATACGACCTAACACAGCAACGAAAACTCCAAAATATCAACTATTTATACACAAAAGTATTTTATTTTTAAATTACAGATGATAAAATTGTGCCTATAATAAAATTTTATGTGAATTTTTTAGTTGTCTAGTAATACAAATTTTTTTAAGACTATTTACAATAGATGACCAGGTTTATAGAAACTAGGGATGGGCATGCTTAGCCTCATTTTTCTTTTACATAAATTTTCCAATGTTTTTGTAAGCTTGCGGTCGGCTATAATTTTTAATTGATCGGCCTTAATAATCCAACATTATAACACTCCATGTTGAATGTCAATTTACATTGCGAACTAAAAGAAGAGATTTAAAATTAAAATGATTATTATTTTTTTTAATTTAACAACTTACTCTCTCATTTATTGCCATTGTCTAATTGCTCAAATAAATTAATAAGTTATTTTATGCCATTAAAAAATCTACTTTTAATTGGCTCGCAGTGTAAATAATATATAAATAAGAAAATTAATATTTCTTTTAAACAAAAACTTTAAAAATGTCCTTTAGAAAATCGGCATCATTATGGGAAATTTTTTAAATTGTTGAACTTATTTCAAGAATGAACTGATAAAATCAGTATAATATTATTACTTAAAAGTCGTCCCTTGTGATGTTAGCGTTATATTTTCCAAAAATAGCTTTACAACAAATAGATTCTTGTGAGTAGAAGCCTTTCCTTTTTTTAATATTTTAAATTGCGTGAAGAACTGATCTAAAAATAGAAATAAATACTAAATTAAAAGCATTGACTTAAGGGGTAACCTTAGTGTGAGCAAGCGTAAAGCACTGGATTTTGAAAATTAATTCTGGAAAAACTGCAAATGCAATTTTTTTGCTTATTTATTTAATATTTGTAAGAGTTACGTGGCTTGTTGTTTCTAGTGTGTAGTCGGATGGTGTGGGTGATCTTGACAATTGGGTTGATCTGAAAATCCTTTGTCACGTTGAAACTATTATTTCTTTGAATAATATGTATTTCAAGTCGATTCTTCAGTACAGACTGAAAAATCGCATATACTGTTTTAAAATTGTTGTTTCAAGAAAATCGTATTTAAAAGTTTACTATAATTTTTTATAATTAATTGGAATTATTAACTCATGAAAAGTATATAAAAATTAAACGAGTTAAATAAATGATCAATTAACATAAAATAAATTAAAATAAACATTTATTATATTTCTGATGAAGGTACAATCAGTACCGAAATATTAAAGATCTTAACAGTTTATTATCGTTTATTTAACTTGTTAAATTTCTTTATTGCAAAATTGTAACTTACAATTGACCTTCCTCACTATGGAAACCTTCCAGACGTAAAATTTAAAAGTGAAAATCGAAAATTTAACTAAACATTGGTATACAACATGTTTAAATGCTGCCGAAAATTAAGCGCTAATACTAAAAAAATTCTACTAATATTGGACATGAAATTTTCACTCTATTCTTAAGAGTTCAACCATTTATTTAAGCAAAAAAAAGTTTTACACTTGGTTACCCCTTAACAAAGTTGTTGAGATAAATTGAGAAATTTGATTTAATGAAGATCGTTCTGAGGCATAGTACGGTATGCTGTGAGATTTTGAATTATGAAATTAAATGACTAGTTGAAATAAACTTTATAATCTCTGCAATCATGCATAGTGTTTTCTATTTAAATTTTTATTGTTAAAGAAATTTTTGGTTTTGTTTATAAATTTGATTGACCTGTATATTGTACAAAATTACCAATGAAAAACTTCTCGTATATGATGCCTATTATTTTGGACGGAATATTTGCGATCTATGGCAATTGGCATGAACTGAATTTTGATTGTTAAATTTTTTATTGCACATTTATTTTTATTCTTTGTAAAAACAGTTTAATATTTTGTACTGTTTAAATTTTGGTTTGTGCTCTGTTGTCCAGTTCGCATAATATATCTGGCACTGCATAGATTTTTTTTTTCAATATTCTTAATTTAATAACTGATAGGAAAATTAATTTCTAATATTTTGTTTAATTATTCATAATTTGTTTCATTTATTATTGACAGAGATGGTTCTTTATCAGGGGCTAAGATAAAGAAATTTATGTTTGAAAGCTCCAAAAGGCAAAAAAAATTTATAGTAGTTTGCACATCAATTTTTATATGAATCAACAAACTATGTACCTATGGATTGCACTAGCATCGACAGCTTGTGTTAACTAATTACGTTGCTGCAATTATCAGTGTTGGCTAACCTTGGTTACTGTTAATTAAGGTTGGTGCACCTGAAATATGCTTGAACAACGAATTAGTTTACTTAATTTAGCTAACATACACTAATTAATGTTGGTACAACCTACCCTTAATGTTGTGCAAGCCAGTAAAACAAATTAAACGTTTTTTTTGTAAAATTTTCTACTTTGTTTTTCCCAAATGAAATCTAGAATATCCTGTTATACTTGGGCTAAAATATTCTCTGTCAAACTTGTACAATAAATGGAAAACGGAACACCAATTTGTCTTAGTTTCATGCAAATTTCTAGTTCTGTCATCTTCATAATTCCTTTTCCTATTTTGTATTTTAGTTTTTTATTTTTTATATCAGTCGAAAACAGTCTATTCTATTGAAATCAGTGAAAACAAGCATATTGTGAATATAACTTGATGCGTTAGGTGAAAGTAGACAAACGGGAGTGATTTTCCTTAGGCATATTTGATTTTGTTATATTGTAAAAAAATGAAATGTAAGGCCAGTTTCAGCAAATTTTAAAATTAATGGTCGTGTGCAATAACCTTTAAAAATGTAAAATAGTGCTCTACATAAAAAATAATGTAATACTCAGTCGGTAGTTTTCATAAATACATTAAAAACTCAAGTGCCAACAATTATCGACATTGGTATTAATTGCATTTAGATATTACCAAAAAATATTGTATTTATTATTCTTATGAAAATAGTGCATTGCCACATCTTGCCCAAAGTTAGAGTACAAATAAGATTGCTTTGGTCTTTGTATATTGATGTAAAAGCTTATGCTGATCCGATTTTAGTGATATAATTGATAACCCAGTGATATAGAATTCATAAAATTAGCGTAAGTTGTGTGTGATTAACACACATTTTAGATTTTTGTATTATAATAATATTTTTAGTCGGATTCTTATGTAAACAAGGCAAGATTGGTTTACTAGTCATAATATTGAGAAAAACCGTCTTCTAATTTTTTTACATTCGAAAATAATCAAATTTTTATTTCATGTTTCTTATGTAAAACTTAAATTATATAAAAAGTTAAATTAGTAACCTTTATTATGTGGTGGTAGTTAAATTTAACTTTTCCCCTCATTTCACTATCAATTTCAAGATTTACATATTGAACATGAAAGTGCATTATGCTTTGATTTGCCAAAAAATATATTATACAAAACTACCTACTTATATAATTTGTGTAAAAAAAAGATATTTTAAATATATTTAAAATGCTGACCAAAACATGGACCATATAATAAGAAAAATGTTTTGTAATAGTTTTAGCTACTCGTGTCCATTTATTTTATATTGTGAAACTTTTACAATATTGCAAATTAGCTTTAATAATAATCTAAGCTTTGTAATGCAGTTCCTATATAACATTACTTTTATAGACGTTTTTGCCTAAGCACTGTTTTATCCTCGAATGTAAAAAACTGACCAATTTTTTAATATAAATAGGTAACCTAAAGCATTTTATTTATTTGTAATTTGATTTTATAGTTGTAATGTCATTTTTAAAGTGCCTTCATTATAATTTATTAGTATAAAAGTAATTGTTATTTCGATTTTATTTAATTGTTTTGTAAAATACTTCATGAATAATCTGTCATACATACATACACCGTCCCCTCATTCATTGATATTAGCAATTCTAATAAATAAATTATTATGTATTTATGTGTTTCATTTTATTCTTAGTTAGTTTGGGTGGTTTATCGGCTGAGGCCTCACGACTTAGGTCTGCAGATTTGTTAAATTTAAAAGAATAGGCTACACATCTTACCAAGTGGCAGTAAAGCTGCCAATATGCCGCCTAAAGCAACTGGTAACTTTAATTTAAAAAAATATTGTATAACTTGTGCCTGTTTGCATCACCCACATTTTAAATTTAATTTTACCTTAAATTTTAGCCGGACCAATAGCAAGTGAAATTAGTGGCACTTAACGATTTAAGGATCGCTTAATAGTCCATAAGTGGTTCAAACGGACATTAATAATTTATTCTAAACTACATTTGGAGGTAGAAATGAAAATTTATGATCCCATTTTAAAATGATCAAAAAACTTTATTTACAAGTTTATCTAGTTTGGCGTTGATAGAGAAAACAAGAAGATTAATTTCTACATGGTCAAATATTTGACATTGTGACTTATTTATTGTAATATTGTGTAAATGATAATTAATGAATTATTGAATAAATTAATGTTGTTCCACTGCTTAAATTAACATCCAACGATATTGAATAGTAATTTAACATTAACTATTTTTTTATAGGTTTTAATAGGTATCTCTGATTGGTTATATGTTAACCAATCCTGATTATATACGTATACTCAAAGCCTTATTTTCTAAGAAACTTAAAACTTTTTAAAGTAAGAAAGGTGAAATGTGAAAAATTGGTTTTTTGAAATTTCTGACTGATGCCCGGTTTCGTCATAGGAACCTTTCTCGTACTCGTATATGTCCGGAACAGCTTTTCAAAGTGACCGCGCGGTGAACTTTATGAAGAAACCGGGCATGAGCCTAACCCCTTACCTAGTCAGTTTGTGCATATTATTTTTTATATCACCATTTTCTTAGTAGGTACTTACAAAATTATTTGTTTATACAAATGTACCCCCTAGCTCCTGCCAGATCACCAACCTATAACCATTATTACCAGTATGCCTGTTGTTAATAAAATAGTCCTCTGTCATATTATTGTCATTATCCTAAAGTGCTTAGGGCCTCAAATAGGTTAAAGACGGTCCTGGTCGTCCTAAAACATTTTAGCGTGTTGCCAGCACCTGATCAGGGAGAGGCGATCAGACAAAACTGATGCAGTTGGACGGAGATTGAATTCACGACTGTTTATTTTTTTCGACCTCTTTTGTCCACTGCAGAACACTCAATCTATTTTTTCTGAAAAAAAAAAAGGTTACATTATTTATATTCCACCTCTGCTGAATAGGGAAATGTGCCTGTGACCCTGCTAGTAAACAGTAACAATCATCCACTTAGGAGAACCGACGTCTGTACTAAGGTATGATTTTATTTGGTCGGGCTAACTACTAGATTAATGGGATTCCCCGGCTCAAATTTACAGCAAAGTAATATAACTTTTTAATTAGTCTATTTAAAGGTGTTTTTATTGCCCATGGGAGCCAAAATAAAAAACTTGGCTGCGGTACTGGGTACTTCTCAAAAGATGTGGGTGGCGAAGCGATTTGACCTTTTTGTTTTAAAAAATATCAAAAACCCTATCTACTCTTTGAGAATACTCCATCAGACTGAATTCTCAAAATAATTTTTAATATAACTGATTTATTAAATAACAATAATAAATTTTTAAGCTAATAGTTTCCTGCTCAAAAAAAAACAAAAATATAAAGAATAATAATAAATTGCAATATCCATTGTTGGTAATTAAATACTGATATTTAACGATAATACAAAGTATAAACAATAATACAAAATATAAACAATAATAAAAAAAATAAACAATAATAAAAAGAAAGTTTTCTACATTCTAAACCTTAATTCTATTTCATTTTATACAATAATATCAATGCCGTATTTAAGGTTTTGGGAGTTAGAACCCCCCTCCGTCGTAAAAATATCAGAAAAAATCTTGAAAACTAAAACAAAAATATTAACATTAGCCCCTCCCCCGAAATTTATATTATTGTTAATTTTTTAAGGCAGGAACTAAATTACTAAAGAATCATGATCTGTTACTTTGAATGTCTCCTGCATCTAAACAATAAAAATAAACATAAGTATGTTCTCCCGGACTTTTTTACAGAAAATTAAATTTTTTTATCGTATTTGTTACGGTTATCTCAGCGTTTATTGAAGATAAATATATGTTCTCACAGACCTTTTTGTAGAAAATTCAATTCCCTACAACATTTTATCGTTATCTCAGGGTTTTAGATGGGTGCTAAATATTATAAGATCGTTTTAAGGGTGGATGGGTTTCATTTTTCTTCTAACGTTGTAAGAATTGAATAAGAAGGGGTGACAAAAAAATAAGCAGATTCAAAGGTGGTTAAAGCCAAAGAGTCGGAAGGGCGATGCCCCCTTTTTCCATGACGCTACGCCACTGTATATACTATAAGTAGTAGTAAAAGATTTACGAAAAACAACTATCAGGTCAGCTGGTCGGCACAACGATAAAATAGGAAATTAAAATACATAATATTTTGTTATGTCATATGTAGATAATTATTATATCCGTATTCAAATGTACATTCTCTTTATGGTCAAAATTATGTAGGTAAATTTGAAAGTCACTGTCTGGTACCTATTATAATAGTACATAATATTTTGTGATATCACACTTTTTGTTTATTAAAAAAAAAATCAAGTTTAGTTTCTATTTATATTACATTTTATTTATGTCGATAACATATGAACTTTTAACGATATTTAATTTAAAATCAACTTTTTGAAATGCAACTCCGGAAGTGAAATTAAGAAATATCTACTAAAAACTATTCAAACCTACACAAAATTCCTGAGTTACTACCTAAAATTGATTATTTACTTATAGTCTTACTATTAAGTTAAAATTATTTAATAAATAACATAAAAAAGTAAAACGTCATCAAAATAATTTGACTAAATTTTAAAAGTAGCGCCAATGGTATTGCACTTATATTTCTAATATACAACAGGTGGCTGTAGTGTTTTATTCGTAGGTTTAGCTCTGGGTGTAGTGATATTGATGTTATGATTACGGAAATAGATCGAATACAAATAATAATTTTATAATATTATTGAACTATTGTTGACACAAAACGAATACTGGCGTGTGTGCACACACTTGGCTAATTACTGTAAGTTTATTTTATATATTTATACTAGTAATTTACTGTAATTATTTTTTTGTCAAGACCAATTTTCTATTGTTCCTTATCAGGTGGTAGAAAAAGTTTAACAAAAATAGAAATTTCACTTATCATAATGCTTTTAGATATAGGCATATATTTTAGATAAAATACATAATTTTGGTTATCAATGTTGAGATAAAATTTTCATTGGTCGGATTTTTTATATTACCCCTTAATGATATCAAATCAATTTAGGTTAATAGCAAATATTTAAGTGGTATTTATTTGTCCTCATTATCAATTAGAACTTAATAAAATACGTAAGTAAGACCATAAATACTTGCAATTTGAACTTGAATTGTTTTGTTTTGATTATCAATCATTTCTGGAAATTTAGAAGGGGCTCGTCATTGATAACTAAAAGTAGGATTGCGATAGTCCAGTAAATTCCTTAAAGCCTATTTATTTAATTCGTAATAACATAATAAATAAATAGTAAATCAGTAAAATGTGGAACACTGAAATTCTATTTCAAGGTCATATTTCTAAATACGCATTTCTTATATTTTGTTGGCCACATTTATTTCAATTATAAATAAATCGTATTGCAAAATTTAATGTTTAATTATAAACCAAATATTTTTTGACGTCATACTAGAGGAAGGATAGGAAATTCGTACCAAGTTGGGAAATTTTGCATTAAACAAAAGAATGTATACACTTTATTACAATAACTAATTTTCTGTTTTTCTACTTTTGTTGAATTTTCATAATCATTAATTTACTTCGTCGTGTTACATTCAAACTGTAACCTTCATTTTCGTTGTGGAATATTACTCAAACACGCACTTCAACTTGAACTGCATCATGAACTTGAAATTTAATTTCATTATTATGTGAAAATAATCTAGATCATTAAAGAAAAACTACGACAACATTGTTATTTTTTTCTTCTATAATTTACCAGACCACCTTCAGATTCTGTATGGCCATTACTAGTACCTCCGTTTCTATTTGGGAATAAATGCGTTCGAATCGCGTTTCGCTTTTCATTTCGCATTTTAATTGACATATTTTTTCTTTTTAATATAAATTCACAACCAATTGGACACACCAATTCACTTAGTGTAAATACATTACAACAATTCGGCAAATGTATTACAAGTTTTCCATTACTGAAAATGAGTTGAAGCCTAATAATCTGCAGTATATAACCTTTTCGTATACATGCTCGAAAAGTCTCTTCTGAGACTACTCTTCTGTCTGCTTTCAAATAGCACAATCGAGAGGCAAAAATTACACTCGATAAGCTACACAATAAGCCCTCGGTTGACTTTTGACCATCGAATCACTCGGTTGCATGTTTAGACCCAGTGGCGGATTAAGAGGGGGGGCCCGATTTACGTGAAATTATTATTAAAATTATGAGTTAAGGCTTATTTAATTCTTTTTTCGTAGCCATTGAAAGCATTTATTTGATAAAAATTTCATTGGACTTTTGTATTACAAAACTCCTTGAAAACTCCAATTTTCCTGCCTGCGGATCTCGTGGGGACTTCACCCCTCTCCGCTCCTTTAGGGGGCCCAAAGATACTGTAGGGCCTCGGGCTCCAGAGTGTCTTAATCCGCCACTGTTTGGACCGACGACATTTTTATAAATTTAGACATCAAATATTGCACAATAGTTATTTGTAGTACTAGGGCAAAAACTTCACTTTTAATTTCTGCAGAAACTGCAATTACGAGCTGCAGTCTTACAAACTGTATTATAGGTACAATGCACTTGTTAAAAAATGATTTTGTTTAATCCTGTTATAGAAACTTGTTGTTTCTTCCTTAGATATTCAGCGAGAAACCATTTGTAGTGGATTGAGTACGAGTAAGGGGGATAATTTTTTTACTCAGTTTTTCGATATCTCGCGTCGTTCTCGAGTTTTAGCAAATTCAAAATCTCAAATTTAATTTTTGAAATTGTACTTTCAGAAATTTTTTAGATTTATAAGCGCAGGATTAAACAAAACGATATAACATTACTCGTGGAGAAACCGTTTTGCTCATTTATTTACTTATTCACTTATTATTAGTTTTCAGTTTCTCCACTTCTAATGTAATACACTGAACACTGTTATTTGGTCACAAATGAAATGACACTTTTAAAAATCGTATCGTAAATAACTATTATTATGAAACCTTGATTTATAATATAAAAGTAAACAACTTTTTATATGAATGACTTTAAAAAATGCATAATTATTTGAGAATAAAATTATACGATTTGAATTTTTTTGCATTCATTGCGGCCAGTTTGAACTTGTAAACATGTGGTTTTAAATTTTTCAAAAACGATAATTTGTAGGTACCTTATTTCCTCTTCTGTTTAGTTTATTAATTTGTTAGAAATTACTTATTTATTTATCCCAATAATATCACCTTTTTACAATGGTTTACGTACTCAAGAATCGAAAACAGCTTTTTTTTTAATTATTATTTATTTATACATTTTTTTTTTATTTGGGTATGAATAATATTTAATAATTAACAAATAATAAAAATCAACAAATACATGTGAGTATACAACTGTATAAAAACAATTCTTAAAAAATGCAATTATCTTATTTATTATTTATGTTTTAATTCTATTATTATTATTTACCGTATTATGAAAAATCGAAAGTTACAAACAACATATTATTTTATTTTTTTTAACCTTTTTGTAGTTTTTCTCGAAAATAATTAATAAATAATAATTAAAATCTAGTATTGGAATCCCTATGGTACCCGAACCAATTTTACAGCTGGTATAGTAGGTACCCTATGTACCTAATTTAAAATAAAAAATAAAATTTCAAGTTTTTTCATGTGTGCTTTATGAAAGCTCTAAAAGCATATAAAGATATACAAAAGAAATAAACCACTGTTACCAACGAGAGAGAATCACTAACGAAATGTGGTGTACAGTGAAAGGAAATCTTGGGAATACTATAGTTTTTTGTGTTCCTAGCTAATTAGTTTGTTAATTATTAAATTTTAATTTATAACTAGATTATATCTCTACGTTATGTAACCAGAACCTGCCTTGGCGGGGGGGGGGGGGCTTTATTAACACCGATTGTAAGAATTCAACCTTTTTACCAACTCAAAAAAGGAAGGCTATAAAACGATAAATAAATTGTTTTGTAGTTGGAATTTTGTTGTTTTATAATTTTTTTCTTTGGGCTTTACTTAATGATAAATAATATAATAAAGGTGGTGCAAGAATGCGTGACGTAATTTATGAAGGATCCCGAAATTGCTTGATGTGATTATTATGTGCGATAAACGTAAATGCAATGCACTTTCCCCAATATAATTAAAAATATGTGCATATGTTTACCAATAGATTTTGGTAAAAGTATATTGAGGTATTGATGATAATAATAATTTATAACTGCAACCTTACAAATAGTATATTCAAATTTATATTGAATAGATACTACTTATTCAAATTATTTCATAGGCTTCTAGTAATTTATTAATTTATTATTACCTATTTGGGATGTATTTTATTCGTATTGATGAAAGATTTTGAAAAAATTTAAATTTTATTATATTATTGGCTTAGTTCCCTTATTTTTAAATATTAACTTTATATTAACTTTGGGAAATACCAATTTATATATTATTTTTGTTAAAATTATGACAATTTATTTAATCAACAGTCTACAATAAATTCTACCAACCTGTAGATCCTAAAATGTACATTAACCGGTAATTGTACAAATTTTGTAATATTCAACGCATACTTACCAATTTTGGTGGAACCTATACACATTTACCGGTAAATGTGAATATCTTCCCATTAATTACGTACCTACTAAATTTAATAAATTGAAAATGGTCACATAAGATATATATGTATTGCATATTATGTATATATGCATAGTTAGATTAGATCAACAAATATGTTTTTGGTGTAAAATTTTTAAATAGTATTGTAAGGTAGGCAAGGAATTGATTAATTCTTTTAAGCTCTTACAATACAATAATTAGATTAGATAATTATGTAGTTAATCTGTGTGGGTACTTCCATAATACTATAAACCGCTAATACCGCTATAAACAGTTTTACTTTTTGACGAAGTTTATTCTTCCAAGTTACGAGTAGGGTATATGTTTTTTATATTAATATCTTACAATTAAAAACCAATTTAAATTATTAATAAATACATTAAATGGGCGAACGAATAGACACGGGGCCAGATCATAAGCTTTAATTAATCATTAACAATAATAGTTAAATTTTAAAATTATATTTTATGAGAAAATCAAATTAGGTCCTTTTTACTTGAGGTCTAGTTTTACCAGGCGAAAATAAACCGAGTTTAAGCTAAACTTGTTTTGGCAAAACATGCTAATCCGCCATATTAATCCAAGTTTAGCCTAAACTCGTACTTCCCGAATACTGCTTTTCAGCTCTTCAGTTGATTAAAACTGTTACCATATTGGCAAACCTGCCGTGAAATAATATCCTACAGGTTTTCTATGGTATTTAAATCAGGACTATAGGCTGGCCTACACTACAATATTTTTTGATTTAAACTTTTCTCTGCTGATGACCGACCGTCACAACTTTACTATTTTTAATAATGCTGTTGAGCCCTGAAGTACCAGGGACCATCGAACGTGCTGGTCAAATTTTACGTTGGCCATTACCGCAGAGGGTTGGTAAAACTAGTCTTAGTCTGCATTGGAAAATGCAGAACCTCGAGTAGGAAACTTTATTATCCAACAATTCTATGCTGCCATTCATAATTTCAGGACTATCGGGGGATGGTTTAAATAAAAAGTATTGAAGTTTTGAAGTGGCCAACCTGTAGTTCTGATTTAAACCTAATAGAATACCTGTGGGTTATTATTTCAAGGCAAGTTTACCAAAATGTCAACAGTTTTTATCAAATGAACTTTTAAAAACCAGTATGCGGGAAATGTGGAGAGAATTTTCCCTAGTGACTTGAGCACAACTATTTGAATCGCTTATTTGTTGTTATTTTTGAGTATGATGATTATTACTATTTATTATATATTGATTGAGGCTATTTAAATTTCCACATGATTTATTAAAATAGTTAAGTTTTTAAATAAACTAATGTATTATTTTTTCACAAATTATAATAAATACATAGTATATCATGAGTTAATATTTTTGTATTACTATAAACGAATAAAATTATTATACAGATCAATTAAAATAATAATTAGTTTAAGAGTTTTCTGAAAAAATATACATAAGGTCATTTCTATTTCATCCACTGTACCTATACATCTATTTAAATTAAATTCTGAGATAATGCCGAAAATTGATCTATTGAAAATGAGGTTCAAGCATGTAATCAGAGCTCGTCAAGAGTAACATATAAAAACCATTTTTAATGGTCCAGGGCCTTCAAAAACAATTATTATATAGTTTATTTCGATTAATAGGTACCTAATCATTTAAAAATATGACCCCCCCCCGGTGAAAAATTTCTGGATTCGGCTCTTCCCCAACAGAACGTCAGACAGAATAGGGTTAATTGTAAAATTCTGATTTCAATTTTTTGATAACTGTTAATTTGTTCAAGAAATAAAATTCATTAAGATAAATTATTTTCATTTTTGCCGCCCTTAGTAGGATGCCACCCGGGTACTGTGCACCTCGGCCCGTGATGGCCCTGGGTTTGAAAACCATTCAGCGTTGATAACTTATTCGACAAAATTATTTAAATGTTCTCATTTTAAAACATGAAATGACGAAAGGCTATTATTTAACAGTACGGTTTTTCAAGTCATTCAGAAGCTTTTTGAATAAGCTTCAAAAGAGCGTTTTGAAAGAACATGTTCAACCATATTTAATAATTAAAATATTTTCAGTAGGCTAGAACTTTGTCTAAATAGTTTCTTTCATGATCGATTTTTACATAATTGCAAAAAGGTGAAGAAGATACAGTGCCTCCCAAAAATGAGTATACAGTCTTATATTGGCAATTTGTACTTTTCGAAGATTTTTTTCTCATAAAATCCGCTTTTTACTTATCACAAATTTCATTCTCTTCATATTAGTCTATATATCTACATTTTTCCATTTCTTCGTACTGTTTCCGAGACCAGAACCAGAAAATATTTAAATTTTGTTCGGCTGATAATGCATAAGTTCAAATTCAGGACAAACCATCCTGTACATTAACGCATTGTTTGTGTTTGTTGGTAAGAGATTGCATAATTGCACCGGGTTTTCTTTATAACGTGCTTGTAGACCAATACACATTTAGTTCCCCTTCTGGCTACAGTTGTTACTTTTCGTTAGGACGCGATCGAAATTTTGAGTAATTTGTCTATTTCGTAAATACTAATACATATTGAACGATACAATTTAGTAGGTAGACCGAGACAGCGGTTATTTAGTTTCCAAATTATAAGCAAACTACTGGTAGTTGAAAAATAGTGAAAGTTTTTTTTGAAAGTTGAAAATAAATTTTATAGAAGTTATGACAACAATTACCAACGAACATCTCGATTATGAAAGTTCGAGTGGGAAATTAAGTAAGTAAAAGAAATGGTTTCAAATTTGGTAAATTTTTATAGGTTTTTTTTATATATTTTATATAAAAGAACTTATTCTATTAATAAATGTATTATATTGGAGTTTACATGCCTGGCTAAAACTACTTTTAATTGATTTATATTCAGGGCCTTGTAAAGGTTACATTAACATTCAAGCCTTCATAGTTTTGTATTTATGCTACGATAAAAATTTTTAAATGGTACATTAACTATGATATAAATTATGTTCGGTGTAATATTGACGCCGTTGATATTAGTTAATACATTTTTTTGTGGAATGCATACATAAAACGTAACGAGCAAGTTAGTATTGAAAATAATTTATAAAACTAGTTTTCTAGCTGTTTTCAAAATTTATTTTTGTTATTGGCTTTATTGCATATTATCGTTATTTAAACTTGAACTACATAGTTGTAGAGCAAAAATAGTAAGTACCTACTCTTATATTATTTTATGAGGGCAAAAATAGAATTTTCTGTTATATACCATTCTTCTTGGTCCTCTTATTTTAGGCAGTCTCTGTTTTTTTTACCAACAATAACTTCAGTGGTGTTTCGGAACCTTAATTCAAATCAAGTATAATATATATAGTATATAAATATAGTTCAAATTTTTTCCCGATATTTTCATAACATTTTACGGTCTGCATCCAGTATTGTATATGTGAAAATATAAAGACTTAAGAAAAATTCAAAATTTCAGCAATAGCTAACCACTCCTTAAATCTAAAATAGATACCTACCCTTAAGAAATTGAGTTTATTTTTATCAGGAGATTGACGTCAAAAGCCATTTCTCAAAATACTGCAGCTTGGCGTTATACGATGTTGTTTAATTATTCTAGTACTAATTCGTTAAGTCAAATTTACCCATCTTCATTTTTCAAGCTGAAAATGTAAAAATACCGCATTTAATGAAAAATATGTGGATTTGAACAATTTCTCTGATATTTAAAAAACCATTAGAGAAACAAAAAAATAAACATAATTTAATTAGAATCATGGGAAGGTGAACCATCCAATGAAAACACAAAACAACAACAAAAAAGTTTATCAAGATCAACGTTTCGAAGATATATATTTCTTTTTCATGGTGAAATTATATCAGTTCACAGACTGAACTGGAATGATATCACTATAGACTGTTTTTTCTACATCCCAGAAAGCACCAAATGGATAGTTTGGCTAGAGGTAGCCAAACCTGGCTAAACGACTTTTGTGTTTCTTTTTGCGTGCTCTATTAGGATTAGTGGTGGTTTCCATTAATTGATAGATTCACCTGCACGTTCCCTTGGTTCCGTTCTGTTGACTACCGTCCTTGCATTTTTTGTCCAATCAGGTGTCATTTTGATTGCGCGATTGCTGTTTGTTGTTTTACATTTTATTTTTTATCGAAATGTTAGCTCTCCTGAGCTTTTTATGGCAGGTTGCATTTTTTCTTTTTTATATATGGATTTTACTTTTACTTAATACTAGCCTTTATGTCTCGAGTGCTCTTGGTACACTCGCACTCGTTCGTCACAGCGCACTGTTGTTATTTCGGGTATGTAACTATTTTTACCATTAAGACATCAGATAAATTTGCTTCAGCTAAACATATAAATTGTAGATCCTGATGAAAAAAAAATATATATTTTCGAAACGTTGATCATCAGATAATCTTGTGTTTTAAGTATCGCCGAGTTGCAGCATTCCGAGGGATGCCCCGATTTATGCATCTTCAGTGATGCAAAGCAATTTTCCACGATTTTGATTGGTTATCTAACTACAAGTGATCAAGTTTTCTGTTAAGTTACTTTTAAAATTTTAATTGATTTTTAATGTGAATGCATCTCAGTTTTGGTTAATTCCTCGTCAATTGACCCCAAGATAAGAAAGAAGTTAATATAATAGCTTAAATACGAGCTAAGAACATGTTGAAATATGTAATTAAAAAATATTTAACGTACATGACAAATAATTGTTAAATATTTATGATAACATTAACAATAATAATTTTTCTAAATTACACATTTCTTTATCTTTTATTATTGTGATATGATATAACATTTATAAATTATTATTGTGAAAGTTTAAATAATGATTCATTCGACAAGTTTTGGAAGTTTATCTTTGAATTGTCTGAGAAATGAAATTTGTTTATAGAAAATCTATTTACCTTTTCACCTATTCTCATGACCATACAGAACAATGAATTTGTTTTCTAAACCTAAAACATAATCTATTTTTGTAATAACGGCTATTATAATTACATTTTTTAAATTAAAATTTTATTATTCATTCGTTAAGTTCAAAGTCGAATGTCCACGTTTATTTTTGTCGTTGACTTTTAAGATAAAAGGGTACTTAATTTTTTTGCACTTAATTAATTATAGGTCTACCAAATAATGTGAACTTAGGGTCAATAACCACAGGATTAAAATTTTTTTTGTGAACTAGTTTTCCGTTATAAGGATAGGAACAGTGGGTAGCATTACATTTTTTATTATCCTTGATTAATTTTGCAAATTACTTTTTTCTGAAGTGTTTTTCGTACTACCAAAACGTAGCAAGTCATTGAAATGATTCGGCTTTAATTGGTTCTTTAAAGCAAATACTTAAATCCTCAATAAATAAAAAAAGATAACATGAATTCTCTAATAATAGTTTATCATTTTTTTGACATAAAGAAAGAATGGTTCAAATAGTCACCCTGTATTAATTATTAAATAGCGACATTTTTATTTTATTTTTTGACATTTTAAAATATGCAAATTTATTTTATATCAATTATTATTATTACTTATAACTTTAAAAGAAAAATTTTAATTATTAGATAAAATGTTGGGCGAATACGAAGACCAACCAACACCTTCTGTTGGAAATTTAACTCCGGAGGAACAAAAACGTGTACCAGCTAGTCAAAATAATGGACAAAAGAGTAGCATCCTATCTTCGTTACGTAGTATTCTTATTGTTATAAGCACTGCCCTTGTAGTTTTTGCATCAGCTAGAAATACTATAACATGGTAGGTTATCAGTTTTAAAAACCCCAAGTTTTTTTATTCAGTTTCGACTTTTTAGGCATTGCCAGCAGTTTTGGGGAGCATCCGGTGATTTTTGGCAGGCGCAATGGGATCGTATTTTAAATACAATCGGCGAAGATCCAGTTGTATTATGGGTTTATGGTTCATTGTTAAGTACCATGATTGTTTATTGGGTCTTTGGAGCCATTTATACTTTGTTAGATGTTACAAATAAACCAGCTTTCTTGAGAAAATACAAAATTCAGCCAGGAACTAATGAACCAGTTGATAGTCAACGACTTCGTAAGGTATTGTTAAAGCACTTTCGTCTTATTTTTTTTTCATGTCCAAATTTTAGGTTATCGTACAAGTTCTCATAAATCAAACATTAGTGAGCTTACCGTTTTCCTACTTAAGTTATTACCTAATGCACTGGCGTGGTTATCCATCGTTTAGAGAATTACCAACCTTTCATTGGGTACTTTACGAACTTGCAGTTCATATCTTAATAGAAGAAATCGCCTTTTATTATTCACACAGGTATCTTTATTTAATTGCCTATTAGTTAACTGTTTATTTATTTATTTATTTATTTTGTTTTTAGACTTCTTCATAGCAAACGCTTTTACAAATTCATTCATAAACAACACCACGAATGGACTGCTCCAATAGCAGTTACTGCTATCTATTGTCATCCAATTGAACATATTTTCTCAAATTTGTTACCACCATTTTTGGGAGTTTTCCTTATGGGTTCACACGTAGCAACTTCATGGTTGTGGTTTTCTTTTGCTATTTTGTCAACTTTAAATTCACACTGCGGATATCATTTACCATTTTTCCCTTCACCAGAGGCTCACGATTATCATCATTTGAAGTAAGTACAACTTTCATTCAATATCCGTTTGCACAATTTTTCAATTTTGAACAGAAAATTGTTTACCTACACTCCTATCAAAGGAACAAGGGAACTTTCACTATTATAATTTATCACCTAATTTTAAAAATGGAAAACACAACTTGAGGTTATATAAATTTTCAGATTTAATCAATGTTTCGGAGTTTTGGGAGTATTAGACCGTCTTCATGGCACCGATTCAAATTTTAGAGCAACGCCAGCTTATTCGCGACACATCATGATGTTAAGTTTTACACCACCAAGGGAAGCCTTTCCAGATCCAGCACAAAAACACAAACTTCAAAAGCAATAAAGAAACGAAATTTTTTAAAATCAACTGACTATTTTATTCAGGGTGTTTGAGTTTTTTTACAAAAAGAAGTCTTATTTTTGATATTACAAAAATATATTTTTTCTTAGGAAATTAGTTAATTTTGAAAGTGAAGTAGTTAAAAAAAAATAAATCTCGTATGTGACCGGGATTTTTTTTAATAAATTTGTAATCTGATATATTCTTAGGTATATAAAACTTTACTTGTTAAGATAAAGAAACTGATAAATCAAAATGCTTAATTGTAATTTTTGGTAAGACTGTATAAAATAATGAAGATACGTACAATCGCCATGGTCTAATAAAAATATTATTTCCTGCACGTAATGGCACTTTGTTAAGATTATTCATTTAATTGTTTATCAATCTGGTGTTAATATAATTTTTTACTTTTGAAGTTAAAATTTGGTGTAAGGAAGCATGTTAAATTGGTGGAAAAATTTTAACTGAATAATACTTGCACATTTAATGGTTTACTTTATCAAATTGTTTACGAAATAGCAATAATAAGTGTATTTTGATATAATGTATGTTGTTTTTGTATAGAATACACATTGAAGTAGTACGTAGCTACCTACAATAATTATTTTGTGAAATTTTAGTTTTAGTAAACATTTGATTAATTTTTTTAGACAATTATTAAGATTTTTGATTTGATGCTTGATTAATAAATAATTTTAATGGCAGTATTTTCTATTCATACAGTAGGTATAAGGTAGAAATCTTTTGATGTTGATAGGACCAAGTGGGTTAAATATAAACAGAAAATACATGTGATATGAAATATTCATAATTTTATATCGCATGTGGTTTATCGCAGTTGCTTCACAGCAATGGGGTGGTTAGAAAAACCACATTGCAAAAAGATGTAGTTGAGATTAGGTTTAGTTTCATCTAGTGATTACTTTTTCATTGAACGAAAAGGAAAATTGTTCACATTGAAAACGACGTTTTCTGCTATGATTCGGTTTCCAAAGAGTCAACATTCAGTTACTTTACATGTGTATATATTTAAATATTCATTGTAAATTCCAAACAAGTTCCAAGATAGAATTTGGAAAACAAATTCAGCTAGATATGCTAAACTTGTGGGTAGTAGTATTTGTTGGTTCTCCCTTGAAGTTGCAAATTTTTAATTTTAGTCGATTTTCTAGCTGCAGAAAATTTTATAACAATACCGAAAAGTCTGTATCCTGAACTGGTCGATATAATGTGTAGTGAAGACGGTATCTACAAAAATTAGTATTTTTTAAATTTAAATTGGTTTCAGCTGATGTATCAAATTCCAGGTTCTAAAGATGTTACTTTAAAAATACCAAAGGAAACGAAGGATAGAAGAAAAATGTATGAAAATCCAATTTATCCTTTTACACTTAATGAAATAAATGTTGCTTTGGGTAACTAATTAGATATACCTATATTTGACTCTCGGATCAATAATTCAAAATTCACTTAAATGAAAAATAAAGTATGTAGGTGAATTCAACATTCTTTGTTTGGCAGGAATTTTATTTGGTGTTATTCCTGCTTCTATTTAACAAGATAATATAAAATCTTACAACTTTTTTTCAAAAAACGGCATATAATTTTATTAACTTGTAGTTTGTACCTTCAAATTAAATCATTCAGATCTTAAATTTTCTTGCTTTAAGACCAGATATAATTTATACTTACTTGAATTTTCAAAAAGCATATTTTTAGGCTTGTTAAATCCTAGTAATTGTAGTTTAAATAGAAATATAAAATATTTGCTTTATGAGAGATATGTTTGTTTAAATCGAGCTTCATAAAGTATGCGGGTACAATACCAAATGAATATAAGATTAAGTAAACCTCTGGGTGCTCAAAATTAGCACCCATATAAAAAACGGGGTCATTGAGCTTATGATCAGAAACCAAACGTTTTTCCCTACTGGCGAATTGTTGATTTTTTATTTGAGGCTAAAAACTCGGAAATGTAAAAAAAATTCAATTTCTCAAGGCGCCCAATTTTAGACATATTTTGACTTAAAAATTAAATTTTCTTGTAATAAGTACTTTTCCCCTTCTCCGAATGAAGCGCTTAGGTTTTCAAGTTTCTGATAGATTTGTTGGTGCATTGCAATACAGGTTGCCTAAGCTCTTAGGTCATACAAAATTTTCAAACAAACCAAAAATTATGTAAAAACAAAATTTTTATAGTTGAACAGTCCAGAGTTTACCTCTTCTGTTGGGTTGCCATTTGGTTTTCTGTACAAAATTCTATGTATCTTTCTGTAATCTGGCTCGCAAGCGTCAACTGTTTTACCAACCTAAAAAAATGCTACAGAATGAAGACAAATATAATCACGGATCAAAGGTTTTCTTATCTAAAATTTGAATTGTTTGATTATAAATTTTAACTTTATCACACAATTGTGCCGAGATAAAGTTGCGATTTTGATGAATTTACAAGTTTAGGAGTTCCATAATCTGAAAACACTCATGTTGTGTCTGGTCAAATTTTTTTGCTTATCGAGATTACAACCAGCACTTGCTATTTTCAAGGACTTCTCCTCTGCCGCAAAAATTGAATGAGGCTCTCCACACGGAATGACATAGAAAGATCATTAGATTAGATCAATAAATTAGGAAGGTACATTATAATTAAAATATTATGACTGGACAGAATTTTTTTAAATAAGGATCAATAATTTTTAAAATAAAATTAAAATTGTAGTTTTTTTTCCAAACAGCGTTTTCCAAAATACACTTTTTAAATATGCCATACCGGCATACAGCTGTCCACTTATCTTTTCGATTGTGCTTTCCTTCAAAATATAATTAACATTATTTTCTCCAACATTACGCTTTAAACTATTAAATTGCATTCCAATTCAAATAAAAGCCTTCATATCAAAACCACTTTTTGATTTTCACCTAATTAAGCAAATTAGACTCTTTAAAATTAGACTTGTGGCCTCTCCGCCTCTACGGTCTCCAACCAACTCTTAATTATTTAATATTACTCTAACGGCTTTAGTCTTCATGTAGAGGAAATGCAAATTCAGACAATGCCAAAATGCTTGCGAGCTCTATCGATTTTCATATATTACTTAAAAGCTGGTATTTTGCTTATTTTGTTGACGGTACGTGTGCTTGACGTGAATAGGTACAGCAGTGTGTTTTAGTGGGCGAAGTTGCCTTTTAAGAGTGCAACAGTGAAATTTTAAATTGGATGGAGCAAAGATCCCGTCTTTCTAGATCTGTAATTTTCGAGTTGTGGCGATTGCGGGAATGTTTTTAATGAGTTTTATTATCATAAAAAACGGGAAAAAGAATACAACGTGCTTAACCACTAACTTAGGTAGGTATAGTGTGCAATTTATGGCACCACAAACAGGTATGCCGAGCATATACGAGTACATTAACGGCAATTTTTTTTTTTTTTTATAAGATCTAATTTTCTTTGAAATAAATTAAAACTTGCGATCTTGAAATATTAGGTATAGATTAATTTAATAATTATAATTATAAGTAATTGCGTAGGTAGGTACTTAAACATAATATATTATGCATATTTGGAAGGATTAATTGTATTGCAATTAGCTTGACTGATTTATGGTTTCAAAGTAAGTTAAATTGAAAATTTAGAAACTGTTAATAAAATAATGAATTCAACTTTACAAGGTTTGGAAGGTCATATCAATGGTCACATCAGTAGTTTTTTGGATGTTCTTCCTTTGGGATAGAAAAATTCTTGTAGATCCAAAAATCGTGCTGTGCAGATCATAATTTACGCAACAATAAAAAAGTATATTATACTTATTATATACTTGTACTTATTGTAGTAGTACTTATTTTTTGGGTTTGCGCAAACCGGTATATGAGGTGTAACTGCCTCCCCCCTACGCTTATATGGCGAAACAATGGGATTGAATTTGGGACTTCACCGAATTTTTTAGCCCTGCCCTCTGGTGAACATTGACAACCTGTACATTTAAAAATCTATTCTGTATTTACGTGGTACAAAAGATCAATGTCCAAAAAACAGAAAAAAATTGAAAATTTATATTTGTGTTTATACTAAAAAGTTTGCGTAAGTAATGTGATCTTACGCAAATATGAAAATATATTACTATAATATATTATAATGTAAGACAAAGACGGAGATTATTGATATATATTTACATAATATAAGTGCTTTATCAAGGCTTTATCTATTGACAATTTTTTTTTATAATTGAAATTGTTTCTTATAAATTTATTAATTGTGATTCATTCATTCCAAGTGGTTCGATTGGAAGTGTACTAATTTTGAGATTTTAATATTACTTATTAGCACTATGTAAGTACAACACCTAAATTACTTATTTAAACAAATTTTTGATTTTTTTTTGTTATAAAAATAGAAAAACCGATAATTCGAGATTTAAAATTTTTGTGAGTAGTTAACTTGGCGGGATATTTTTAATTTTTTTTATTAGATAAAATGAAATCTGCAATAAAATTTTATTCGTTCAGCAGCACAATGAACTTATTGATAAGATACACCAAAATTTTCTGTGCCAATTATAAAAATAGATGTTTCAAAACTGACCGCAAAATTTTTGAAACAACAAAATATCGAGAGCTTGAAGTAACTTTAAAATGTACATAGCGCCAGGTCATCTCCGCTGATACTTGCTTCGCAAGATATTTTGAAGTTTTTACTTTTGTCATTGTCATATGGGCGTTAGTTATCAGCTAACAAATAATCGAAAAAAAAACAAGTCGAGGTATGAAAATTTAAAAAATTAAAAAAATTTATTTTAAGTTTTTCAATTTAAAGCTCCCGATCGTCACAAATGAATTCGGTTATCTTAAAAAAGCGAAATTTGATAGCCCTATATTTTAATAAATATTATGTTTAGGATTACGTTATTCTTGATTAGGTCAGCATCTGAATGGTTTCAAATCGGACTTAATGATATAATTTCTAAAATGGGGCTAACGATTTGAATGACGTATCACCACTGGTCTAATCTTGCACTTGATGATGACCATGATGAATTTCTAAGTTGGTTAGATATTTAGAACGATTGGAAATAGGTAGATAATATTGAAATAAAAATATTGTTATTTTTTATTTAATTTTTATTTTTTATAATCATGCAAGTTTTATTTAAATTTTATACATTTTTACATATTACATAGCCTAAATTAATGATATATTTTTTTTATCCCAGGCAAAAAGTAGAACTTTTCAAAGCGACCGTTTAATTATTAATTATTATTTATTAATAATCGTAATTTCCGTTGTCTAATTTATATTTTTGTTAAAGAAATGAAAATAAATATAAAAAATGAAAATGTGGTCTGGAGAAAATTAAGAGAAAAACAATTAGAACTTAGGTTTACTCCTGCACTAAAAGTTCAAAGTTTACTTTTGCTTATTTTAAGAAAAAAATCAATCTCTATATTGGTTTCAAGGTAATTGAGTATAATATATATTTTTAATTATTAAGTTTTTAATATAATTTTAATTTTACAAAAACGCATATCAACAGTGTGGTAAGGGTTAAATCGACAAGTTACGGAGCGGGAGACCGCGGTTCGAAGCAAAGTCGCGCCGACTGCACTGTTGTGATTTAAAGCCTAAGTTCCACCTATGGGCTATCTATCTAGTCAGGTTAGCACCCTACTATAGAATATGCCAGTGCTCAGAGAACCACTTGGTAATAACAGGACATGGTCCTACATTAAGGGGAAGAAAAAAGCTTACAAATCTTACATTATTTTTATACCTCAGCATTGGGATTCACATAACATCTGTTGACTAATCTTAACAACAGGGGGCGTCATAGTCGTCTTTACATGTGGTCTTATTAAAGATACAGTGCTTTGTTGCAAATTTTAGGTACATTTTACATACATTACTAGCTTTCCGCATACTGTGATTCTCCATTAATATATTATAGGCTTGAAAATGTGTCAATAAAACGACCCGAAACGTCGGAGGACAATTAAATTGTTTCAATAATAAATTACTTATTACGTTATTACTTTACGAACTCCTTAGTAAGGAAAGTATTGTAATAAGAAATTGAAAAAAAAATGACCCCCCCCATTTTTTATCAAATTTTTATGTTTCTTTAACAATTTTTACGTTTTTTTGAAAAATATCTGTGGATGAGGGTGTGTGTGTCTATGAACACGATAGCATCTAAACGAAAGAACGAAATCGCTCCAAATTTTAAATAATATAAGATGACGAATAAAATCGTATGGGGGGAACAGGGGATTTATTTGAAACGATAGGACAAAATTCATCGCAAAAAATTATCGCTATTACATTTCCTACAACTTTTGTTCTATACATTTTTTTCTGAAATAAAAAATATAAAATAAGAATTAAAACCACAACAAGTTAATTAAACGATTCTATATTTATTTTGGACTTTCGAAAGCGTATGCTTTTTGCGTGGTTTTAATTCTTATATTATATAATTTCACAAGTTACAAATTTATTAATTAAAAAATATAAAAACAAAATTCAAAAATTTTCAAAAAAGTAGTCAAATTTTATTTAAACTAGAAAAGGTTAGTACAGAAAAATTGATGATACGTTTTTGATATTTTTTTATGCAAAACTCGGGCAGAAAAAAAAAACTATTGTCTTTTGTTTTCGAGATGGAAATAAAAATTCAAGTGTTTTTTTAAATATTAATTGGAATGCTTTTCACGATTATTATATTCCCTTGATGAAATTTTGTATTTTGATTTTTGCTAGCCGAGGTAAATTGGACGTTAGTTTTAATAATTTGGTAAGTTATGCGATGGCTACTTTCAATTTTTTTTGTTTATACTTTAAATAATGACTTTTAAAAGATGTAAAACCATAGCATATAAAAAGAATTTTCATTTTTCTATCTGCAAAAGAAAATATGATTTCGAATATGTCGTTAAAATTAGTTTAAAAATCTTTTTAAAAATTTTTTTTAAAATCAATTGGTTTTCTTTGGAACTTCGAGTCTTGTACTACACAAATTACACTAAAAATAAAAATTAACATCTAATAGCTTCATTAGAACATAGCGAAAAAAATTATTTGTTCTTAAATTATTTTATTTTGCCATATAACAATTTTAGAACAATTATGAAATTTTTTTTTCAAACTTTATGTGCAACCAAGTGAGATAAAGATTTGAAACTCTGAAGACCTAAGTATTTCATCAACCCCTGCATATCCTCAAAGTGTGATCAAAATATCTTTCTGGGGCCGATTCGCTATGCTTAACGTTCCTATGGCTGACTGCAGAAGTCGCATTAGTAATCAAATTATAAGTAATGAAATGAAAAAAATTATGCATTTATGCAAAAAAAAGCTGGGGTTAATTAAGACGGTTAATTGTTAAACACAACATGTAAATGGGAAAAGTTGAAACATTTGCATTAATTATTCTCTAAGTTCAAGGTTTGAAAGAAAAACAATTTTGCATTGAAAAGTATGAAAGTAGAAAAAAGTACAAATACTTTTTTTTCTTGCAGTTAAAAATTTAAAAAATTGTAATATTAACAGTTAATTTTGATGTGCCACAAAAAAAGAACAATCTCACTAACTTATCCAAAAATTGCTATTAACTTAGTCATCAAATTCACGAAAATCAAATTGGAACTCCTAAAATCGGTCAATAATTGGGAATGGTGGTCGTTTAGCATCAGTTAACTCCATATTTTTATAATTTTTTTTTTAATTGAATAAATTGTTTGACAAGAAACTTGTGGTCGTGAGAAAATTCTCAGCTGCAGGAATACATTATATCCTGTGCATTGACTTTTACAGATTGTATTAAATCAAATTGTAAAGAAAGAAATGTAAATATTTACTATTTTTTTACAATAAATGGATTAGTTGTTATCACTAAATTGTTAAATTGAACAATAATAAGAATATTAATTATCGTAATAGCAAATAAAACCAATTTACTATTTGTATAAAATATACATAATATATTAGAAATGGTATTGACGTTTACATTAAAAAAATTTTATTTTTAAGTCACAACAGATAAAATTATAGTTGTGTACCCCTTCTAGATGACCCCTTTTAATGCTATCTGCTTTATCATAATTGACGTAAATAGTCTAAATTTTGTCATATTTCGAAACTTGACCAGCAAAATAATGTTTAGTGCGTATTCATAATTCTGATATTTATCGAATAATATCATTTTATATCACGGAAGTTTGTTAAATAAATAAAATTTCCTTCGAAGGAGAATAATAATTTATGGTTTATAAATGCAGTTATCCTCGGTAACTCAAAATTTGTTTGAAAAATATTACTTAAAACACATGGTTAGCTGAATCTATGTTTCTATGTCCGAATTGCATGAATCGGTTTGTAATGTATCTCTTTCTGCACTAGTGTTACAATATGCTATTAATTTACTAAGTAGTAAATAATTTACTTCAGATCAATTTTTGAATTTTTTTTGAACCTACAATTTATTTCGTCAATTGGTGGTTGCTAATCAAATGAGCAATCCACCACTTGTGACATATTATTTACCTAGCAATTAATAATCTATTTAACTCCCTAGTTGTATAATCTAGTATTACCGATAGTAACTAATATCGTCGGGAGCATTATAAAAACAATTTATAAGAAATTTTTAATTAAGAGGATAGACATTAAAGATTAATCAGAATACTTCATTAAATTACATTACATGATTTTTATCTATTCATCAGATAATTCAATTCAGACAACTTTTTAAGGATATATACTTACTATGAAGTACATCTAGAAAACATTTATTGTATTCCATACGTTCTTAAGTGAATATTAAAGTATAAATAACAGCATTAATCTATTTTGATTATCGATCCAAAAATAAAGATAAAATCTGGATAGTAAAAACAAGTAATGTGGCCCAATAGTGTTGCCTGTTGAAAAACATAAAAGTGAAAGATGCCAAGGCAAGTGTACAGGGTGGGCCAATTTCGATAGTTCTTATGGGAAACTCGGTAACTATAAGAGATATGGAAAAACGGATGGCGCATCCTCGATCTCTTTTTTCGAGAAAAGCTCAATGGTCAAAACCAGAATTCGCTATCTTTTTTTGTTTTCGAGTTATAGCCAAAAGTTCGAATTTTCGACTTTTCGATAAATGTCAATATCTCAGTTATTTTTCAAGATATCAGAAAAATGTTAACACTTTCTTAGGGCACTTTTTTAAGAGCAATGAAATGGGCTAAAGAGATTTTAAATATCTATCTCAGTTTCAGAGTTATAATATAAAGTTGTGTTTTTTTAAATGGAAACCATAGTTGAAAATAATATTTTTAAATAGCCTTTTTTATCCTCTTTTCAACGATATATCACATGATACATAACAACAACAAATATATTATAAAATTATAGAAAACTGAAAAATTAATTTTAATAATTATAAAAAAATTAATTAATTTATTATAATAATAACATTTTTAGCAAATAACAATAAAAATTAAAGATATAAAAATATAAAACACTTTCAAAATTTAAAGTAAATATTCAAACTGAAGTCCGTTGTTTTCAACACATAAGTTACACCTCTTCCTAACACTTTGAATTGCATTGTGTATGTGGATATTTGATATCGAATTGATACATTCTGTAAACTTTTGTTTTAATTCGTCAATGTTGTTACTTTTATTTTTATATAAACTGTTTTTAAGAAAACCCCAAAAAAAGAAGTCTAGGGGTGTTAAATCAGGAGAACGCGGTGGCCACTTTACCGGACCGTTGGTTCCTAGCCAATTGTTTCCAAAATTGTTATTTAATAATTCTTTAACAATTCTGGCATTATGAGGTGGTGCACCATCTTGTTGGAAAAATAAGTCTTTTCTTTCAAGCAAGGGTAGATTATCCAAATACTCTTCAATAATATTTTGGTTTAAGAGTTCATAGTATCGTTGGCCATTTAGATTTTCTCCGTAAGTATAATATGCTAAAACACGATTGCCAAGTAGGGCACACCACACACTAAAACCGAACCGTCCTTGCATTTGGACGTCGACGGTACGGTGAGGATTCACATCAGACCAATAGTGTTCATTGTGCCTGTTAAAAATTCCAGCACTGCTAATATAGGCTTCATCTGTCCAAATAATATGATCTGAAAAATGTTCATCTTGTTGGAGTTTTAGCGAATACCAATTACAAAATTCCAATCGTCTCTGACTATCTGCTGGTTGTAGGTAATGTTTTTTTCGGATTATAAATGGCCTAAATTTTTGTTTTTTTAATATGCGCAAAGTTTTACGTCTTGATATTCCAGATTCAGCTTCAATTTGACGGCTTGAAATTGAAGGGTTTGCAACTACAGCTGCAATTACATTAATTGTAGTTTCTTCAGCGTCTTCAATATCGTAAGTTTCTGATCTTGGTTTCTTAAAAGTTCCATGATCAATAAGATTTTCTTTTAATCTATTAAAAATTCGGTCCTCTGGTTGTCTTCTTTCTGGATAACGATTGAAATATGTTGCAGAAGCAAGAACAGCATTATTATCACTTTGAATAAAGCATTCCAACATATCATACTTTTCATAGTTTTCAAAAGGCATTTTGCAATAAAATAATATATTATAGTTACTAATAATGAAGATTTGAAAATTTAATGATGGCAACTAAAGAAATATTCGCTTACTGAAAAACAAATAATGTAAATGTTTTAAATGTCAATAATGGTTTGGTTGTGTTTTGTTTTAACCAAATTATGTATTAAAAACAATAGACTACGGTGTGATCTTTACTTAAAATTTTATTAGAGTTTAAAATTTTTATTGTTTTTTACTAAAAATGTTATTATTATAATTATTTTTTCAGTCTTCTATAATTTTATAATTTATTTGTTGTTGTTATGTATCATGTGATATATCGTTGAAAAGAAGATAAAAAAGGCTATTTAAAAATATTATTTTCAACTATGGTTTCCATTTAAAAAAACACAACTTTATATTATAACTCTGAAACTGAGATAGATATTTAAAATCTCTTAAGCCCATTTTATTGATCTTAAAAAAGTGCCCGAAGAAAGTGTTAACATTTTTTTGATAACTTGAAAAACAACCGAGATATCGACATTTATCGAAAAGTCGAAAATTCGAATTTTTGGCTATAACTCCAAAACAAAAAAAGATAGCGAATTCTGGTTTTCGCCATTAAGCTTTTCTCGAAAAAAGAGATCGAGGATGCGCCATCCGTTTTTTCATATCTCTTATAGTTACCGAGTTCCCCATAAGAACTATCGAAATTGGCCCACCCTGTACAATTTTTTGGCTCCTCGTTGTTTGCTTTGCACACTAAATTATTTGTTTATTTAAATTTTGGTTTGGAGTTCACGCAAAAAAATATTGCAAAGAACTGAGGAACTGAAAAAGCTTACAATTACAAATACTAGTAGTTGCACTGTGAAAATAAAATATTTTTTTTGTTCAGAAAAAAAAATTTGTTGATTTAACAAATTATTCCAACAAAAAATTTGTTGTTTCAACAAATAATTTTTTCTGGATAGAAAAATTTTGTGTGTGTTGTATAAAATTTGTTAGAGCAACAAATACGCAATTGAGCTTTGAATTTTGATATTTAATTGTATATATTTGTATATTAAAATATAGATTTTTATATACACTTTATAATTGGCTATTGTTTTATTTAAGAAACAAGGTTATTTATTACTTAAATTACAAATCAAAATATTTTATATGATAAATATTTATTGTATTAGCACAAAGGTACAATGCGCCAATAGAATAGTCGAATAATCTATGGTTCGGTGCGTTGTTAATAATTTAATCTACCGAATATTTGTGTCACGCACATTGGATAAGTGTCCGTATCAACAAATTAGTCATGGTGGGTCTGATAAGATAATTTTCAAAAAATTTATTTTTGTAATTTAATTTATTTTCGACTGTCAATTCAACCTCACTTGTCTTTTGTGATTGGTTAATTTTGCAAAACGACGCGTGTGGAAAAATTTACAATCAACTTAAACTAGCGAAATAATTTTTTTTAATTTTTAGAAAGTTATGAAATCATTAGATAATTGTTTTTATAACAAGATTAATAAATTCTTTTTATCGCTATCAATTTATTTAGTGTCATTGTTTTGCGTAAAGAAACATGTTTATGTCTGGCCCCCTCACAAAAGGCAACCTTGTGTTACTTTAAGCCGACCCTGCTTATCGATATATTTTTTTACCAATGATGGTACTTAGATGTTCCCTACAAAAAATTATATCAATTATATCTATTATTTATTATAACAAGGAATTGTTATATTTTGTATACATTTAAAAAAAAATTAAAATAAATAAAATAAAAGATTTAATATTATTAAAATCAAACCAAAAATCAAAATCTCGAATAAATCAATGTTTCAGCTCCTCATTATCTCTCTACTGATTTATAATTATACAGTACAAAACATTTTTATTTGCTTAAGGGGAGACTCGGGTTTCCGAGTTGTAAAATTCGATTTTTAGACAAACCTGATAAAAATTCTAATTGTTTTTTGGTACAGAGCGCAATTAAGACTTACTAACTCATATTTGTTTTTTTTACAGATTTAGAATGGCCGATGCAAGTGTTGCACCAGTTGCTTCGAAAGAATCTAAACGCAATGGTTCATTGCAGATGCAACAGAGTAGCAGTTTTTTCTCATTGTTGAGTAGTTTACTTGTTATTATAAGTACAGCTTTAATTATTTTTGCTGCTGCCCGAAACAGTATCACATGGTGGGTAATTTACTTGGAAATTTTAGCTAAATGATAATCTACTTTAACTTTTAGGGCATGTCAGAGCTTTTGGGGTATTTCTGGCGACTTTTGGCAGGCGCAATGGCTTAAGTGTTTACATTATATTGGCGAGGATCCATTTGTTCTATGGGTATTTTATCCCTTAATTATAACTTTCGTTGCTTATTGGGTTCTTGGCGGAATTTATACTTTATTGGATATTACAAACAAACCAGATGCTTTAAGAAGATATAAAATTCAGCCTGGCACAAATGAACCCGTCGACAACAAGAGACTTTTGAAGGTACCCAAAAATTCAGAAATAATATTCTGTTACTGATACGTAAATTTGTATTTACAGGCAATTGCATTGGTAGTAACTAACCAAACGATAGTTACTTTTCCATGCACTTACCTCAGTTATTACGCAATTCAATGGCGTGGTTATCAACCGATCAGAGAGTTGCCCACCTTTCACTGGGTATTGTTTGAAATGGGAAGCTTGATTTTGATAGAAGAGATTTGCTTTTACTACTCACACAGATTATTACACAGCAAACATTTATATAAATACATTCACAAGAAACATCATGAATGGACAGCTCCAATTGCCGTCATTGCAGAATATGCACACCCAATCGAACATATTTTCTCAAACTTGGTACCTCCATTTTTGGGAATCCTTATTCTTGGTACTCATGTAGCTACAGCTTATTTGTGGCTTATTCTGGTTATATTTTCAACTTTGCATACACACAGTGGTTACCATTTACCTCTGCTACCGTCACCAGAATTTCATGATTTTCACCATCTCAAGTAAGTATTTTAAACATTAATTGACAATAATATCCACTAACTGAAATTTAATTGTATCCATTATAGATTCAATCAATGTTTTGGGGTTATTGGATTGTTGGATCGATTTCATGGAACGGATGCGAAATTTAGGATGACCCCTTCTTTTACCCGACACGTAGCATTGTTTACTCTGTCATCAGCAAGAGAATTATATCCAGATCATAAGATTGATCAAAATGTGAATAAATCGGAATAACAGTATTTTAAAATTACCAAAGAAAATAAAACATAATATTGTTAATCATTGAAACAATTTTGATATTTGTCACTTATGTATTTTTGTGATTGTGCGTGATTTTTAAGGATTGTGGTTCTTTTAGGAACTGTTTTTCACATCAATCATCAAAGTATTAGAGGAATTCTAGATTAAAATAAATAATACAGCAGTGGTAAGAAGGGATTTGTATTAGTTGTAGATGCCTGAATGTGTTTTTATTATCATAAAATTATTATTTAATATTTCAGAAATTTGTATGCAAAAATCATCTGTAATCATCTATCATTTTATTCTGCAGATTGTTTATATCGACATACATTTTTATTTGTTTAATTTTATTGTTTGTTTATACATGATTTTAATAAACGTTCTTCTACCTGGATTTATTAAATTTTATACTCCTTCGCTGTCGCCAAAATTAAATTTTTATTGGGGCACCCAGAATTTTTTTTTCTTCTTTATTTATTGTTTTGTATATATTTACGGCCGAACTAGATCCAACATTTATTCCTCACATTGAGTATTTTTTCAATCAAAAATCCTTAGTTTTAGTATAGTAATTTAATTATAATTTTAATATTAATTTCGAAGATTAAACATTTGTATGTAAAAGTAATTAATTTTTAATCTCTATAGTAGAACTCCATTGCTCCGAATTACAGAAGTTCGTATGTACGTAACAATACGAAGACTTTGGTGACCTCTGAGAATGACAATATCTTTGATAGTAACTTAATTTTTTCCACCATTTATATTAAACGGGTTGTACTGGGGTTTACTCCACACTGGTAAACAATTCTTTTGGAGACTTAAACGTAGTTGTTATCACATGTCGTGTGTATAAAATCGATTTTCGAAACCTCATATTTGTTCCATGAATGTAGTCGAATATGCCAAGCGGTCCAAAACATTCAATAAAGCTTAAACAAAAATATTATTAGTACGATAAAATATACAATTCCGGGGATAAAGGACTCACTTTACAGCCCGATTTGCGGGTGTAAAGTGGCACTTTTTTGCCTTAGGGTAAAAAGAAGTCAGTGCCGGGCAAAAAAGAAGAAGAAGAAAGAAGCAAAGAAAGTGCCGTGCAAACAAACCTTGACCCTCGGCCAAAAAGGGTTACTTTCTTGCTTTGGTGCATAATGTAACATTTTTAAACATTGTTTTTGTAATTTCAAAAATGTTTCTTGTACTTTGAAAAAAAAATCGATTGTTATGTTATTTAAAGTTATGTTATTTGAGCATATCAAAGTGAACTGTCGATTAAGCAGTACTGTAATTCAGTTTACTCAAAGAAGCGGTAATTTTTTTCCCTTAATCAGGGTTGAATGATGAAACACGGGTTTTGGTTATGGTCGATCTTTTAAGAGCTATTCCTTCAAAAGTAGGAAGGGATTTCTTTAAATAGGTTTAGGTCCAACTTCTACGCTTCTTTCCTTCAAAAGTACGATAGAAAACCATTAAATATTTTAAAAGAGCAAAATTTAAGCTTTCTTATGAGGTAATAAAATCGGTCCAACGGTTACTCACAATTTAATTTTGAAAATCGACTTTTTATGGAAATTTTACAAGTTTGTAATAATTCATATTGGGGCGGTTTTCCCAATCCCTGACATCTCGGATCCCTAACATTCCGATTACGTCATCTTCGAGTTCTGTGTGCCCCGAAAGATTTTTTTTAATAAAAGCGCAACCACGGCAAATCTCGGATCCATCACCTTTGAAATTGTAATTTTCGAATTTTGTTATTTTCGAAAAACTACTGGATATTCCACAAATTTTATTTTTTATATCTACTATATAGACCATTACTTACGACCCAGTGCAACAATTTCAGCGAAATTGAAGCTCTTAAAAAATCGACAGTCTAACAACATAAAACTACTACTTCAAAAGCAAAAAAAACTCAAATTGGATGAAGAAAAACTAATTACATGATGTAATAAATCGACATTGCACTTTAAACTCCGCTGATCAAATATATGATTTAAACACTTTATAATGAAGGTTTTGGCCAGATATACCTTAAATCACTGTGGAATGTAATAAACACCATTCCACATGATGCAGCTTAAAATTTCAACATTATTCATACTTGATTACGCTTTTTTGCGTTAATATTTGTTACAAATATTTTAAATTTTAATTGTCCTCGATGGGTCCGAATGTCATTTCATCATTAATTGATTGATTATTTTTATAATTAATTAATAATTAATATAGGATATATGATGAAATAGCAAGGGTTAGAAGGAACTCGGTCCACTCAAAAATAACTTACTTATTCAAATTTATGTATAATTAATACATTTGGAAAAATTGTAATAATTAACAGATCTATAAATTTTCGACAGTTTCACCTTAAGACTTAAGAAGAAGAAAACCGGTTAGAATATAACTCAAATTCCAATTTTAAATCTATGAATGTTGAAATTTGATAATATCCAAAGACAACGGCATGTGGATTATTATTAAGTTTAAGAAAATTTTATGAGATCTACGACTTACCTAGCATGATGAAAATCGTGAGCTTCAGGTGACGGTAAGAATGGAAAATGATAACCAGAATGTGTATGCAAAACAATAATTATTGCACCTGTATACCAGATTAATGCGGTCAGTACATGCGATCTAATTAACACGATGCTGAAAAGTGCTGAAAATAAATTGCTTACTGCATGTTCTATTGGATGAGTATAAAAAGCTGTAATTGCAACAGGACTTGTCCATTCGTGATGCAATTTATGAATTCTGCTATAAAATAGTCTACTATGAAACATTCTGAAATAGAGATGTACTATTTAATTAAAACCTAAAAGTACTACAGTGAATTTATTACCTGTGTGTGTAATACAAACCCATTTCGTGAACGAAAGTATGCACAGTAAGCTCAAAAACTATACATGGTAGTGTTGGTAATGCTCGTATATCAGGATAACCACGCCATTTTAAAATGCTATACACTGATCTTAAAGCGAAGTAATTTACAATGCACAAATTAAACAAATTAACCAAAATCAACTAAAATGTAAAGAAAAGATTATTTTAAAATCATTTAAATAATAAACATACTTTTGGTAATTTCGCTTTATCGAGAGGTTCATTAGTTCCATCTTGTATTTTGTATTTCTTTATAAAACTCGGTTTTCCGGTAAGATCCATATAAGTGTAAATAAATCCCGTCGCACAATATAAAACAAATACGTAGGAAAAAGGTAAAATAGTCCAATGAATAAATGGGTCGTCCCCTATTATGTCTAATAAATTTTCCCATCTTGCTTGAAAAAAATATTCTAGATCAAGCCAAATATTTTTCATAACACTAAAATTAATCAAATTAATGTTTTATTTACAGTTAAACCTTCCTACCGCGATTAATAACGAGACTCAATACATTAATTAGTTAACGCGTTATTCGAAACCTTCCGCGTAATAGAAAGGTTGACTTGGATCCTCCCTTACTTCCATCAAAAGATATACAACTGGTTGGTTGGTAAATCGGTGAATCACAAAGACTTGGAATATCAACTAAAGACCATTATTTGACTTGCAGTAAATTAAGGGTTTCACTTGTAAACATCTTCCTCCTCTCCTGCCATGGAATAATTCATTTTTGTTTTTTTACAACATTCAATATCTTATGAAGTAAATCCTCTTATAACGCGATCAATTCATACCGCGTTATAAGAAACCCGGAATTCTTCGAAACCCTTCCGCGTAATACGAAAACTTCAACCGCGTTATATGAAAATCGCGTAATAGGAAGGGCTGTTGTGCCAGTTATTAAAAGAAAACTTACCATGGATAAGTTACGTTAAACATTTTCACGATGTACATATACAGCAGTATACTGTCGTATTATTTATTTGTTTATCTAAAAATTGCTAGCTTGGAATACCTCTTAACATAAATGAATAAGAAATTTATATAATTCTGATATAAACTTGAATTTTATTACCACTTAGCATTTAATTAGTTGCTGTATGCAAATTAAGTTGTGCACCCGGAAGACATATTTTAACTCAAAAAATTTTTCCCGGATCGTCTTAAAACAGGTTAGGTGTCCTCCTTTTACATTTACTAATTAAATATTAATAGTTTCGGTAAATCGGCATCGGTAATTCTGTGTCTGCCACTTTTCCTTGATTGTGTTTATTTTTATTTATTAAAAATAAGTTCAACTATAAAACTTAATTAAATATTAAATTTTTTTTTTATTTAATTTAATTTAAGTGCTTTAATTGCGATCAAATGAATAGTTTTAAGATCGAGTTTTTGAGAAATTGTAAGGAAAACGTTAATATTAAGAGAAATATTCAAGTTATACAAAATAAAAACTAAGTTTGAATTCCATTGAGAAAAGTCATAATATTGAAGATTGGTAATTCATCGAATTATTGCCGTACATTCGGGTATAATTAAATCAAGAATATTTACCCAACAGGAAGAGAACTAAAAAAAAATTTTTTTTGATCACTAAAAAATTGAGCGTTATGATGGCTTAGAAATTCTTCACTCAACAAAACTACAACATAGTGGTGGTCTGTGTCGTTCGTACAACGGGAAGTAAAAGACTGGTTTATAAGTAACATTTATTTTTGATATTGGAATATCTTGGGCGATTTTTTTGTGGCGACTTTAATTTTGTATTGAATTGAAGCTATAGAACGCGAAATTAGTATTAGTATTATATCAATATAGTAGCTTCTGTGATTTTCACAATTTTTATTTTAAAATAGGATCAAAAATAACACTTTCCTCAAGTATAATTTTCTATTATTGTCGACTATAGTTTCGACTGGGTCCAGTCTTCATCGGTACAATCCTAATAAAATATTATAATATATTATTTAAATTTGTTCATAAACTTTAAAAAATATTGAGAAAATTTCATAGGTGGGTGTATAATTTAAATTTTGTTGTTCGTTAGGGCAAAGGCATTCTTGTTGTTTTTGGGTCTTTTTAATTTCTAACATCTCTAGGAGATCTAGTTTTCTTCCTTTCTTTGGCTATGGATCAGTTCCACTTTTTATTTTAAACACCATTTTTTTATGCGGCATAAGTTTTTTCGTACAAATATTTCGCCTTGCTTGGAAGAAACGATTCTTTATCTTTTGACGCTATTTCCGCGATTTCTTTCATTATTTTATTACACCCAGAAATGTATTCTTCTTCTTCTTCAGGTGCGAGCCCCTACGGAGTTTGGCAATGCGTAGAATTGTTTTGTTCTACATCCAATAAGTCGTATTCCGAGATAAATCGAAATGAAATTAAAACATTAAAATAGCGAAGGCCTATTAAGATTTTTTAAATTTAAGATATAGATTATCTTGAATATATAACAGAAGTCTATTTTACCTCAAAAGCAACTTTGCTGACTAATTAATTTACTGTCAAATTAATTAATTACATTTGGATATAGAACAAAATTTGAAATTTTGTTATTTTAAGTTTAATTTTTCTGGATATAAAACAAAATATATGGATAATTATGAGGTGTAATAATAATTTTTCCCACATTCTACTGGAAGTCAATAAATTTATTAGAAATGAAATAAAACGTTTTATAATGGTTATATTTACATAACATAAATAATTTTTTTTGATACTAACAAAAACTTATTCTAAATTAAATCGATTAGCTAATAAACATAAACCTATTACTTAACTATACTATTATAATAACTATACTACTATAAACTATACTTATTTATTTTTTTTTATTGTTTATAATAATGTTACTGTAAAATTTTTTATCAATTTCAGGCATGCATGGTAACATTGATTTAAAATCTTTGATTTTCTCTGCACTTAATTTTACTTCGTTTCGTAATAAGCTAATTTTTGGAAGAGATTTTATTTGCGGTTCCGTATTTTTTCTGATATATCGATTCTTTACTAAGCATACTTCTTGTATGGTAGCTTTATCAAATGTACAATTAAAACTTATTTTTAACAATTCTGTCTTTTTATAAATGATATGTTTTAATTTCGTATAAGGAATACTTGAGAAGTTAAAATTTTTAGCCGATGATTGGTAATTCCAAAAATCTTGGGTGTTATTTAATTGCATGACTTTAAGTTTAATCTTAGAGGATTTTATATTAATTAAAACTCGTAATAAACTAACAGGGCTGTATATCTCTAAATCTCGAATATTTCGTTCAATAGAACTGTGGACAGCATCTATCTCTTGTAAATTGCTGTGCCCAGCTTCAGCAAACTTTTGTTCAATTTGTTGAACACTTTTACTTGCATCAGAATTTAGAAAATCTAGCAAAGCCAAAGATGTTATAGAATTTTTATTTTGTGGTACACACGAATCCGACCATAAAATTAACTTCTTTAAGGAAATATTGTCTTTTACAATTTCCTTTAATATTTTAATCAGAGCACTAGCGATGTTATTTCCAGCTCTTCCAGCAATATTTTCATTCCATAAACTGCAATATGTAACGCCATTAGCACTACAGTGGGCTGTTAAATTATAACAGTTAAATTTGCGTTTATAGAAAAAGCTAGATGTGTTTGCTTTTGGTAAAGCAAATACATTTTGAAGATCATAAGTAATGATAGCAACATTACAATCACTCTGACTTTTATCTAACTTTTTTTCAGATCTACTAGCTTCTTTGCCAGCAAGGTGATTTTCGTTATTTAAAATTTGTATCGCTGTAGGATTTTGAATTAAATGAAATATAACGCACTTATCGCACTGGTCTTTTTTTGGCTTATAAAATGCAAAATTAAATTCAGTGTTAAAAATCTCAGAATATACATGGAATTTTACAGGATCTCTCTCAACCATTTGTTTGTATAAATTATACATTTTCCTAATGCTCAGTCCGGATTCCAAATACTTTTTTTCTGTATTAGCTCTACAGTAGTGGGATTCTACTGTAGGGAAACTACGTATGTGATTTCTAACTATTTCTCGATTTTCATCTGACGTAAATTTTTTCCTATGTTTTCCTACAATAGGAGATCGAGGGACGTTTGTTACTGCATTTTCAATCGCCTTAAAGTGATAATAAATTTTTTGTTGGCTTATAGATAACGTATTTAAAAAAAATATTTTACAAACTCTAATTTCGCTGTTATTCATTTCCAAAAAATAAATGAAACTATACTTCTTTTTAGATGTTTCAGCAGTTGTTCGTTTTCGTGCTGCAATAATTTTTTTGACATATTTACTAAAGAAAAAATGTTTTTTTGATTGTGAAAGATCCCAAAACTGCTGATTTATTAAAATTCTATCATTTTCAGAAAAATTTGTTGAACAATGAAAACAGCATTTATTTGAACAACCTGGTTTGATAACTTTTTTATGATGTACCCTACCTTTAACATCTACGTACTCTTTGCCTGCTGCTCTAAGTCGTTTTCTAGTACTTGATTTCCAATTTTCTGGGTTTCTTTTCTTTTTCCTTGTTAAATTTCGCTCTGTCTCAATTAAAATTTCGCCAGTTTTATTTTCTGTGTCTTTTGTTTTCGTCATTGAAGTTGCAGATTTCACTTCATCTGTATCACAAACAATAAAATCTGGATCTTCACCGGAGTCATCCACTTTGACATCAACATATTTTGAAGTAGAAGGTAATGCATCGTCCTCTTCACTTTCGGTTTCCACCTCGACATCAACGTATTTTGAAGTAGAAGGCAATACATCGCCCATTATATCATCCACCATACTAAAATATTATATTTTTAATTTAACTTAATTTGTTTTTCTTTATTGTCGTCTTACCTTAAAAGTTCTTCCTGTAAATCAGGACACGGTGATTCTAAATCCATGTTACTGAAACGATGTCACTAACTTGACTACTAAATAAAATTGTTAACACTCACTTTAAACAAAACCGATAACATTATAAAAGCAAGCAAAAGAGAAGCACTATTTGCAGCTTTACGTTAGGAATCCCTTAGCTAATCAAAAACAGTTGAATAAAGCATTCAAGCGCTTTCTGAAAATAGTTTGGATATAGAATAACTTTTCATTTCTTTAATCATGGGATATAGAACAAAACCATTAATATAACGATAGTACAAACAAATTTTGCATTATATTGTCCCTTATTGGATATAGAACAAATCACACGCTGAAAAATCATACTTGGGCTTTAAATATTGACTTTTTTATTGCTGATATAGAACAAGGCGATTCTTATTAGTCAGTATATAAGCCTAACTAAAATTTTAAAAAAATGGATATAGAACAAAACAATTCTACGCTGACGAATTATTAAAATTTTATACAGTGGCTGACAGAAAAAAGCGTACAATCCTATGTTGCAAATCTTTAAATTGAAAAATAAATTTTGCCGTGGATGCATTGCCGTTCAAATTCAGACTATAACTTAATCTCCGATATACAAATCAGCATAGAACGAAAATCTACCTGGTGGCAATGGTTAACTTTAGATCACCAAGGCAAGTGTAACCAAATATCAGTTACATATATATTTTACAAAGAAATTGATCATTTTAATTTTAGGATACACTTTGAATACTTAACCTTCACCGGGAACAAGTGGATAATCATAAGGCCTATCGTAAATACTGCAACATGATTGTGGCAAAATTAATCGCCAAATTTCGATGGAACTCGAAGTGCCAAAGAGCAGTCGATTACATTGTAAGAAAATTCAAGAGAGGTAAAACACGAGAAACAAAATACGTACTGGACGACCCAAAGTCACAACTTCTTCAGATGTTCTGTGGCAGTGAGTCACAGAACACCAAAATGGACAATTTGAAGTGTCCATAGAGAAAGGTTGTGTGGAGTGATGAGTCGAAGTTGGATGTTTTTATTACGAAGCTAAGAGTTTTCTTCCACTGGTCAGCAGTTAAAATCGTTAAATATAATGCCGAAACATTCTGAAGCTGTAAAGCTGAAAAATAGGAACAAAATTTAAAAAGAATTTTAAAATATTCATGCTTTTCTAATTTATTTGTAATCTTATAAATGTTAATTTTTACATGGGGAAATACTTATAGACGGTAGTGTACATTGTATAAATTGTAAAAAAATAAACAACAGGTGGTGCTAACATAGATTACTTCTTATCCGGATGTAATTCTTTCGGAGGCGTAAGTGTTACTGTTACGTAATGTCTCGAGTAAGCTACATGTTCTCGAAACTTTTTATCTGTTCCATGAATACGATCAAATAAACCAAATGCTCCATAACATTCAATGAAACTGAAAATAAAAGTTAATTGGTTTGTTTCAAGCTTTTCATATGGCCAACACCAACTTACCTTACATGATGAAAATCATGTGATTCGGGTGAAGGCAAAAACGGAAAGTGATATCCCGAATGCGTATGAAGAACAACTATAATTGCTACCGAAAGCCACAATACAGCGGTAATCATATGAGTACCACATAAGGCAAAACTAAAAAGTGGTGGAGTTAAATTGCTGACTATATACTCTAGTGGATGAACGTAAAATGCAGTCATAGCTACTGGACTCGTCCATTCGTGGTGCAACTTATGAAATCTTTTATAAAATAGTTTACTGTGAAACATTCTGAAAAAAATACACAAAATTAATAAAATTACTTAGATAATTATAGCAAAATCTATAAAATAAAATTACCTATGCGCATAATATAGTCCCATTTCTTGAATAAAAGAATGAATAACCATTTCAATTGCTACTCGTTGAAAAGTTGGAAGTTCCCGTGTATTTGGATAACCGCGCCATTGCATAACACTATACATGACTCTTGATACTATAAATGCAACAATTCCCAAGTTGAATAAATTAACTAAAAACACCTAAAACAATAAAAGCAATTTTTAAATTTAATTATAATTAGCCGTAAAAGAAAATGCAAAATAAATAAACTACAAAGTAAGCATATTTCTAAATGTAAGACGGGATCCACTAATGCCCGGTTTCTTTACTAAAGTTAACCGCGCGGTCACTTTAAATAGCTGTTCCAGATATAGTACACGATTACGAGTTCTTTTATAAAATTAAAATATTGTGAAGAAACTAAATTAATGAAGAAATCGGACATAAGCCAGATTGAATGAATTCAGCAGACTAAAACTATTAAAATTTGTTTCGTCTTACTTTCGGTAATTTTTTCATGTCGAGTGGTTCATTAATCCCTTCTTGAATTTTATATTTTTTTATGAAACTAGGCTTTCCAGTAACATCCATAATTGTATAAATAATTCCAACTACGAAGTATAATATACCAGTAAATACTGGAGGCACAATAGCCCAGTGTATAAACGGATCGTCACCGATCATATCCATCACTTGATACCATTGATTTTGAAGAACAGCTCCTGAGCCAAACCAAATGGATTTTAAAATACTGTAAATAGAAACGTCAAACTTGTAAATTCGAATAATTCATGTTGAGAACCTATTTTTGCAGGTAATAATAAACTTTATGGACACGTTGAATAATTTAAAATTTGTATTGCGTAAATTGAAATTGAAATCAAATTATTTTCAGTTTCAAAGTTAAAATTTCAAATTTTTAAATCAAGGCTACTAATATTATATTTATCAGTGTGTCATTTTATTGCAGAAAAGCAGTAATCTAGAAAAGATTAATTTCAATGATTAACCCTATGATCGGGTGTCAGGTCGGTCACCCAGGAGAATGATTATAGAACAATGAAGAAAAGATAAAAAATGTATTAAGAAATTCATGTTTTGTATTCAACATAGTTTAACTAATTTTTTATGTTCAACACCGACAAAAACTTATAAAAACAATAGTTTGTATTTTTAGGTTTGAATTTGAATTTTCAATTCAATTCCCAAGTTCAAAGACGAGACCTTCCAGTTACTATAGTTGCGTATATAAGAGCTGAAAAAAAATTAAAACACTTCCTATTTTTTGCGTTTTAAGTTTATTATTGCATTAATTAATGTTTATATAGTTGAATCCTCTTAAAGAAATATAATAATGAATCAGTTCCAAAGAACAAGTCTAAAATTAATCACGTATAGTTGTAACAAAGTATACAACCTTTGGTTGTAACGTCCATTTTTGTCCCTTGCCACGCATATATTTACAAAGTGTCTTATTTAATTTTAAATTGTCCAGGGTGGAATGAAGATCATAAGTATAAAAATTATTATTACTTGGTAAACGGTTGTTCTACCATAAGCAAAAGGCTTCCTATCATTAGAGTGGCAATAGCCAATTTGCTTGGTAAATGTGAAGTTTTCGCATGGTCATGGGCTGTAGCCATTTTGACTATCTCGTTGTCTTAATCCAATCTGAAAAATAAAGTTAGTTAGAAAATAAAGTAATAAATTAATAATTAGCAGTTTGTAGCACTAATTTGATTGAAAATATTGTAAATTGAGGGGCCTAGAAGTAAAAGGGTTCAAGTGACTTTTTTAAACAATGCAGAATGAAAGGGTATCCTAACTTGGAGGTAAGTTTTCGCTTTTAAATAACACTAAGACAATAATTCAGTTTTCAAAACTTATTCCTGGAATTTTGAATTTCAAATTAACTTTATAGCCATTTATTTGAGAACTACTGAAAATGCACTTGAATCCTTTTACTTCAATTGTTTTTTATTTTTTGCAGATCTTTAAGTTCTGAACACGATGATCTCAAAAATGTAAAAGAAAGTTGAACGTCGCGAGAGCCAATCATCGATCGACTTGGCTCTACGACTTCATGTCTCACAACCTTGGTCTATAATGTACTATTTGGATATCAACCCATACTTATTTGCTTTGCTTGTTTTGCTCTACGCTCGATCAATTTTTAGCAGCGGAGTACTGATATCCTGTTTTAAAGTTCCCTATTGGCTCGAAAGTTTAAAATTTTTATGAAAATTGCAATCAAATTTCGAATTTCGAGTGACTGATTATTTGCAATTATTAGTACAATATTTGAGGACAAATTCCAACACGATGATAATTATACGTAACTTTTTTATTAATTAAAATTTTATAACAATAAAATAATCAGAAATGAAATTCCCGTGACCTTAAGTTCGTTAATCGATTATCTTTTTTATTTAATTTTAATTTCGCACTTATGGGAAGAAAAATACATTTCGTGTATTTATTTATCCAAAATTTATAATAATACTGCTGTTTGCTAAAAAGTGTCAAGATGAAATATTCAATATTTTTTATCAGAATGTTGCACAATAATTTCTTCTTAAAATTTTGTTATTCTTTAGTACTAATTAGTTTATTTATCATTACGCGATTTCTACAAATTGATAACATGCTCAATAATTTTATGATTATTAAAATTGTAAAATAATTGCATTGTAGGTGACAATTATTTGTTGGAGAATTTTGTTGATTTCGTTAGGCTTTATCCTTGAAATATCTTTCGAAAGAAGCTTATTTAAATAGTTAGTACTATACTTAATATACCAATAGTACTACACCAATGCTCTACGAATTTAAAAATTTTCTATTGAAAAATCCATTTCAAATCGTGCAGGCTGGGTGGAATTTTAGAATTCGTTTTCGCGGAAATATTGTATTGTGAAATATTTTTTTTGTGCCGTATATTTTTATTTAATACGAAATCTTGTCTTGTTTTCTTGTAGTAACACTCCTGTTTAACAGATCACGACGAAAACATTATTCGTTCGTTTTTCATTTTTATTACACGTATTCATCACATCGTTGCATTCTTATAAATGCGAAAACTTATTACTTGATATGACCGACACAGAAATTTGTTTTTTATTTTTTGCAGATCTTGACGTTTTTCTTTTTTTACTTTTTTTGAAAATGTGTGTAAGTGTTGGTGTATTTGTGTATAAATTCTTAAATGGTGGATAAATTCTGTAGTTCAGTTCTTTAGAAGATGGTGCGCCTGATCTTAATAATTATGAATGCCACAATGGCATATTCACATGTTGCCACAAACATTACGGGGCGTGTAATGGTGTGTGTGTGTGTGTATGTCTGTGAACGCGATAGCATTCAAACGAAAGAACGAAATCACTCCAAATTTTAAATTTTAATTTTAATCTGTTTGAAACAAATCCTATTGAAAATTAATTAAATCGTATAGAGGGAACGGGGGTGTATTGAACCGATAAGACATAATCCATCATAACTTCGAAACGCAATGAAGTTAATACAAGTTTATTATGACATAAAATTTCGCTATCAAAGTTTCTACAACTTCTGTAGTATAATTTTTTTCTGAAATAAAACTAAAAATCAAAAAAAAGTTTTTTTCTAAAATTTATAAGTTGTCAAATTTTATTTAAACTAGATGAGGTAAGTACAGAAAAATTGATGTTAAGTTTTTAATATCTTTTTATGAAAAATTCAATTTCAATGAAAATTTTTGGGAAGTTGATCAAGACTAACATAAGTTTAACTATTGTCGACGTTTCGCTTAACTTAAGCATATTTAATTAATACGATATATAATATTTAAAAATCTTCAAAGTTTAAATTACACACAAAATTGCAAATATACAATAATTATTAATTCATAACTTACAAAAATATCATCAATGAAATAAATTAAGATGAACGGAAACAGAAATTCATTGTTTTTTTAAATATTGATTGAAATGTTTTTTGCTATTATTACTCTCCTTTGATGAAATTTTGTATTTTGGTATTTGCTAGTCGAGGTAATTTAACGAAGCCGTTAATTTAAAAAATTTATTACCTCCAATCAATTAAAAAATTGGAGGTATGGTAATCGAAAAAAAATTTCAATTTTTTTTTTTTACATTTTCGAGATCACCGTGTCCAGAAACGTAAAGATCTGCAAAAAATAAAAAATAAATTTCTGTGTCGGTCTGTCGGTCGGTCGGGCGGTCGGTCGGTCGGGCGGTCGGTCGGTCGCCAGATTTTGTCCCTCGATTTATTCGTGAACCATCCAACCTATCAGGACCAAATTTGGTATAGTGGTAGGGTTTACGGTAGAAAAGTGAAAATAAGGTTTTCGTCGCGATCTGTCAATCAGGAGTGCCACTACAAGAAAATGATACAAGATTTTTAAAAGCGATTTTGTCTTGTGATAGGTTATTTTAAAGACCTTGAAAAGCTTTATCCAGAATGGGTGAAATTAACTTTCTATCTGTCATCTGTCAAAAATTACAAGCTGTCAAAGTTAAAACTTCAAAAGTAAATAACCCATGAAGTACTGAAGGGATCTCAACCAAATTTGGTATGTAGGAACATTGCCCTCAAAGGACTTCACCGCATATGGAACCCTTTGATAAAAATCAGGAATTTAATATGAAAAAAAATAATTAATTTTTTTTGCGAATACTTAAAAAAAGTCCTTGTCCCTCGATTTTTTTCGGCATTTCTACGTCGATGGCATTCAAACTTTTTGGACGTGTGTCTTGTAGGCTCTAGTGGTGAAAATAAGGTTTTGGCAGAGAAATCTTTGCCAGGACTACCACAATAAAATAAATAAAAAAAAATGAAAATGACATCATATCTCCGGGAATGTATAACCGATTCAGATAAAATTTGGTGTGCTGATGATTGGAGGTATTGCGGCAGAAGTGACGATATTTTTAATAATTGGGAAACAAATTAAAAATTTATACCGATAAAGTTGTCTTTTCTATTTCATTCACTTGATCTCCTTTTCGGGTTTTCTAAATTATATTGGTCAGACTTCACTCAGTTTCTATCTACACAATTTTTAAATCAATTTTAGGCTTCCGCCTGGGAGGAGAAATAAGGACGAGAAGACTGGAAAATATAACAAAATGCAAACTAGTAGTTCATAGGAATATACATTTATCAAAACAGGAAAATAAAAAAAAAAGGAACTTGGTACGGTACTAAACGTATATAACTAAGTGTTTTCTTTAGCCCGACAATTCCAAAAACTAATTTTTTAAATTTTAATACCAAACGAATGGTATTTTTCTAGTCCCAATACAATTTTACATTTTAAATCCTTAAAAATGATAATTAAAATCTTTACTATAAATATGACTCCGTTGTGCATTTGTCTTTCAATTTCGTCTCCTTGATTTATTTGAATTTAATTGTTTAAAATTTTTTACCATTATCCAATTAATTTCTAATTTAATACGATAAAGTTTTTGGATAAAATTAATAAAAATTAATAGCAAATAAACATAATCAGCATTTGGCCTGTTATATGTGCACATAATCAAGTGATAACAAGTATGTGGTACTGATGACGGCTAATGAGCTAGAAACACAGAAATGGGTGATAGTTTCGGTAAGTCGGCATCGGTAGTTCTGTGTCTACCACTCTTCCTTGATTATGTTATTTGCTATTAATTTCTAATTTTTATCTATAAGTTGTATTATCTCCAACTAACTCACATTATAACTTCTGTTTAAATGTTCCTAAATACTAACTACTAGGTAATATTATAATTGCTTATATTATTTTAATCTTAAAATTTAATTTTATATTGGAAAACTTTTTGCTGATGGAAAAATTAATTACCTTATAAAAATATTTATTCGTAATGAAGAAATAGAATCTGATTTTGTTGCATAGAAATCCCAAGAAATATTAAGTCATTGATTATTACTGATTTATAATAACACACATACACACTAATTTAGTGCTTAACAAACTCTACACTCCCTACATCAACACATTTATATATCCGAGAGAACTAAAGTTCTATAATCATAACAAACCAATTTATACTCTAAAAATTCGCTAATACGCTTACGTAGACTTTATATTACAGGAAAATCTTATTGTATTTTAATCAAGCAAATTACAAGACTTAAACAACATAATGTAATTGATACATTAATACAAAAAGTCTGGGTAATATACATAATTAGTGGTGTGATAATCAGATATCAAAAACTTACCTTTGTTAATAAGAAAAAATTTTTTTTATGTATTTCCGCCAAACGCGAAATGCGTAGGTTCTCCAAGAAAGGTCAGTAAAATATTTAAATCTGATATTTATTTATACCACGCCTGAAGTTTCCCAAAGTATTACAAGTGTTAATTACCTATTACCAACACAATGATATCAAATAGTTTACTTCCAATGACGTACGACAAAACATGTCTACTGTTATTTTCTCAACAGAATTACAAAAATTTCTGCATAATTCAGGTTAATCCTTCTTTTGTTATTTAACCTGAAAATCTAAATATGAAATTGAAATTACTTAGAATTTTTTTTTTATTACGTAGTAACCGAAACTTGCATTCCGATTCTCATTTTTGTTTTTACAAAGTTTTCTCTTTCTAGGGCTTCTCATTCCTTTATGACCCGCTATCCTTGCTTTCTTTTCTAGTTTTGTTATGTGTATTTTTGTTTTCTTCGCGCCTCAGTCAACTAACTTAGCGCTCGGCTGTATGAAGTATTTCCACCTCGACACTTAATATACTATTGGACAATTGAACTGTATAAAAATAAAATAAACAATCTTTCCCTTAAACATAGATACGTAATATTATGTACGTTTGGAGAAAATAAAAATTTGATTTAATTTACCTAGCAAAAACCAAAATACTAAATTTCATCAAGGGCAAGTATAATAAGCGCAAAAAGCATTCGAATAAACAGTCAAACTAGTCCATTACATAAAAATAAGTACAAACTATTTTAATTTATGCTATCTATTTTACTACAAAACTTTTTTTATTCTTATGCACGGAATTTTATCTACTTTAAGTTTAAATCACCTATTTTGGGTATATATTTAATATACATAAAACGGCTTTTAAAATTTTATGATTTTTTGGACCAGGGAAAAGTTTGAATTATGTTGTAGAAAACATGAAAAACTTCAAAAAATTTGAAATGATGAGGTTATAACGTTTAAATAACACCTTAAATTATTTTATATTCACCAAAGTATTGTTTACTCTCCAAGCTGTAATTATGGTAATTACAGCATTACATGAAAACGAATTCTTATATAACCCAATTGATTTCTTTTAATGACTAGCTTGTTTAAGAAAAAATTTCATTAAGCTATAAAATGTTTCCGTTCATAGCGTGAATCGGTCTTATTCTTTTACGTAGAACACGGCAACATTCACACCATAAGTCATAAGACTTGAGAGGAAAAATTTAGGTTTCATTGAACCATTTTTCGAAAGAATTCTTTAATTGGCGCTTTAAGTAGCACTTTACTTTCAGCTCTTTTCAAACGCGAATTTATACAATTTTTTTCACTAGTTTTCTTTTAAAATTATCATGATTGATATTATTCTCATTTTTTTAAAACTATTAATTTTGATTAAGAATTATAACTTCTTGATTTTTGAGCTGTTGAATAAGATTAAAAGGTATATTTCAATATTCCGCAAATAATCAAAAAGCGTCCTCTTTAAGGACATACAATTATTTTGTATTCAAGAAGTAATTACAAATGGATGTTATATTGCATAAGGTAAGTTTTTTATTTATTATATATGTTTAATAGTATATTAAACAACAAGTTTAGTTTTTTACTAAACGAATATAGCGAGCGAGTAACTTAAAAGTAGGTATATGAATTTAGTAAACTGCTTAAATTTGCTAATTCAAAAAATTTCATAGTAGGTAGATACCTGTGTAAAATTTCCGTAATCTAGCATCCTGACACGGCTATGTTATTAACAACAGTTAATAATTTTCAATTTTCGATTCGAATTTATTATTCGAATTACATAATATTAATTATTAATAATTAATAAAATAAAAAAATCCCTCGGGAGAGGCTGAACTCCTAGAGGGTGCGTCCCCAGGTGGCGGATAGAGGAATGCTCGGCCTTAGGGCAGGTAGGAGGGAAATTAAAAACCTCCCGCGGACCAAAGCAGCCCGACCGAGACCAGCTTAACAAGCTATCTCGGTTGTATCAATAATGCTCATAGTACTAAGAACGGCTTCGGAATGACGACAACGCAAGGAATAAGGCATAAACGATTTAAGACTGGCGGCACGGTCAGATTAGCGACTTGGAACATTATATCATGGAACACCAGAGATCAGGAAGTGATTACGGAAATGACAGAAAAGAAAATAGACATTTGTGCACTGTCCGAAACAAAGAAAAAGGGCAAAGGAACTCGCGGATATGGCGACTATATCATGATCTACAGTGGAGTTACCAAAGAAAGCCGAGCAAAAGAGGGGGTCACTCTCCTGGTTCACCAAAAGTTCCACGCAAGCATAATTAGTGTTGGCTACATAAACGAGAGAATACTGCGAGTCACTTTGGAATTAAACATAAGCGTGTATGCCCCCGACATTAGTAAACCACGAAATAAAAGAGAGGAATTCTGAGATTCTACAGAATGAAGTCGATTCGATACCACCTACAGAACACGTCATAATAATGGGAGACCTAAACGCTAGAGTGGGAACACAAGTAATATTTGGCGTCAAGCAACGGTTTAATGAACAGACTGAAAACGAAAATGGGGAACTTCTTGTGGATTTTTGCAGTCAAAACAGTATGAGAATCAATAACACCTTCTTCAAACACGACCTAAAATATAAAATAACATGGCAAAATTCGCGTGGCCAAGCGTCTATATTGGACTATATTATAACTAGCCGCAGCATTCTACCAACCGAAATACTGGATGTGAGAACACAAACTCAGCAAATATTGGAAGTATTGGAATATATTGCCCTCCTAAATATAGTACCAAAAAAGAACACTTCGAAGAATTCTACCAGACACTGGGAAACAAATTTATTGCTGGCGGAGACTATAACGCAAAGCACTCGTTATGGGGTTCCAGATTGACTACGCCAAAAAGGAAGGGAACTGGTTTCAACCGGACAACCAACCTACTGGCCATCGGACAAGAAGAAGGTACCAGACGTCAACACTTTTGCATAATAAAAGGTATTGATACTAAAAGAGTCACAACGGAATCATGTCTGGACTTGTCGTCTGACTACTCTCCAGTAATAATAGATTACCTAGAGAACCTAATAAATAAATAAAATACCTAATAAATGGGCAAGAAATTACCAAGAAAAAGCAGAGACATTCGCTAAACATTTAGAAAATGTATTTCAACCATTGCCGTCTATGTCAACAACGAAAGAAGAAGAGAAAATATCCAGCTACCTCGAGGCTCCGTTCGCCTTAGTTTTTCTATTAAGAAGATTAAAGTTCAAGAAGTCAAAAATACTCTACAAAAAGAAATAAATATAAAAAAATTTCCCGGTTTTGACTTAATTACTGGAAAAATATTAAAAGAACTACCAGAAAAAGTCCTAAGCTGGTTACATTTATCTTTAATGCTATACTAAGAACACACCATTCTCCAAGTTTATGAAAGGTAGTTCAAATAATAATGATTCTCAAGCCTGGCAGGAAGCCCGAAGATGTCAAGTCATACGATCCATAAGCTTGCTGCCAGTGTTCTCAAAGGTATTTGAAAAAATCTATTTGAGGAGACTGAAGCCATTATTAGAAGAGCAGAAATCATACCAAACTACCAGTTTGGATTCAGAGATATGCACGGAACCATCGAACAGGTGCATAGAATAGTAAATGTGGTCAATAACGATCTTGAGAAAAAGAAATTCTGCTCAGCAGTTTTCTTTGATGTTAGCCAAGCATTCGATAAAGTTTGGCACGAGGAACTACTATATAAAATTAAAAAGTGCTTGCCTTACCACCACTCCTAATACTGTAATCATACCTGAAAAATCGACATTTTCTGGTTTCTGGTAAAACTAGATCCCATATCATCGGGAGTACCACAAGGTAGCGTGCTTGGGCCATTACTCTACTTGATCCAATACATCCGACCTTCCAACGACTCGTCTCACAACGGTGGCTACATTTGCAGACGACACTGCGATACTGACATCTCACTCAGACCCAACAAGAGCTTCAAGAAATCTTCAAACAAACCTGGACAAAATCCAAAATTGGTTACCAAAGTGGCGCATAAAAGTTAACGAAACCAAATCTTATCATATATAATAACCAACAAATTCCACAAACCGAAGAACTGAAGTATCTTGGAATTCACCTGGACAGACGCCTGACATGGAAGAAACACATAATAACAAAAAGAAAGCAGCTCGGTATGAAATTCAGTCAAATGTATTGCTTATTGGCAGAAAGTCAAAACTAACCTTGGAGAATAAGCTGCTACTGTACAAGACAATCATGAAGCCAATCTGGGCATATGGAATCCAGCTATGGGGTTCATCAGCGAATTCAAACTTAGAGATCCTACAAAGATACCAGAATAAGGTATTACGAGTGAGAGTTAACGCACCCAGATATGTAACCAACAAACAAATACAAGACGACATACCTCTGCCCCTCTGCAAAGTGATTAAAACATACAGTACCAAATATAGTGATAGACTTAAACACCATCCTAACGCATACGAGTCATTCCATATGAAAACGTCTAATCGGAAAAGTTAGCATATTTTGAATTTTGGTCAACTTTGTGAGAATCGTCTTTAGGGTTTCAAAGAAGGAAATCCATCTTCATTAATTTTTTGCATCCGTCAGTTCCCCCCCTACACAAATTAATTCATTTAAAAAATGACATATTTATTCTTAAATAGTTTCAGCTGTAAAAAATTTTCTGTTCAAGATATTGACTCCTTTAACATGGTATTTTAAAGCTGAAAGATAGTAATTTTAATATAAAAAATATAAAATCATTTAATCAATACCCCTGAAAAATAACACGGTGCTAAAAATACCCGAATTTTATTGATTTTTGGTGATTTTTAATTGACTCCAGTATTTCGACTGTTCAATGCAAACAGCTAATATTTCTGAGAGATAAAGTGCACATACCGTGGAAGAAATAAAACCTGCATTTTACTCCTTTCGCCTACTTTGTATAAAAATAATCTCAACTTGAAATTTTGAAATTTTAAAAAATCTCATTATTTAGGCTATAATATGATCGTGTTGGCTATGAGATGAAAATATGAAACTTTCAGGATATTTAGTCCTTATCTTTAACTTCATAAGCCTGTTACCTCGTTTTGTTATTTTCATCTTTTGTGGGTGTACTGGGTGGGCCAATTTCGATAGTTCTTATGGGAAACTCTGTAACTATAAGAGATATGAAAAAATGGATGGCGCATCCTCGATCTCTTTTTTCGAGAAAAGCTCAATGGCGAAAACCAGAATTCGATACTTTTTTTTGTTTTCGAGTTATAGCCAAAAGTTCGAATTTTCGATAAATGTCGATATCTCGGTTGTTTATCAAGTTATCAAAAAAATGTCAACACTTTCTTGGGACACTTTTTTAAGATCAATAAAATGGGCTAATGAGATTTTAAATATATATCTCAGTTTCAGAGTTATAACATAATCTTGTGTTTTTTTCAAATGGAGACCATAGTTGAAAATAATATTTTTAAATAGCGTTTTTAAACCTCTTTTCAACTTTTCAATCTGCGCACGGAATTCGATTTTCCTGCTCAGTTTACGCTAGAATTACCTTAAAATCTTTGAGAAATTTCACTATTTGGAAAAACTACCCAAAGATTTTGTATATTTTACAAAAAAACTTAAAATCCAAATAAAATGTTTAATATATACTTATGTATTTAATTTCATCTCTTCGATCTTCTGCTCTCCTGATAGAGAAAGATTAAAAATTTAAAATTGAATGCCGTGCACAGATTTCACCTAAGTATGATAATTTAGATTTTATTCGGCTTTTAAGTTAAGAAAAGCAACTTTGTTATTTCCCTATTTTCTTGATCTCATAAAGCAAAGGAAGTGGCAGACCAATTTATTTTCATCTCTTCGAACTTCTTCTCTCCTGGTAGAGAAAGGTAAAAATTTTAATTTTTTAAGGGATAAATTTAAATTCTTTAGTGGAGTATTAGGATCACATAAAGCAAAGGAAGTGGCAGACTTATTGATTTTCATCTCTTCGAACTTCTGCTCTCCTGGTAGACAAAGGTTAAAATTTTAAATTTTTAAATGACAAATTTTAATTCTTTAGTGAAGTATTTGGAACACATAAAGCAAAGGAAGTGGCAGACTAATTTATTTTCATCTCTTCGAACTTCTGCTCTCCTGGTAGAGAAAGATTAAAAATTTTAATGCTTAAATGACAAATTTTAATTCTCTAGTGAAGTATTAGGATCACATAAAGCAAAGGAAGTGGCAGACTAATTTATTTTCATCTCTTCGAACTTCTCTCCTGGTAGACAAAGGTTAAAATTTTAAATTTTTAAATGACAAATTTTAATTCTTTAGTGAAGTATTTGGATCACATAAAGCAAAGGAAGTGGCAGACTAATTTATTTTCATCTCTTCGAACTTCTGCTCTCCTGGTAGAGAAAGGTAAAAATTTAAAATTTTTAAGGGATAAATTTTAATTCTTTAGTGATGTATTAGGATCACATAAAGCAAAGCGATGCAAAGCGAAGCAAAGCGAAGCAAAGCGAAGCAAAGCGAAGCAAAGCGAAGCAAAGCGAAGCAAAGCGAAGCAAAGCGAAGCAAAGCGAAGCAAAGCGAAGCAAAGCGAAGCAAAGCGAAGCGAAGCGAAACTATGCGAAGCACAGCCAAGCAAAACGAAGCGAAGCAAACCGAACCAAAGCGAAGCGAGGCGATGTAAAGCGAAGCGAAACAAAGCAAAGCGAAGTATTATCATACTTATATTAGGTGAATCTGTGCACGGCATTCAATTTTAAATTTTTAATCTTTCTCTATCAGGAGAGCAGAAGATCGAAGAGATGAAATTAAATAAGTCTGCCACTTCTTTTTTTTATGTGTTCCTAATACTTCAAAAAGAATTAAAAATTGTCATTCAAAAATACCAATTTTTAATCTTTCTCTATCAGGAGAGCAGAAGATCATAGAGATGAAATTAAATAAGTCTGCCACTTTTTTTGCTTTATGTGTTCCTAATACCTCAATTAAGAATTAAAAATTGTCATTCAAAAATTCCAATTTTTAATCTTTCTCTATCAGGAGAGCAGAAGATCGAAGAGATGAAATTAAATACATAAGTATAATATTAAACATTTTATTTGGATTTTAAGTTTTTTTGTAAAATATACAAAATCTTTGGGTAGTTTTTCCAAATAGTGAAATTTCTCAAAGATTTTAAGGTAATTCTAGCGTAAACTGAGCAGGAAAATCGAATTCCGTGCGCAGATTGAAAAGTTGAAAAGAGGTTTAAAAACGCTATTTAAAAATATTATTTTCAACTATGGTCTCCATTTGAAAAAAACACAAGATTATGTTATAACTCTGAAACTGAGATATATATTTAAAATCTCATTAGCCCATTTTATTGATCTTAAAAAAGTGTCCCAAGAAAGTGTTGACATTTTTTTGATAACTTGATAAACAACCGAGATATCGACATTTATCGAAAATTCGAACTTTTGGCTATAACTCGAAAACAAAAAAAAGTATCGAATTCTGGTTTTCGCCATTGAGCTTTTCTCGAAAAAAGAGATCGAGGATGCGCCATCCATTTTTTCATATCTCTTATAGTTACAGAGTTTCCCATAAGAACTATCGAAATTGGCCCACCCAGTACACCCACAAAAGATGAAAATAACAAAACGAGGTAACAGGCTTATGAAGTTAAAGATAAGGACTAAATATCCTGAAAGTTTTATATTTTCATCTCATAACCAACACGATCATATTTTCTAAAGTTATACCTCAGTAAATATTCTGATCTTAAAAGACACGGAGGCTGGCTCTCATCATCTGTAGCTGAGAGCTATATTGAAGAATCACATACTAGCAAGACTAAAATAGCGAAAAGACTAGTTGGCGGTCATGAAGGAATAAACAAAAGTGAAAAAAATCGCATAGAGGTTGAGTTAACAGCAATTCCCCAGAAATTTAAAGGAAATATAATGTAGTAAATAAGTGTTCAATTCAGTCAAAATATTTTACAAAGTTTACAATCTGTAAATTGAGAGAAAAAAACTAATTGTTTCCCGCTGAAAACCATTCCCGATACGGAAACCGTATCAAAAGTATCACTTTCTGTACGATTTATCATATTGAAAATTTTACTTTCTTGATTTCACCAAGGTCTCCTAGTATATTTTGTTGAAGTCGAACGCTGCTTTTAGCCATAGGCTAAATCAGTATTTAATACTTATCTGGAGAGAATTCAGTTCTAACTGTAGGTTAATTCTGTAGGTACTTATTCGAAATTTATTATTCGCAAAAAAGCACGAGGAAAATTTCGCCTTAAGTGAGGAAATCCGGAACCTTCTAGGTCAGATCTGATCACTAATGAAACGGCACAGAAAAATATACACAAAGACATGGCAACACAGTGGGATAAAATTTTAACAAAGGGCATCGCGTCGAGGTAAAATTTACCTTATGGAGCGATACCCCACACAGAACAACTGCCAAAAACTAAAACCACTAGTCTCCAGAGCTTCCACTGAAGTCGGATTAAAACGAGACGAGACGAGAAGCAAACCCAGTTAAGGGCTAACTTGCCGGCTCTTTGATAAACTTTAACCAAACTATTGGCAACGAAATCCTTGACGATGAGAAAATACAGCAACTCATCGGTTTATTAGTGATGCCAGCCGCCTTATCACGGATCTCCACCAACAACACTACTACACACAATTTTAACAAAGATTGAAAGGATGTAATGGTGGAAGCGGATTTTGCCTTGATACCTTATACGAGGGACGCCTGTATGATATCAAAAATGTTTTACAAAAATAATGAAACCAATTTTGTCATTTTTAAGATCAAGAGGGCATATATCTGTATTATATTTAGATGACCGGTTTAATTCTGAGAGATCCTTTTGAAATTAGGATTTAAAATTAATTGAGTATAGCTCCATCAATCGTACGTAGGCCACGGTTAGCGGTCTGAAATTTTGGACATAGATTCTTGGGAATAAATAAGAAATAAAATTGCCCGATGTGATCGAAATTTTTTTCGACAGAAGTTGGTTGGTCTCGAGTTGAGGTGGGCTTTAATCGACTCGCCACGGCCGAAATATTATGGTCGAAATTTTGTTTGAACACTGTTGTGATGTCAAGCCTAATTCCACCTATGCAAATGCTTAGAGAACCAAGAGTGATAAGTGTAAATTTGGTACACTACTTGGTAAACACAGGTCGTAGACCTGACGCAGGAAGAAGAGAAGAAGAAGAATATTCTTGCTTTTGTTATTTATTGTGTAATCTCATAAATGTTCACCTTATTACATGAGGAAATACTTATGGACGGTAGTGCACATTGTATAAATTGTGTAAAATAACAATTGTTTAAAAATAAACAATACAAAATATTACTTCTTATCTGGATGTAATTCTTTCGGAGGCGTTAGTGTTACTGTTATGTAATGTCGCGAGTAAGCTACATGTTCTCGAAACTTTTTATCTGTTCCATGAATACGATCAAATAAACCAAATGCTCCATAACATTCAATGAAACTGAAAATATAAATTAATTAGTTTTGTTTCAAACTTTTCATATAGCCAACACCAACTTACCTTACATGATGAAAATCATGTGATTCGGGTGAAGGCAAAAACGGAAAGTGATATCCCGAATGCGTATGAAGAACAACTAGAACTGCTATCGAAAGCCACAACAGAGCGGTAATGATATGAGTACCACATAAGGCAAAACTAAAAAATGGGGGAGTTATATTGCTGACTATGTATTCAAGTGGATGAACGTAAAATGCAGTCATAGCTACTGGACTCGTCCATTCGTGATGTAACTTATGAAATCTTTTATAAAATAGTTTAGTGTGAAACATTCTAAAAAATTACACAAAATAAAATTTACTTAAATATTTATCGTATAAACTATAAAATAAAATTACCTATGCGCATAATATAGTCCCATTTCTTGAATAAAAGAATGAATAACCATTTCAATTGCTACTTGTTGAAAAGTTGGAAGTTCCCGTGCATTTGGATAACCGCGCCATAGCATAATATTATACATAACTCTTGATACTATAAATGCAACAATTCCCAAGTTGAATAAATTTACTAAAAACACCTAAACAATAAAAACAATCTTTTAGTTTAATAATAATTAGCCACAAAAATAAAAAGGAAAATAAATAAACTACAAGTAAGCAATTGTAAAGTAACTCAATTCAAATATATTGGAAAATTTGTAACACGCATTTTTTATGTTAAAAGCCTGTATAAACACTCAAACAAGTCGGTAAATCTGGATTGCATGGGCGCCGGATAGGAGGGGCAAAGCTGGGCACTTGCCCCGATTATAGAAAATTAAATTTTTTGTTTCTACCTAGCGCTCCTAAAATATTAGAATTTTTCTTTAAAATCATAAAGCTTAACAAAGTTGAATACTCTGCCGCCCTCTATATTTGGCTCTTCCGGCGCTACTGCTAGCTTGTAAACTAAGTCGGATGGAAAAGTGTTCCAATAAAATTAAGCTACACATATATAATATGCAAATCCGACGATTTAGTTTGTATTGCAAATTTTCCGTATAGCTTTAATTAATGTAGCAGGTTTATTAAAATTATTATAATTTGTTTCGTCTTACTTTCGGTAATTTTTTTATGTCGACTGGTTCATTAATGCCTTCTTGAATTTTATATTTTGTTATGAAGCTAGGCTTTCCAGTAACATCCATAATTGTATAAATAATTCCAACCACGAAGTATAATATTCCAGTAAATACTGGGGGCACAATAGCCCAATGTATATATGGATCGTCACCGATCATATCCATCACTTGATACCATTGATTTTGAAGAGCAACTCCTGAGCCAAACCAAATGGATTTTAAAATACTGCAAATAAAGATGTAAACTTGTGAGACTCGAATATTCATATTGAAAAACTATTTTTGCAGTTAATAAGTTAATAAAGTTGAATAATTTCAAAAATGTATACGTAAATTACTGTAAAACATTTAATGAATTTCCGACTGAAATTTAAATTATTTTCAGTCTCAATTTTAATAGGAAGAAATCAGGAATTTAGAAAAAACTAATGCAATGATGATTACCCTATGATTTTTTTTCTTTTTGTGTTATTAAAAGTTACTAAAATTTTAAAATTAATTACTTTTTAATTTTTTCTGGATTAGTAGAATACCAACTAAGAAATCTGTTGGAAAAAAAAGCAAAAAGTTAAGTTGTACGTGAGTTAACGATAGAAATAAAGCGCGGTCTCTGTGACTGCACAGTAGTTATAGTGTGACAATTATTTGACATTAGCGATTAAGGGTTAAACTTCAAAAACATAAAGATCTGCAAAATATAAATACTAAATTTACGTGTCGTCTGTCTATTCCTGAACCATCCAACCAATCAGGAGCAAATTTGGTATGGTAGTACGGTTTGCGAAGAAAAGTGAAAATAATGTTTTCCTCGCGATCTGTCAATCAAAAACTATTTTGTCTTGTGATGGGTTATTTTAAAGACTTAAAAAGCTTTATCCATAATATAGGTGAAATCACTTTGTATCAGTCATCTGTCAAAAATTAAAGCTGTCAAAGTTGAAACTTCTAACTCATGAAGTACTGATGGGATATCAACTAAATTTGGTAACCCTTCGTTAAAAATCAGGAATGCATCATGAAAAAAAAATTTAATTGAAAATAGGCTTGTTCCTCGATTTTGTTCGGCATTTCTGCGTCGATGGCAATTAAACCTTTTGGACGTAATGGTAAGAATTCACATTTAGTTATACAATTCACGTTTCATTTTAGAATACTGACAGCTGAATTTCTTAATAAAAGACTTCCAGGTGTGAATCAAAAATAATTCAGATTAACCACTATTCTGCCCTGTAACCAACAGAGAAGGTGCAATATTTTTCACTTGTACAGTTTCCTATTGAACCTATGAACCAATAAAAATTAATTTGTCCCCAACATTCAATCGAACATGGGTCCTAAAAGAAATAGAATTAATGAAATATCTAGTAATATTCGCGTTTACAAATGAAATTGTAAATATTATGCAACCTTCATTTTCTCTATTTATTAACCAGATTTGGTGGTCCCAAAAGTCAGATTCGTCCGGACAACAGAAATGCCGTGTTGTAATGATTATCGCGAGTTAAATGATCCTATTCCAAGTATATTAGATATTTTGGATGTACAATAGATCCTCTACTATCCGTACCTCTAGTATCCGAAAATTCTGAGCATTCTGATAATGAGCACATTATCATGTAACATGATGCATATTTTCTTTTCTAATCACGCCGCGACTCGGAGGTGAACTTGCAGGCAGACAGATTGATTACTGCGTTAAATGCTTACATTACATCGTAAAATAACAGAATTCTTAATGCTAACATTACTAGTTTTAATTTGGAAAGGGAGATTATTCCGAAATTATAAATAATTATCAAAATTAAATATTTACACTCAATTCGTATGGTTTTGTTATTTTCGCTGCGCGAAGTCAAAACGCATCACAAAATAAAAAAATTTATGAGTAGAGTGCAAATATTATATTTTGATTATCACAAATTTTAATTTTTAAAAATTTAAAGTTAAATCTTCATGCTGGGTAAAAATATAGTGCAAATAAATATTTATCAAAACCCCGAGAACAGATATGGAATACCTTTATATACCTTTATATGTGCAGTTTAGTAATAATAAGATTATCATTATTATGTATTGTACTATTCATGTCTCCCATAATATTACGAAGAAATTTTTGCCATCGGCTACGTCTCGTACAAACAAAGAGGCCACAAAGGATCACTTTTTTGAAAACTGTAAAAAAGTCTTTCTCTCTCGATTTTCTTCTGCATTTCTGCGTCGATGGTAATCAAATTTTTTGGAAGTCTGCAGGTCTACCACAATCACAAAAATTAATATATCATTGTATCTCCAGAAAGGTTGAATCGATTCAGATCAAATTTGGATTGGAGGTTTTACGGCAGAGTGACGATAATTATAATATACAATGGTTTGTATTTAGGTTTCAATCGGAATTGGGGAGTATAATCTAGCCAATTCCCAAGTTTTAAAACGCAACCATACACGTCTAGACTACTCTATATGCCGACATGGTGAAAGATTACATTAAATACAGACTTTATTCGTTCAAATCGTCTTGAATGTTTGCAATACAAAAAGCATAGCAATTATAATTTTTAAGTTATGAATTCTAGTCAATTAATGTGAAGTATAATTTAATAATCGTGGTTTATCCCAGATAGTTATATAATTTACTATTTTATTTTCCGAAGTAAATTATTAGAATAGATTTTTCGTTAAAAATGAATAAAATTAAAGTGCATATTCTATTGTGTGTAAATCACTTATTTTACAAAAATAGTTTACAAATTTTATTTATATAAATAGTAGTTACATAATTAATAATTAACCATATCTGCCTTTCATGTTTTATATTAACAAAATTCTTAAAAATTTCTAATTATATTTTATTCTTGGCCCTGTGTCGTAGGACTAAGCTATGGCAAATGGAGGATCTTTTAAACCAGACTTTTACAAATTCTGGGATCGAGATTTATTTTGCATAGTAAATAATATAAAGATTAAAATTTTTTCAATTTTATTTTTACATTTTGTAGTAGTTTCGACTAATCCCAGTCTTTTTCCACAGTCTCTATGGAATATTAAAAACATAAAAAAAATTGATAATTTAAACATGAAAAGACTGCGATCAGTTGAATAAAATTGAGGAAAGTATCTTATTTTTTTCTAAATTTCCCCAATGGATTGAAGATCATGAGTATAAAAATTGTTATTACTTGATAAACGGTTGTTCTACCATATACAAAAGGCTTCCTATCATTATGGTAGCAATAGTCAATTTGCTAGGTGAATGTGAAGTTTTCGCATAGTCATGGGCTGTGGCCATTTTGACCATCTCGATCGCTTAGTCCAATCTGAAAAATAAGTTCTATTATTAATTAACAGTTTATAGCACAAATATTTGATTGATATACTGAATATATGAAATATTCTTCTTTACAACATCTCAAATTAACAGGAAATACCTGACACGTACTAGTTTGAAAGGTATGTGGTTTTGGATTTTGCCAAACGATTATTTTAAAACGAGATTTCCATTTATAAAACAGAATGTTTAGATGAAAGTAATATTTGTACTTGTATGCAATAAAAAAATCGGTAAAATTCACAAAATAAATCTAGAATATCGATAAATCTCCCAAGACTCTCCCAAGATAAATCCCCCTTAACTCCTACTAATTCAACGTTAACACCGACAAATTTCGATAGATTTATCGATAATTAGACGAAAAAAAAATATGGCCTGAAAAAGTTTGCTTTTGTATCCAGGAGATTTTCTTTCATGTTTATAAGTACTTTCTTTCATTAAATTCCAAATATACATTTATATACCCCATCACTATTATTGCTATACACTATTATATATATACACTATACCCCATCATATTTTTGTTGTATTGGCCCTAATGTTGTTCGAAGTCCATGATATCTTGTTGAAAACGTCCTCCTTGTTTTTCTAAGTGCGGTTCCCATGTTGTTTTCAAATTTATCTCAATGAGCATGTAGCATATGCATTAGCAACATATTTGCACATTTTGGACGACATTTTAACCTCTTTGAGTCTTCTACATTTCATTGGTATTTATCACTTAAATGACATCTGTAGACCCTGTGTGAAAGTTACGACCCTTAATTTTTTTGCAATATTATATGTAGATATATCAGATCTATTTAATATTTCTACTATAACTCAAAAAAACGTATTATTATCATAACTACCAAAAAACAAACTTTATATGGGTTATGGGTATTTTTCCTTTATTTTGGAGTATAAGGAATAGAAAAATCATAAAATAAATTTTAGGACAAATACAAAATATTTTTTTTACCACTAACATGAGAAATCACCATTATCTACCCCATTTCTCTAATGAGAAGTAAAATTTCTCACCCTAGGTAAATAACGATAGCAAAAAAATACCTAGGTAAATAATAAAATGGAATGATTAGTTTAGGTGTACAACCCCGATTTTTAAATGTGTAGGGGAGGGGGGGTCCACTTAGCCGTAAAAGCATAAAATTTTGTTGCAGAAACCCTTAAGGGGCAGATGGGGAGGGTGGTAAAAGAAATGGCGCGTCACGAAGGGTAACGAGATTCCATGGGGAATCGATCTGAATTTTTGCATATGTGTTCTCATGAGAAATTCACAGGGGGTGTTTGTTGAGCAAGGGGGGGTAATTTTTTGCTCCGTTTTTCGATATCTAGCGCCGTTTTCGAGTTATTCGCATTTAAAAATATTTCATTTAATAACCTAACATTACTATCCGCGAGCAATCGATCTGAATTTTTGCATATGTGTTCTCATGGAAAATTCACAGGGGGAGGGCACTACACGAGGGGGGGCAATTTTTTGCTCGGTTTTTCGATATCTAGCTCCGTTCTTGACAAATCAAAATATTTCAGCTAATAACCTTACATTATTATTCCCCCACATTGTTAGAAAAATATCACAATCCTAACCATAACCTACGTACAGACCCATGTCAAGGTGGATCCTACTCTTGCCGTGTTTGTGGCGGTCAAAACCGACTCTACGCACGCGCTCGGCTCCCTCCGGTCGCTTCACGGCGCTTCGAGCCGTTTTGACTACCACTAAAATAATTAAAAACATCCCCCAAGCGCAACAGAACTCCGAAGGGAGTAAAAATCGAAAGGGTGGAAAATCGGGACGGTGGATTCGAATCTGGTGAAATTTCGCTTGTAAGAAGGGTTCGGAGCAGCATAAAGGCGAGCTATCGCTCGCTTCTAGGCGCCCCAACCCCTTCTTCCAGCGTAAATTCATTGAAAACATACCTCTATTGTATACCGCTGCAACGATTGCAAGTTGAATAAAGTTAGCTACTAGGAAAGGGTATGGAATAATCACATAATATTCTCATCGGTGAAAACCCAATAAAAAACATTGTTTTTATTTAAACTGTATTTAAATAATAGGAGTGGGGAAATAATCTGAAGTGGGGGAAATATAATAACGATAAGTTCTTTGGGACGGCGAGTGGGACACTGCAAGTAATCGAGTGAACACCTATACCTAACCTATAATCTGTCATCAGAAAATAATTAATTTAGAAGCAACTATACATTTCCGCAGGATAATTTTTTAATTAATGTAACAAGCAAGCTCCAGAGCATCATTCCACCAAGTTTGAAGCAAATCGCAGGTATAGACCTAAACCAGAACTTAGCCAAACTTTTAGATAAAGCCTATTTTCTGGAAAACTAAATTTAAAATTACATTCCATTAGTTTCATTTTGTTTATTTGACAACTAAACACCCACACTACTTGATATTTCAAAATACTTGAAAAATAAGTAGGAAGCAACTAAAGCTATATTTATCAAAATCTAATCAAATCAAATATAGTAATATATCAGTGTTAGTGGTAAAAAAAATTCTATATATACTTCGGTTGAGAAGGCCATTATACACCTCACACATTATATCCTTCGGCGCTACGCGCCTCCGGATATAAACGTGCTCGGTAAATAATGGCTCACTTCTCAACTTAAGTGTATAATATACTATTTTTGTCGAGTTGCGTTATTGATTGATTAAAATGATTTTAACCAAGGGGGAAGAAAATAACTGAACCATCGGAACCAAATTTGATATGGTAGTAGGGTTTACGGTAGAAAAGTGAAAATAAGGTTTGCCACTCCAGAAAATGATACAAGATTTTTAAAAGACATTCAGCCGAATGCACAGTCATCTAAGTAGCTACTAAAGCGCTACTAGTGTCTTAGTTAGTGGTAACCAAGAAAACCGTATGCATAGTCGAGTTAAAAGGATACTATCCTTAGTGGGATCACTAAAATCCTTAGTAGGCTTTTAAGACTTTAAGTAGGCATGCTTAAGACCATTTTAAGCTTACTTTTAACAAAGTTATGCACTTTTTTCTATTATATTTTGTCAAAATTTAATTTAATTACGTATTTAATTTATTGTTTTAAATATGGTAAATTCTATAACAGATAATTAGTAAATAAGTAATTAATAACTCAACTAAAGTTGAAAATTAAATTAAAATTTTTTAAATACTCGTCACGCTCGCTTTGCATTGAAAATAAATCAATTTAAAAATTAAAAGTAATGCAAAATTTTATAACGTTTTTATATGATTATGTAGATCATATAAATTCCTTTGATTAATGATAGCAATGCAAAATTTCTCGAATATTATATTGTATATAATATTATATATGACAAATAAATTTAGATGTTTTAGGTTGTCAGGTGATATTTTACAGAGTTGCCAAATAAATATTGAGAAAATTATACAATAAAATCATACTAACTAAAATGATACTAACGTTCATTTTAAAAGAACTATGCATACTAATATTTTAGTAGCTAGCTACTAACTAGTAGCTAGTAAAGAGCATTTTAAGAGTATGACTATGCATACGGCTGATTTTGTCTCGTGATAGATTATTTTAAAGACCTTGAAAAGCTATATCTAGAATAGGTGAAATTAACTTTCTACCCGTCACCTACAAAAATTACAAGCTGACAAAGTGAAAACTTAAAGAGTAATAACTCCTGAAGTACGGAAAGGATCTCAACCAAATTCGGTATGTAGGAACATTGCCCTCAAAGGATTCACAGCATATTCGATAAAAATCAGGAATACAACATGAAAAACAATATTTAATTTTTTTGTCGAAAACTTAAATGTCTTTGTCCCTCGATTTTCTTCGGCATTTCTACAATTTCTTCTGAAATTTCTAGTTGGGCATCGACAAAAGTGGAATTGTTAAAACATAACAAGTATTGTGGAAAATAATCGCGAAAAATCTATAATATCAAAAACAATCGAGGAAGCATAAGAACGACAGCAATAAAATTATATAAAAGTATCGGGTTTAAAGGTTACTGAGATCTATATGCATTTTATTATTTGTAGCTTGTCGAAAATAGTTTTTCATTAATAAATAATTAAAATATTTCGAATATTATTTTAAAGTACAGTTCAATAAAAACCATTATGACTTCTCAGCTTTCGCGGTAGAGACCATGGGCCCTTGGAGTAGTAATGCTGTCACTACAGTAGTGTAGTGAAGCTTTAGGCGCTTGGATTGGTCGTCTTCTAATGGAGGTGTCGAGGGACAGCCGCGTAAAGAGTTTCTTATTTCAAAAGATCAGTTTGTACATTCAAAGAGGAAATACCGCTGGTCCGATGTAATAAGTTATTTATAATTCATATTATAGTGTAATATTTAAAAATCATTGTTAGTAGATACCGAATAAAAATTGTTATATTAAAAAAAAATAAATTAAAATATAAAAAATTCAAAAATTAATTAAAATTTTTACCAGATAAAGTTGCCTTTTCTATTTTATTACATTATCAATCTCACTATCAACTTCTTTTTGCTTAAAAATCATAATTAAACTGGCTACATGATTCCGGTACATTATTTCCAAACTAACCCGCTATTACTTCTGTTAAAATTTTCTTAAATACTAACTAATGCTTATACTATTTTATTCTTAAAATGTAATTTTAATTATATATTGGATAACTTTTTGCTATTAGAAAAATTAATTACCTTATAAAAATATTTATTCGTAAGGAATAAAAGGAATCTGATTTTGTTGCATAGAAATTCCAAGAAATATTAAGACATTTGATTATTACTGATTTATAATAACACACATACACACTAATTTAGTGCTTAACACACTATACTCCCAAGATGAATACATGTATATATCCGCGAGAACTGAAATTCTAAAATCTAACAACCAATTTATAATCTAAAAATTCGTTAATACGATTACGTACATTTTATATTACAGGAAAATCTTATTGTATTTTATTCAGGCAAATTACAAAACTTAAACAACATAATGAATTGATGCATTAATACAAAAAGTCTGGGCATATACAGTGGAGCCCGCTTAAGTGATCTCATAGCGACCTGTGATTTTTGATAACAATAACCAATTTTGCGCTCCCTAGTGCTGTTACATATGACTATTTTTCAGGCATTTGACAAAGTATAACATACAAGGTTGATCTGTAAAATTAATGCCACTGCCCTCGTTTTATTACCAAGTACTGAAAACTACGGTAAACTACCGGTAAACTACGGTTACAAATTTTACCGAAATTTTTGCAGTGGTTGCGCTTGTCAAAACCGACTCTCCGCCAACTATCGCTATAAACTCATTAAAAAATTTTGCGGGTCCAACAAAACTTAAAAATATCGAATTTCAAATGCTGGGATCCGAAATTTGCCGATGTCAGGGGTTGTGAAAACTGCCTGAGCCCCTCGTCGGATAGCAAATGCAATTGATAATATAGAAACTGCACGATGTATCGACAATTGGACGGCTTTTTGAAGCTAACATGAACGAAAACATAAAATTTACTTCAAAAAGTCGATTTTTAAATTAATTGTGAGGTAACCATTGGGCCGATTTTGTTCATTCTCACCTCATAGCAAGCTTAAATTGAGCTCTTCGGAATAATAATTAGTTTCCTTTCCTACTTTGAAGGAAACTACTACCTCTAAGCATAACGGAAACATACGTACATATGTATATCTTGTATGTATATAGCACCAAATTGTTCTAATTAATTCTTTTAAATTTAAATTTATATCAATTTTTTGTGCCTTAGTTTTGAGCATCTAAATCCGGGTCGGTATTGTAAAAATTTCAAATATTGGTGTGAACATGTACTCTTGTGTGCGCATGTATTCGTAAATATCTAGGGAAATACAATCCAAACCCTTCGAGAATATTGTAAAGCACAAGGTTGTGTACCTGCGTTGAGTGGCCTAAAAACATTCAAAGTAAATTTTATTGCATTAGTTCCTTAATAACCTATTAATGTTGTATTATACAAAGGAATTTAAATTACATAAGGTTAGTATTATATCCATGTTAAATCCAAATATTGTTTAAGGTAAAAAATTACATGAATTCAATTGTATTTATAAATTAAAAGCAAAAATATCCCACTATTTTCATACAAAAATTATTAAACATGGTAAAGAAAATTTTGCGAATTGATAAGTTGAAGGAGTTACAGTTTTTGCCATTGCATAAGGTAATTCCTGAAAAATATGATTCAATTGAAAAATTGATTTTATAGCAATGACTTTGAAATAGTAATAAATAGTATTGATTTTGGATACTTGAATGAAATTAAAAAAAAAAAATATCGTCACTTCTGCCGCAATACCTCCAATCATCAGCACACCAAATTTTATCTGAATCGGTTATACATTCCCGGAGATATGATGTCATTATCATTTTTCTTTATTTTTTTTATTGTGGTAGTCCTGGCAAAGATTTCTCTGCCAAAACCTTATTTTCATTACTAGAGCCTACAAGATACACGTCCAAAAAGTTTGAATGCCATCGACGTAAAAATGCCGAAAAAAATCGAGGGACAAGGACTTTTTTTAAGTATTCGCAAAATAAATGAATTATTTTTTTTCATATTGCATTCCTGATTTTTATCAAAGGGTTCCATATGCGGTGAAGTCCTTTGATATACCAAATTTGGTTGAGATCCCTTCAGTACTTCATGGGTTATTTACTTTTGAAGTTTTAACTTTGACAGCTTGTAATTTTTGACAGATGACAGATAGAAAGTTAATTTCACCCATTCTGGATAAAGCTTTTCAAGGTCATTAAAATAAGCTATCACAAGACAAAGTCGCTTTTAAAAATCTTGTATCATTTTCTTGTAGTGGCACTCCTGATTGACAGATCGCGACGAAAACCTTATTTTCACTTTTCTACCGTAAACCCTGCCACTATACCAAATTTGGTCCTGATTGGTTGGATGGTTCACGAATAAATCGAGGGACAAAATCTGGCGACCGACCGACCGACCGACAGACCGACACAGAAATTAATTTTTTATTTTTTGCAAATCTTTACGTTTCTGGACACGGTGATCTCGAAAATGTAAAAAAAAAATTGAAATTTTTTTTCGATTACCATACCTCCAATTTTTTGATTGATTGATTGGAGGTAAAAGGAAGGTATTTATTTGTGAGCCACTTGCCATACAGGAACTTTTTTCCCATTCAAAATATAATAAACACAAGATTTCAAAAGTTGGCTTTTTAAACGACTTCCAAGTTTCTTGTTATTTAAAAAAATGTGTAAAAGACGTAAGTTCGTATATACAAATGTTTATGGTGAGTTTGGAATATGAAATAGCTTTCCAACAAATATATTAGAATTTTAGCGTTTACGAACTGTTTTACTACAGATTAATCCATATAAAGTTTAAAATCTAAAAAAAAATTAATTAGAAGTAATTAATGTAAACTATAGTTGAATATTTTTTTTTGTTGCAGAAATGCATGAAATACACTCTGTTCTAAAATCATTTTACATATCAATAACAGTATTACTTCTTTTGGTACTTTGTTGTTGGATAATACCAGATTGTAAATTAATATTTTTAAAACTATGGACTTGGATGACTACTCGTATATTTTCAGGACGTGAAGAAAAAGCTAGTTTAACTAGAAGCAAAATTTACAGTGCAAACGGTTATCTAGTAATTAAATCAAACTTTTATGTAAACATATTCTAGACTAACGTTTATTATAGGTAAACTCAGACTCGGATATTCATTTAGATTGTACTGGAAGTTTCAAACGTTTTGATTCCATTGATAGGGACTTGGGCTTCAATTTAGCATCCACCAGTCTTACAGAAGACGACCAAATAACCAAAGAATCTGTTGCTCATGAGTCATTATATAAAGCTCCTGTACCTTTAAATCCTGTGAAGAGAACAAAGACATTACCTCCAATGATAAGAGAAGAAAACAGGTAAACAATTTGTAGCAATTTCTTTTTGTTGATATCCCTGCATCTTGTAATTATTTTAGTAAAAGAGGATTGGAAAATGTATTAACAATAGCAATACCGCGACCAAAATCTTCTATGAGCATTGCGGAAATGGCCTCGAGATCCAATTTTCCTATTTCCATTCTTCCTCCTCCAATTTCTTTAAGTACGCATCCCCAAAATGAAATAAATGTTACGGAAGATAAAATTGGAGTTTCGCCATCTACAGAACACGAAATTGCGACAACGACATTGAAAAGGGCTATATCGTGTGATAGTGTTTGTTCTGATTCGTCTGTGCTTTTGGGCGATCTCGAAGAACCACATGTGATTGGTTACCTATGTCTCGGTTTAGAATATGACAGGTAAAAATTCATAAATTTTATAATTGATTTTATTATTATTTTTAATTTTATTATTATTGTTTTTGTAGTTTTGTAGTTTGTTGAACTAAAAAATATGTAAAACCGACATCCGATAATATGACGTATTAGTCAGCAAATTATTAAGTTTTTTTTTCATTTCTATTCTTTTAAAACTAAAATTAAAAAAGAAGTGTGAAAACTATATAGGAGGTTGGTCATTTTCCTTATGTACAATATTTGTTATATACGGAGTTCTTCCTCTAGATGCAAATGTACATTCGGGAATAATCATGCTTTCTATTTTCTGATATCAATATATTTTATTCCGTTTTAGCGAACTATCAGACCTAATTGTAAATGTGTTAGAAGCAAAAGACTTAGTCGGGCCTAAACAAGACAGCCTAATGGATTCTTACGTAAAAATATATCTACATCCCGATAAATTAACCAACGCACAAACTCGAATATATAAAGGTTCAAATAGTCCTTCATATAAAGAGCGTTTTTTATTTACACTACATCCGAGAGAACAATCACAGAAATACCTTTGCTTTCATGTGTATGCAATGGATCAATCGTCACACGTATTGATTGGTGAAGGAGAGATTCGCCTCTCTGATATCAGTTTACGTCAACCTGTTACAACTTGGGTAACATTAACAGATACAGGACAAGTAAGTAGAAAATATTTCATTTTTTTTTTGTTTCCATGAACCAACTTTTTTGTTTCAACATTAATGTGCAATATACGAAAATCTTGAAACACATTACACATACATACATACATACACTATTCGGATTTTACATACATTTTCACGTTATTATATTTTTTGGAAATGTTTTTCAGCTTCTGAGAATTTCTAGTTTTTTCCTGTCGATTACAATACGTTGGGATAAAGTAATAAGAAATACACAGGAACCGTATCCGGAATATCTTACTGATTATAACATTACCAAAAAAAAAATCTGATCTAATCTGGCAACATCCTATATAATAACAGTTCCAAACAACTACATTTAATTGAAATTTATGGCAAAGCAAATATTGTAATCGAATTTAAAAAGAATTGAGTTAGCATATTAGCCATGGTCGATGAGTCCACACAATGGTAGTTTATGTTAGTTTTGAAAGTAAACATTAAGATTCTACTGAGTTTTTATCAAAAACTAAAGATTTTATTTCAATTTAATTTAATTTTTAATTTAATTAAAACAAAAATTTATTAATTTATTTAATTGATAAAATATTAACTTGTGAAATAATAAATATTAAATATTTATATATTCAATGCATCTCTATGTATAATTCGTTTTGCAAATTAATCAATATACCGCCCTGTGATAATATAAAATGGGTTCCATTACTTGTGGAACTGTTAGTATTTCCAGAAATTAAACTAAACTAATTCTGTAGGGTTGCAACCCTATCAAATCCAAGTTGTGCAATAACTTTTTCTTTTTCTTCCCTCAATTTCTTAGCTATCTCAATAGAAGCTATTGTTAACAATCCCAATTTTAATTTAATACTTCCCAATGAACAAACGAACGACAGCAAGATAGAGAAATTGATAATTTTTATATTTTAATAATAAAATCACCTATCTTATGAGTTTCTCTTGACGGTTTTCTGGCAAATGAATTTCTGCTACGATTATAATAACCGGGGAGAGAACGACCCAAATCGGCTGAAGAAAATTAAGAGAATCCAACTTCTATATCGTAGATGTTATTGATGTTATTTTTCCCACGGGATCTGTCATGTTAGGACAGACGCTTCTCTCCAGAGAAGTCGGTATTTTCAACAGTGACGAGTATGTAATCGCGTTTCACGCGATTTCTTTAACTATTCATAGCAATCAAATTTTAATTAGTTTATTTTAAAATTGGATTTTTGTGAAAAAGTAATGAGTAGACAAACTGTAAAATCTCTATTTTGAAATTATAAAACAATAAAATTTTATTTCTGAAAATTAATTGGATTGGAATTATTAACTCATGAAAACAATTTAAAATTAAACCTTGCATGTATCTATGGATATAATTCCTATACATGTAGAAAATATTTTCGAGATTTTTCCATTTCTAAAATTTATTTCTTTGTAAAATCTTGTGTAGTTTTCAATTTCGTTTTAAATTAATCTTACGATGGCAATATTAAATAATATTCAGGTGTATATTTCACATATAAATTGCCGTTCCTTCATTAATTTTGAAATTTTTAAACTTTTCCGCTCCAATTAATTTCAAATCCAATATTACTTTTCTTCTTTTCAGATTGCAATAATATTTGAATTAAGAAACTTTTACCAATTTGATTGCGTTTCGAAGTTATGATGGATTATGTTTATCGTTTATCATTCTTCCAAGTTGGAATGTTTTCGTTACGTCGTTTGAATGCTATCGTGTTCCCTGGCATACATGCACATGCTATTACAGACAATCTATAAAATTTTTTCAGCTCTGCAACCCCGAAATGTCGCAATTCATATCATAATATTTTCTGCTCAATAGATTTATCAATAAATAAATAAAGGGAAAGCCTAGAGTTTTTTAGTCCAATACAAATTTACTATTTGAATGTCACTTATTTTTAATAAAAATGGTCCAAAAGTTAAAAAAACTGGGCATATTTTTTCATTTTTCACACTTTTTGCTTATGATTAGCAATAACTAATTATTTAACAACAAATTCTCCACATCAAAAAGGTAGAGAATTTAATTCTCTAATAATTTGGTTATCATCATTTTTAGCGAGAAATGCAAAATACGCTTTACATTAACAAATTCCAAAATTCCGGGCACATGCCAAATCAAATTTTGGTCTAAAACTGCCAACCTCTAATTTTTTTTTTCCGTTTACCTAGTTCTTCTTTATCGTATGCTTCTTAGCAGAAACGTCGTGACCCCTCTTCCTATGATTTTTCGCCATCGGCTTCTATTCCGTGGCTTTCTATCAGCTTGCTCCAGTGTACTACCGTGATTGTCTTGATTTAGTCAGTCCATCTCTTAGGCAAGCGACCTCGCGATCTTGTGCCCTAAACCATTTCCTGCACAACTAATCTCTCCGGGTTGTAGGGCTCTCTGAGTTGTATATGTCCATGTCTTTTCTAGATGGGGTTGACAGTCTTTCCAGCTCTTGTATTTCTTCCACAATGGAGAGATCGTTCTTATCTCCATCCAAAGCAATCTCAGTAATCTTCGCCAGCACCACATTTCAAGACGTCTACTTTTTTTTCCTCCATATTTTTTGTAAGCTTTTTTTTGTTGCTCTAGCAATTTGACGCATTGCTGTCTGCAATCATTACTTTTGTTTTTTCGTAATTAACGAATAGCCCATATTGTTTACTCTCATGTTCCAATGTGGTAATTAGTTGTGTTAGTTCTTCGGAACTTAATAGCAATGAGAGCTGTGTCGACAGCAAACCGCAGGTTGTTTATTTACATCTCATTTATTGTAAAGCCTCCATTCCACTTCTCGAGCACCTTCCTCATTACTGCTTCGCTGTAGACGTTGCTTTGCCATTTTTAACCTCTTTATTGCATTACGTAGTAAAGGAAAGTACTACTATTGAAATTGAGTAACAAAAAATTTAATTTAGCATTTCCATACAAATCGTATGTCGTAAATCGTAAATCGATAAAAAATTTATACTAGGAAATCAGCGGGCGCGTCTACTCCTCTGCTGAAATTGATCGAGCGTATAGCAATGCAAGCTATGTAAACGAGATACAATGAAATGTCTAGGAAATCAATTATACAATCATTTTTGGTTTTTCTAACTTTCCTATCAAGCAAATGTCACAACTTTGTATTTTTTTTGTCAAACTACTGCTTAGAGCTAATTAATGACGTATCACACTAATCTGTACGGCTGTACTAATACCGTTCGCATAAAATTAACCTGAAATAGTTTTTCGATCAAGAGATCGAAAGCTCACCTTAGCTCGCTTTGCTCGCTACGCTCGATCAATAAATTTTCCTCGTGTGGGGAAACACTACACTGCATAGGGCGAATCAATGTCGATGGATCCATAACTATAAGAAATATTCTTTCTTTCTCTTGTTCGATTTCGATCGAACAGTCTCAAACAATTTCTCAAGTCCAAAAAAATTGCAATTTTTCTGAAAATATTAACAGTTGGTTTTCTCCAAAACACCCACTCTTTTTTAAATCAAACAGATCCTTTGAAGTAAGAGCTCTTCGCGCTTCTGTCATCCGGATAAATTAGCCGATTATCAAACCATTCCAGTATTTGTTTAGTCTAAAATAAGTATATTATGTTGATGATGATGATGATGATGTATATAAAATGAGGAAACGAGTATTTTTTTCATCAAAAAAGTCCTACCTGTTGCGGCATTTAAAGGTTTTTAAAAAAAGGAGGATCTTAAAAACTCGTTTATATAACAAAAATCGTTACCAATGCGGTATTTTGTAGCTTTTGGATTGATTTTCTTTATCTTATGTAAAATATAGTACTTCCTTTTAAAAATATTGCAATTATTGCAATTTACTCCAAAAAACTGGCAGTACGTCAAAAAAATGTGACGCTCTCTAAAACGCAATCATTTTTCATCGGAGCTTATTAATTTTTAAAATTTCAAATTATTTTGCTGCATTTTCTCATTATAAAAATAATGAAAATTTATTTAGAATGAAGTTGACTAGTGTTTTACGTTTTGTAAGGACATGCAGGGTAAATATTCCCTAAAAATATTAAATTATTAGAGAAAATATTGGGTTTTTGAGAATAACGAATTTCGAATATTTCAGAAAAATTTTCAGTAATTTGATTTTTTTATAGAAATATTTTTTCAATGAGAAATAAATAAGCCAAAAGTACAAAATTTTCAAATGGTGACGATTTTCTTATACATACACTGAATTTTCAAGAAACATCTGTCGAACATGAGGATATGTACTATATAAAATATGAGGAAATTGTTCGATTAAATATTAATACCGAATATATTTTATAGAAGACTACAGAATTCGGCGAAATAATGTGTTCATTAAATTATCTACCTACTGCTGAACGACTCACAATAGTGATTGTAAAAGCAAGAAATTTAAAGTTTCAGAATGAAGAGTCAGAAAATTCTTTAGTGAAGGTAAAAATAACAAAATTTTACTTTAATTTCGATAAAAATTTATTTATTCTAGGTGTATTTGGTACAACATGGCAAAAAAATTCATAAGAAAAAAACTTCAATTAAAAAGAACGAAAGTTCTCCTATTTTTAATGAATCGATGATATTTAGTGTCCCCGCACACACATTACAGGTAATTGTTGTTTAAAAATAAAAATTTTAACATGTTTATGATTTATCTTATATGTATAGACAATCCAACTTCGAATTACAATTGCCGAGTATGTTGAAAAGAATTCTCAGGAACTTTTATTAGGCCATGTAATTATTGGAGCGCAAGCATCCGGCCGAGCTCTTACACACTGGAATCAAATGCTGGCAACGTTAAGGAAGCCTGTTGCAATGTGGCATTCCCTTAGAAAATAAATTAAGAAAATGGTGATCGTTGTTCTATTTTTCTTCCATACATGTGATAACAAGCCTTTCAAATTAAACCAAAGTCCATATATGTAGCTAACTAAAAATATCTTTAACTATCATCTCATCTATTGATCTGACTTTCTTCGCAACTACAACTAACTAATTTTTATCTTGATCACTGTAAATTAAATAATTCATAACTTTTAGGAAAAGAAACAAAAGGTGATTTTTCAAAATTAATGGAAAACAAACAAGTCTGGCATGGGAACGTGAAAGAATTAAATTAAATATAGGGTAAATTTCTAAAAAAAAACCGTCAAATTACGTAACCAGATATGATAGGAAATTAAGTGGGAAAATTGGAAAAAATTTTGGCCGCGCCCGTGGTACATAAGAACATAGATCTTTTATGTCTTTCATAAATTGTTTTATAGATGTACTTTCATAAGTTGAAACTTTAAAATATCGAAATGACGATATTAATAAATCAAAAAAAAGTGAATTCGTTTGTCTTTTCGGAGTATTCTCGTTCGATAGTAGTTTTATTTTCAATCGCTCTCCGCTATTTCCTGTTCTTTCATCTTCACGCATGCCTCTCAGATCATCATTAACCTGGTCGTACAATCCATCTGATCTTCTCTTCATGATGTGACCAAACCATCTCAGTCTTAGCGACTAACTAGTTTACTATTTACATTCTTATTTCCATCCTCTGTAATTTTTTCCAGCATCATTAAAGGGATTATTTGAGTTTTCAACCTGGGTACAGGTACAGGTTAGACATCAGCTTTGTCATTAGTGGAATATATTACGTTTAGTAGCCAACTTAACAAAATTGATAATATTTGGGCAATAGAGTTGGGAAATATGGCCAATGACAATTTCCACAAAGTGATCATAAAGGCAATTTGGCCATCCTAAATTAACATTACAAGGAAAATAATGGCAAAAAGTGATTAAATTCAATATAATAAAAATAATATACAAATTAAAATACAATATAAAAATTGACCATATTGCTCGACATATTGTCTGTTACGGTTTCATAAAATTTAGCATTTACATCAAAATAATGAAACTTTCAACTAGATACCTACACTGTGCTATAACCACACAATTATGCTATCATTACATATCTTGAAATTTAAAAGTATTAATTTGGTATGGTATACAATAATATACAGTTGTGGATATGTAATTTGCCCACATCCTATGTTAGCAATGTAAATTGAACATTTTGAAGCCGTCTTTTGTCATTTTTGTTGAAAATTACATTGCCATCAATTTTGTTTATATACATTTTTTAATTTTGTTGCGCCGTTTTTGACTTACGGCCACTTAAAATACCAAAAGTATTTACATTTCTCAAGGTTTTCGGAAACCGTGCGACAAAATAAAAAAATGTATATGAACAAAAATATAGACAAAGAAATTTATAAGAAAAAAAGATATATTCATTTTTTTATATTGTCGCACCGTTTCTGAGATATAAATAAAAATATTTTTGATATTTTATAGTCTTGTGTAAGTGGAAAGAGATTTCTTTCCGAATTTAAAAATACCATACACTTTATTATTGTTTAAAATTATTGTTAAAAACTCACTAATAAAATGAAAAACATTTCATTGCCATTGTTTTTGTCTGGAAACCGATTACCAATAGGTAGGTAATTTTAACTGATTAAAATAAATTTGGTTAACAATGAACGTAAACACAACTTGAACGTAAACGATGGCAATGAAATTATTAATTTGTTATTTTTCATTTTATAATTGAGTGTTTATAATTAAAGAACAAAATGTCAAGTATTTGGGTATCTTTAGACACAGAAAAATAATTTGTTTGATTGATACGTTTTTCATTCTAATCTGTTATAAATGGGAAGCAGGAATTTAAAAAAAATCAATTTTCCATGTTATTTACCTATGATCGGGTGCAAATATGTGCGATAAAATGCAGACTGGCCATTTTTCCTTTTGGTTTATATCTGGTACAACAAATATCCATATTTAATGATAAACCACTACCGCAAAAATCTACGGAGCTTTTTTGCTGTAATAATTATTATTTACACTACAAATGCCATAATGTGGAATCTTTTAATTTCCTTTCTACATTTTTATAGATTTATGATTTTCATTGTTACGATAGTAGCTTATCTATCTAGCACTTTTCTATATTGAAAATTTAACTGTTATTCTTGACAATCTGCATGAAATAATATTCTAGGGTGACTGCATCAGTAATGGACACTCCAATACAATTTTCTTTTTTATCTTTCTATTCAGAAAAAAAAAGCTTAGCAAATAGTATCTACTTGATAACTTTATAAAATAATAAAATATTTATCATAAGAGAGTATGTTTTTCTTAGGAAAAATATTTGCACTTGCACCAATAGTAGCTAGAAATTTCAGCCGGTAAGATGAAGATAAATTTCATGTTGTTAAGTGTAGAAAAGTGTGTTTATAAAACAAGGTTTAAGGTGATCATTACTGGCACAGTGACCAATACCTAGTTGCCCTATTTGTTACTATAGTATAATTTGCTGATACTATTAAAATAACAGGAATTATGTGACACCGCAATTTTAAATAGTATCACGTCTATGACGGATAGTTGGAAGGGTTGGAAGCAATATATCCGTTTTTTGACAATAAAAAATTATAGCAATCTGTTGTTTCATCTTACCAAAATACTTCAATTTCAATGAATACTTTTTTACTTTGAATTTACAATATGTGACATCACATTTGTTATCGCGTTTGATATTCTAAATAATTTCCAACAACTCGGCAACATTTTGGGTAGTTAGTACGTTGTTGGATAATATATCAATATCAAATACGCCTGTATGTTAGTTGCTTTTAAACTGTGATATTTATAGGGCACATGTTACCTTCTTGTACCACTTGACTATAATGTAACAATATTGTTGTTAATTCCTGTGATGATTGTAATTTAATAAAAATCTGTACCTGTGTTGTTAAAATGTAAAATTATTTAAATTAAAGGTAAATTAAATTTTTATTTTATTATTTTCATTTCAAAACTAAATCTATGATTTTAATGTCATAGTTTAGTTGACGTCTACTGCAACACTGATAGAAAATAGATCAAAAGATTATCTGAGCAAAAACTCATTGACAGTTCAATTATCTTGGTAAAAATGGAATTGTCCCATGAATAAAACTAATGCAAATATTCAAAACATCAGAAGTCGACAAGACCGACCGGTGGTTCGTAACTCACTTTATTAATTGAACAAAGAATGATGATCTTCTGTAAGTTGTCAATTGAAAAACAAATTTCATTGCCAATTATAAAATCGGCTTTTAGCATACAATTTTTATATGAACATTTCTTGTAATTCAAATTCGCTTATTTGATCCATTTTTCAGGATAAAATGTATTGATTACTAGGATGACAAGTGCTCATTAATAACTCAGGTGGATGTTACGGCTGGAAAGCCTGTCAACTGGAGTTTTTCCTTTTCAATAAGAATTTATATAGAAAGTGAAGTCTGAAAATAAAATCAAGATTTAAAATTATAATTTATTGTAGCTCCGAAAGCGTACATTTCAAACTGTGTAAAATTATGTAGACTCTAATAGTACAGAAATTTACTACAAAATATTTAAAATTTTATGTATATTAAAGCAAAAGCATCAACAGTTATTGCATACCAAATCATATTAGAAATGGAAATCCATAAAATAGCTAGCTGAAAGATTACCTTGCTTTGGTGCATTCGTTCATAACATAAAATACACCAAGCAATGTACACTTGCCAATCTCCATCGATTGCATTCATATTCAAATATTTCTCTTTTTAAATATATAATATTATAATATATTAATTACTATACATTACACAAGTATTTATGCTATTAATGTGTGCAACACTACACAAAAACAATTACAAATGCAGAATATAAAAAAATCTCTTAAAATTAAAAACAAAAAGTTTCCAAAAAGATGCTCAAGCATCTAAATTTCATAATAGGATTAACTGAAATAATAAAAAATTAGTTAGAATATTCTTTTGCATGGTTATAACCCTTTCTTACTTTTTCTTAAGAGTGAAAAAGCTGCGTCGTTTTGAATCTTCTTTTAATGCAGATGCTGGTAGCGTCTGTGATCTGGATGGACCGGACGAATCGGTTTCAGCGTGAGCATTAATGCGTGATATCCAATTATTCATATCTGCATCATCGTGAGTTTGTAGTAAAAATTCAGCACCACTTTCCAATCTAAATGTTAAAAATGCACGAATTTAAAATAAGTAAATAATTTAAAGGAAATAACTTACTTTAATCTAAAAACGTGTTTTTTCTTCTTGTAGTCGTGTGCAATGGAAGCATTGGCGTGGTGTAGTGATAGGGCCGCCTCCCCTTTGAAAATTTGTTCAGGAGTAGTTTTAGCCACCTTTGCATCCTTGTAGAATATTAATTGAGAAGCCTTCACAACAGCATAAACTTTATCCCATGACCTATTACTTGCTTTAACCGTTGTATTTTCCCATTCATGTTTTCTAACTAGTGGCCCTTCGAATCCGTCATCTTCTGGACTGCGTCCTTGTTCTAAATTTGAGTAAACTTATGTTTAAGAAATGCAGGGTTCAAAGCTATACACAAAAAATTATAAGCATGCTAATCTCCAATTGTTTTTATCGACTAATGAAAAACAATTAAACAACTTGTACCTGAGCCTACAGCCTCATCATCACTGATAGTACCAGATGGTTTAGGGCTTTTCTTCCAACGAAAACTCCTGAATGGCGACTTGCTTCGAGATCGATCCTTCCTTCTGCCTTCTTTTTCTGCACGTGACACTTAGAACACCACAAGTCAAGCAAAAACATCACACAATAACATGCAGCTAGATATTTTTACAATAATTTATCGATTTTTATGCCAAACATAAACTTTATATTTTTACAAACTAATTTGACACCTGATTGTGTGGGAATTCGGCAGGTACCAGAAAAAATAATTATAAACTCTATTCCGAGCAAAAAAGTAGGTAACCTATAAGTAGGTAACTCATTATTAAATGGGTATGAGCAGAGTTTAGATGTTGGATTACAAAATGAAATTCATGTAGTTTGGAGCGGAGTTTACATTATCCCGTGCACATCAAACAAGCTGTAGTTGCGAGTATTTGTACAGTACGACAATTATTAGGTTGGGTTGGCCGTTTCGTATGTATCTTATGTACAAAATAGTAAAAAAATAAAATAAGATGTTCTAATCTAATTGCTTAGAGATCAACATAGAGTAGCACCATGAAGCAGCCAAATATTAGCCAAAGTATTACCCTAGAATAATTAATTCTGATTGGTTGAACAAAATGAACTGATCAATGAACAAAGGGAAAATATGAACATCAAAAGTTTGTAAAATGACTACCTTGAGTGCTGACGTGGAAAATGAAGGTGTTGCACGATTCTAATATTGTGTAGTTCTCTCTTTCGGAAAGATTATTATCTTTTGAAATTTATTAATTTATAGTACATTATAAGACAAAAATAAGTAAGCTAAGATTTCAAAAGAAAAGAACTGTAGTATAAACCAGAGGGTCTCAATTAACTTTGGTCACGGAACTCTTACGAAATGTTAAAAATTTGGCAAAACCCCAACCAGGGAGTTTGAAGTCAATAATTTAATTAAAACCTACCTTTTCCATAATTTTGAAGAAAATTTGACTTTCCACTGAGATGGGTTTTAGTAAGTTTTATCAGAATACAAATTGGTGATCAACCAATGTTTTTTTGTAAAACTGGTCGGGACCTAACAGTTGCAACAACTTTGTGACTCAATGCTTGACTTTGCAATGTTAACTGAAATGATCATGTGTGATTTTTGTTAAAATTATGTAGCAGCACTAAAATTTTCTTTAAACTTTTAGCCGTTTGAAACCGATGTTATAATTTAAGACTCCCACAATCATTTTTATACATGAGAAATGTGGCAGAAAAAGAAGCTTATATCAAACTGTGGAAACCAAGTACGTGTGACTTTAGAATTAGGAACTATCTGTTCAAGAAAATTTGTAAAAACTTATCTAGTGTATGTCGGGCATTAATAGACGTTTTAAAAACAAATAAAGCTACATAAACAAAATAATATCCTTAATTAACATTTTCAAAACTTACTTGTTTGAGATTGTGGTACAGCAACTTTTTTGGAAGACGATTGCCTGGTTGGCGAAGAAGGTTCTAGAGTCGAATGACGTCCATGCACTACTAAACATGCCATGCAAATTATTCAATAAACATGCAGTACAAATTTACTTCAAAATATGTTTTACGGTTACTAAGAAACTCTTAAACGTTAATAGCAGAAGCTATTAGTGCATGCAAAGCATATAAGATGTGATCAAACAAACAATTACAACTGATCAATATTTACAAAAAGTAATTACAAAATGTTGTCAAGTATATTGTTTGAAAGTAAAGTTCAGAGAGTAGTTCACAGCTTATTAGTTGTGTTAATTTAACAAAGAAAAATTCTCATTTTTTTAACATAGCCTAATAACTGCAGTACAATCTGTATAGGATAAGCTTTTAGAGCAAATTTATTTAGTGCCTCTCTTATTCAAATTATAAAAAAGTCTATATTGTTAGATGTTCCATGTTCCTGGCCGAAATAGATTAATTCACACTTTATTAAAAAAAGTAGGTAGTTATCTTTTTTTAATTCAGGTAAGTTAATTTAATTAAGATTAGTAATTTAATTTAAAAACTCATCCAGTATATTACAGATTTAAAACTTGAGGTGTTTATTTAACAAAACCTATTTAAGATAATTTTACTATTCGAAAGGGATATTTTCTCAAGATACTGTATTGATATAAATAGTAAGTCAAATAACTACCAAAAGTTTGTGTTTAGTAACTTTCAAGAGAATACAATTACCTTCACCTGGAGAAGCAATAGCTTTCACAGAACTTCGATGTCCTCCACTCACAGCTGCATTAAAAGCAACAGCCAGAGTAAAATGTGTTATTACATTTATGTGAAAAAAATGTAAATCATAGTAAACCGAAAACAAGAATAAAACAAATTAAATTACCTGGTCTTTCTTCGACAATAGCCGAAGAATCGGGTTTGTCAACTGAAGCAGCTGCTATAGCTGCTGCTTGGGCAGCGGCTGCCGCTCTTCTTTCTTCTTCTTCCTTTTCCTTTCTACTTCTTTCTTCGGCTTCTGCAGCTTCTTGTCTTCGCTTCATTTCTTTCAACTCAAACTAAATACAAAAAGTTATAAAACAAAATTATGGTTAAACAAAACTATCAATACCGTAGTTAATCTTTCGAGAGCACCAAATCTTTCTTCTTGTGCTGCAGCGGATTTTTCGAATGCTTCATGTTTCTTAATTAGATTTTCTACATCATCGATACTATGCCCTAATTCGGTACTCATCAAGTAAGGTTCTTGAGCAATCAACCAAGCTTCGGCAACAGCAGCATCTCTTGCAAATTGATAAACTTCCAAAATTAATTGTAGATTTTCCCATCTAAAAACAAAAATTTAACTTCTGGAACAGATACTAATAAGTACACAATACCTTTCTTCCCATCTTTGTAAAACTGAACTACGATGATTGCTAAGTGCCAACAGTTTATCGCGAATATCACCACTAGCATAATGATTTCTGTCCAAAAGTTGCTTTCCTAAAGATATGCATTCGGCGAAGTTATCTTCTCTCGTATCAATTTCAGCTTTTAAACTTTGGTGATTATTCATAAGTAATTCAACACCACTAACATCTCGAGGTTTTTCACTGGTATTCATCTGCCGGATTATGCCGTCCATCCATTGCATCAAAGTTCGAACACGGTTGTAGAATTTATAAAGATCTCCAGTATCGGCCAATTTATGTCGACGATTATCACATACACCTTGTAAAGCCATCCAAGCTGCCATCACTTCACCTTCACGGTTTGTGATTTCTTTAACTTTGTCGCCAGCATATGCTGTTTGTAGTTTGGCAGATTCTTCTTGAATTTGTTGGACTTGACTATGCAAAGTTTGTAAATCTTGAAGGAAAGTCATATGTTTGCGTTGTAAAGTAGAAACAGAACCGGCATCCCTGCCCAAATCATCAGACATAGCAACCTGCTTTTCTTGAATACGACCCAACACATCTTTGCAGTCGTGGAAAAATTTGTGTAATTCTCTAGATGCTGCAAGCATTTGTGTTCTCGTTTCAATCATTTCTAATAAATCTTGCCATACTTCATTCAACCCATCTTTCCATTCGGCAATAGTTGCAGAATCGGAATGTCCAGCAGCTATTAATTGATCAGCAACATCATTAACAGCAGCCACTCTTTCGGAACCAATTGATTCAGTATCACGAGCAAATTCTTTAAATCGCTCCCAAAGTAAAGTAACATGATCGTAATCTTGTCCCAATTCGTGTGACGATGCCACCACTTCGCGATCTGCAATCCATTGTTCTAAATCGCCAACATCACGATTCAATAAGAAAAGTTGTAATGCCTCATCTAATTTTCCACGTCTCTCGCCTGCTAAATCTTTCAAACCGGCATATAATTTATCTAATTGTGATTGTTTTACCGCTACTTGTTCTGCTAATGGATGACTTTCAGAAGCTAAAGATCGGACGGTTTCGCCTAATGTGCGTATCGTATCAGCATAATCTTCAACAGCAACTTCAAGACTTTCGTGTTTCTTCATTAAATTACGAGCCGATGTTTCATCTTTACCACGATCTTCCACCATCATGTATAATTCTTGTTCGCTCATCCAACTTTCAGCTTCGTTGGCATCAAAGAGATATTGTTGAGCACGTTCATTCCGCAATAGATTTTCGCGTCGTTCTTCCACGGCATCTTTAAGTTCCTGCCACGCTTTTAACAATTGATTGATTAAATGACCAAATTCTCCTGAATCCTCATGTCCTAAACAAAACATACATTAGCTATAAACAATAAAAAGAAACGATAGGTACATACCTTCATCTATGAGTTTCTGGCCGTTATTGCATACAAAGTTAATTCTAGGTTCGTGGTTATCTACTTCTGTGCGTAAAGATTGATTTTTTTTCTCCAACATGTTAACTTGGAAAAGGCTAGTGCCATACTCGGTGGATAAAGCTAATGGCATTTTTTCGGCAATCCAAAGTAGTTCATCTTCCACATCTCTTCGGAATTGGAATGCTTCCTTCTTTTTCTCCAACTGTCTTTGGCGTTCCAACAAAGGTTTCTTAAGCTGTTCAAAACGATTTTCAACTTGGGTTCTCTTAATTTTAATTTCATCCATATTTTTGTCAGGCACGGTTCTTTGCAAGTGAGCCGCTTGAGGTCCAAGACTTTCGACTTGCCTAGCTTTAACGGCCATTTGAGTTTCAATTGTTTGTTGTTTTTGCATCAAAATATTTACAGATGCAAGATCAGAACCAGTATCGTCACCTTCAATTTGCTTTTCTAAATCATTCATCCAAGAATCAATGTCGTCACAAGTTTGATGAATTAATACTTCACGATTAGCGTCAAACAATTTTTCACCTTTATCATGTGTAGTACTTTCCAAAGCTTCAAACTGTTCCGCTAATTCTTGAATTTTCGGTGTTATTTCGGCCGAATATTCGGGTTTTTCACGTGCAAGATCTTCACCCAATTTTTGTAAATTATTCAATCTTTCCTTATTTGCTGCAATTTCAGCTTCGAATGCTTGATGGCGCGTCCATTTTGAATGTACTGTTTTAGCTGAACGATAAGTTTCGTCTTGTGCAACAATATATTTTTCTTGAATCCATTCGCCAAGTTCGTCGCAATCTCGCAAAAACTGTTGAAGTTCTAATAAGTCGCGCAGTTTCTCCATCTGTGCCAGAGCTCTATCTCGATTCGTGGTACGTCGTTCGTCGATAGCATCGGCACGCTTTCCAATTTTGTCAGATGCAAAATGATTTTCTTCGCATAATCTACGAGAGAATTGAACAACACCATTAATTTTGTCGTCGTTTGCTTCCATGGTGGTCAAGAAAGCTTCGTGTCGTTTAAGCATATTTTCAGCTTGCTCTAAAGTAGTAGGTATTTCGTCTTTAGCTAATGCGTGCTCTTGTTGCGTAAGAATAACTTCTGCTTGTCGTGCATCGCGGTTTAATAATTGTAAAGAAAGAGATTGCGAAAGCAATTGCTGGCGATTTTCCCACATTTGTTGTAGTTCTGCCCATCCAGCTTTGAGAGCGTTAAGTCGCTCACGTAAGAACATATACTGTGGATCGTCTTGGGTGGAAGGTTCGGCAGTGATTTTTTCACCATATTCCATCATTTTACTATAATCACCTGTATAATTATCAATTTCTTCTCTAATAATTTGATGTTGAGATAGAAGTTTCTCTGCTTCTGCCAACGAGGACGGAGTGTCTTCAGAAGCAACGTCAGTTTGAGTTTTAGTAAGCCAAGTTTGGAAATGATCGAGATCGCGTAAGAAACGATGCAAATCACCCGCTTCTTCAAGTTTAGCGTCGCGTTCTTTAAGCATTTGTGTTAATTGTTCCCATACTATATGAATTTGGGTAATTCGTTCGCGAATAAGAGCAGCCTCATCTGGATGTTCAGTTTCTATTTGGTTAGCTTCCTTTTCTAATGAATCAAGTTTAGCTTGAATGGCAGCCAAATCGCGCTCCATTCCAGATAAACGTCGCTGCAAAGTCATAATTCCTGTTAAATCCATTTCTAAACTATCTGTACTTTGTAAAATTCTCTTCTTGTCTTCGATCCAAGACACAGTTTCGCGACATTCAATATGATAAGTTTGAACGCCATGAGCAGAATTAAGTTTGTCACGTTTAGATTCTGCCTTTTCGCGAAGTTCTGACCATTTCTGATTTAATTCATTTTGTCGGGCAATTACTTGCTCGGAATTTGGATGTTCTACATGTAGCAATTGACGTGCTAATTGATTGACAACAGCAACTCGCGAAGCATTAGCGTTCATCTCTTTTTCAAAACCATCATAACGATGCTTCATTATTTCCACGTCTTCAATATCTTTAGCAGGAACCATGGTTTGTAACATACGATCCTTCTCGCCGATCCATTGCTCAACACCATCGCTTTCGGAGAATAATTTATATAACGATAAGGCATCTAACAATCTTTGTTTGCGCAATTTCGCTAGCTCAAGAAGTTCTTTATAACGATTATCTATCGAAGCTAGACGATCCGTCACTTCCGGCGATGCAGAGTCGCGTGGTCCTAGTTGAGACGCTTGTTGATGTAAAGCTTCAATCGCAGACGAATAATTTTTGAGTTCATCTGTTACGTCTTTGTGTTTTTTAAGTAATGATTGAACATTAGCTTCGTCACGACCAACGTCTTCACTGGAAACCAAGCGTAAAGTATCGAGCATCCAAATATCAACGTCATCTGCATCGGCAAAGAACTGATGAAAATCGACAGCTTCTTCGAGACGCTTGCGTCGATAAGCGGCCAAATCAAGCAGGTGATTCCACATCTCCAAAATCTCCCTGAGGCGCTCTTGTACACGTTCCGCACCAAAATGTCCAGAACCTACCAGTTCATCACCAACAGCTACCACTGCCATAAGTTGTGGTTCGTGAGCAGTAATTTCATTTTCTAAAGCTTTATGCTTAGATAGCAATAAATTAACTGTGGTTAAATCGTGCCCAATTTCTGTGGTTGATACAATTTGCTCTTTTTCTTTTATCCAGTTATCTTCGTCGGCCATATCCCAATAGAATTGCCACAATTTTTTACTTTCCTCCAAGCGAGCTCGTCTTTCGACAGCCAATCGAACTAGCCCGGCATAAGCATCTTCAAGTTGTTGGACACGTTCCAAAACTAAAGCGGGATCGCATGGTCTATAGCCTTCGGCGCTACCATCGTCACCATCAACAAACCTTTGAGATTGATTTGCTACACCTTTCACTCTTTCGCCCAGGATATTTATATCTGCTTCTAGCAAATTATGCTTTTGCAAAAGATCTTCTACGCCCATTAAATGTTTACCATAATCGTCGGTTTGCAATCGCGTTTTTAATTCTTCCATCGAATCCAAAATATGAAGCATTTCTTGGAAACATTGTTGTAATTGTAATGATAATTCCAAACGATGACGCCGAGCCCTCAACAACTCTAATAAGTAACTCCACAATCTGAGAACGTTCTCTTTGCGTGCATTGATGCGTTCCATATCGTGATAGTTTTCTGCTTGCAATTCTTCAGCAACTGCGACAACAGCTTGGACGCGCTCTTCGTATGCTAAAATGTCAGTTTCTATTGCTTCATGCTTCTTAGCAGCAGCTTCAACTGCGGCTAAATCGTGACCGAAATTATCTTGAGAAACCAAACGTTGATTTTCGCTTAACCAAGTCTCACGCATACCCGCCTTTCGGTTAAAACGTGCGGCTAACTGTTCAAGTTTTTCTTGTCTAATCAATTCTTCTCTTAATGCCAATTCACGTTCATGTTCGGACTTCTCCAACCTATCCCAAGCTTTGTTAATATCTGATATCATTTTACCCTCGCGAGGAGTGTAAGGTTTTTGATTGTTGGCTCGCATTTTAGATTGTAAAGTAAATAACAAAATTTCCAAGTTTCCTTTTTCGACAAATTTGGGCGGCTTTTCGACTGTGCGATAATTACTAAATTGACCAAGTTGTTGTTGTACACCAATTAAAGAATTTGCAAAATGACGGTCTCCCAAAGACTCTATCGTCGATTCGATCCAACTTAACAAATCACTGGTTAGGGATTCATATTCGCGGATCATTCGATCATTTTCCATTGCAATTCCTACTACCTTTCCTATTCTTTTACCCTGTACAGTTTCTTGCTTCATTTTACTGAAGTAATGATAGTAAGTAACTACGTAGGTGATGATGGATTTTTCGTCTGGCTGTTCGACAAAGATGTCTTCGGCATCTAATAATTTAGTAAGTCCTAGTTTATCTTCGGCTACGTTAAATGCATTATTGAGGTTGTACATCGCGGTAGATTTTGAGAGTTTGTCGTAATTGATTAAATCTGCACGATGTTTATGTATGATAGCATTAAAGGCTAAACCATCTCTCCAAGATGTTGTGAAATTTCGTACATTTACGTTTTGATATCCGGCAGTTTTCATCTGGCACCACAGCAAAAGTGCATCTTTGGCAGATTTTGTTTCTTGATTATCTGTTTCTTCAATTGTAATATCTTGAATTTGGAAGCGCAATATTATGGTCCAAATAAGCCCTAACGAAAGACGTGGATTTCCGTCTACTATATCGTGAGAACCCATATTTTCCAAGTGAACGCGTTGTTCTCGTAAAAATTGTAAAGCTTTGTCTACATTTTCTAGGCAGTGAATTCTCATTTTTCCTTTGGTTGGCCGAGGTAATCTTTCACCTGATAACACTTCTAATAATTTTATTAAATTTTTTCCATCACGCATATCGACATATAAATCGGATATGCGAGTGTTAACCCGCACCAGATGAGAATTCACCCATTTTTGAAAAGTTTTCTTTTGTACACTTTCTCGCTCATCTGTAATTTTGAATTACTTACACAGTTTACATAATTTCGAAAACAATTAATAAAAAAAACAATACCTGCTAAAGCTTTGATGCGGGATCTTTCGAAAAGACGTGAGGATGAATTTCCACCATCGTATTCATAATCTTCGACTATCTCTTGTAGGGTAGGATCCCATCGAACTATGGAGATGTCGGTCGTCATGTTCGTTGCTTACCAGCGATCAGCTGGGGTTCAATCACCTATAAATTACAACCGTCACCAATCGTTCTAATTTTTCACATTTTAGCGATATTATAGAGGAAAATGTATTTAAACAGGAAGAGCCCGTAAACTATTTGACGAATAAATAGATCACTGCAAAAGGGAAAGGAATAGCAGGTCGGATCTTGGATTTGAGTGAAATCGATTTGCGAAAAGGCGGGCCACAGGCGCCCCGCAGACCTAACCTTCCCCACCGTACGTTCGTCTGCAGGCAAGCAATGCGACGCAAACTCCAATCAAGCCAACTAGGTCATTTAATACTATAAACACGAACATAATTTTATAATGCCGAAGAATACAAAAATGTTTAGAAAACAATAGTCAGCTTTGATAATTATTAATATTGTCATTGTTACCAAGTCAAGCTTAACAGTCAAATGAATATTCAGAAACTTACGTTTAAAACTGTACCGTTCAAAAGGATAAAATTCAAATGAGGTCGATTGAAGTCGAGGGACAATGATAAAACGTCGGTGATGTAATAACATAATCCTAAATGAAATAAAATTGAATTAAACGCCTAAGCAGAAAACAGCAAACACTATTTTTTTAAAACATGAACCAAAAACTTAATAACATCCAAAAATTTATATGCAGCTAAATTAATTAAATTAGTTGGGTGCGTATCTTATCAAAATGAAGTAATACTTTATATTTATCTACATTTAAGTAAATTAAAAAAAGAGATAGCATAATTTACTTAAGATAATATTAATTTGAGGTAAATGGAATAACAAATTGCACTTTATTGTTGCTAGCGACAGTGAATTTTTGACCACAAATTGGTAAACCGACGTAAAAATTATCCAACAGAGTGTAAAGTAGAATTTCCGGTAGTTATTTAAAAAATGAAGTTGTGGTTTAAATATAAAAATTCACCTAATAATAAAATAGCCCGTTATATTATTAAATATTTGTACTTGGACTGAATTAATAAAAATATTCAGAAATATATAATACTATAAACAATAACCACGTGATAAATTCCAGTATTGTTCCACTATTATGCACAATGAAATACAAAACATAATTTTAGTTTTAAAAGCTTTGCCCAGTTCAAAATTGTATTTCTTAATTATTTGCTGATGAGCTGAAAAAATAAGGAAAACGTCTACATACATGTCATGAAAATGAACAAATGAACAATATTTTTACAATTTCAATATTTGCTGTAATCTTGAAATTTTGGGACTAGAAACCACTAGCAAAAATTAACATAATTAGCTAACCTTTAATTTCTAACCAATTACAATAAATACTGCTATGGCTGAGTTCACAGAGAGAGCTCAATCTCAGCGATTAAGTTTTGTATGCTGTAGAACTTCGAGAAAAAAATTCCCATATTTGTTGGCTGTTAATAAACGGTTTTAAAGGGTGTATCACCATCCAAACATGGGGTGACAAATAGAATTTTTCTGTAGCTTTTTTTATTTTAATGAAACCCTCAAAAACGTTTATTAGCAGCTAACAAAAATAGAGGACTCTTATTTTTCGATCATTTATTATATACCCCAAAAAGACACCGGGGAACCCTTCCTTGTTAGCGAATTAAAGATTCTCTTGGTAGACATCTCGGTAGTTTGCCATTAGCTAACCGCACAAATTCTAACGGAACTGAATACTTTTAATCGTTCACCCTCCAAACCTAGCAGACCGACTACAAAGGAAGACCCCCCCCCCCCCGAATGCAATAACATTAATACGCTTAATATTAAGAGTTTCATTATCTTTTGGAAACTCTACATACGAAGGTCTTAAATTCCCTCCTCCGAGGAGGGCCCTGGAAAGACCCTTCAAAATTATAAGAAAAACTATAAAATTGGAAAAAAGATTGAGTCCTATTATATTTTTTGGAAATCTGTTCAACTCAAGTACCTTTGCCGGGCGTTAATTGTATTTGTGTCGAAGAGTAGAAACAACTTGAACTTGAATCATGCGACAATTGCGGTATAAAAATTCTTTAAATTAACTGACAATGAGTTAAGAGCATGTTTCAAATGAGTAGTGACGTCACACTGTCCCAAATGTACATCGTCCGGTACGGTTTATGTTTAAAGAGTAGGCGTTTGCATTTTAGCTTATGTTAATTTTGTTACGTAATTTTATTATTCAATTTTCTTGTAATAAAGTCAAAATTCGTAAATATGTCCAATTAAAAGCCATTATCCGAGCCAAAGTGAGGTTATAGATCACTAAAAAGTGGTCAAAATTCTGCAATTTTAGCATCTATTTGGATGATGTATCAATATCTTGATATGTAAGCTCTAGCAAAACCTATAAATGAAATAACATTCTTTTATAGTTGAGCTACTAAAAAAGCGAGACGTTAAGTTATTTTTGCTTAAAAGATAAATAAAAAAATTCTTTTAATGTTCCTCAACTATTTGGCAATTTCGTTTTATCACTTAAAAATACAGTGAGATGGTCAATGACCTAGTAGTTAGCACGACCAACTGTTAACCCTGCGGGACCCGTTTGGAATTCTGGCCAAAAAACATCGATTTGCCTTCAATAAAACATGCTAATTTTCGTAAAACCTTGAACATATCAATTAACAAATAATAAAATAATTAAAATAACTTTATGGGAAAACGTAGAGAAAGCGATATTTTCCGAACGTTTGTCTTGTCGGATGAGAAACCGAAGCATTAACAGATCCTGCGAGAAAACGCGACCTGGTGATGCAATAAATGTTACATTTTATGATAGATAGGCCACATTTAAATGACATTTTAATGACCCTAAGTTTAGACCAGCAACAGCATTTGACGTAATACGTGTTACTTAATTGTGAATAATTTTGCCATAACATTTCATTTTTCGTTTTCCGATAAAATAGTACACTCTCCTCTAATCGAAAATTTTTCAAATGTCGACCAGTAATTTTTGCTATTGCTGTCGATTTTCAAAAATGTAACACTTTTTTAAAAGTTTTTTTTCTAACTTTATTTAGATTGAGAGACACCCTGTCTAAAAACAAAAAGGTGAAAAATAAAACGTAAAAACAAGAACAAGGTAGCCACAAATCGATAAAAAATAACTAGCGCAAGCAAGCAAAATTAACGTTTACGTAAATTGAATTGTACAAATTTTCTAAATGAAAATTAAAATAAATTTTACTAGAGTTGATTCTAAAGTTTGAACAAAACTATTTTTTTTTTCATTGGTTAGCTTTTGATTTATTTCAGTTTGCAGTACAATGACCCTTGTGCATTAACGATTTCCCGAAATGAGTGAAAATACGGTGAAACTGTGCAGGGATACGCTGTTATACAATGTATATATGTATGACAGTTTACAGAAAACTGCTTTCATTCAAAACCCATTCATTCATTTTACTTTTTGTAAGGAGGAAAATTATTCACCACCTATAAGTAAATAATCAATTCGGGTGTCCTTAAAACTGAATCGATAAGTCTAAAACGACATATATCGCATGACTAATTTAATGTAAATTGGACAAAAATTTACATAGGCATCAATTATCATTTAATATAGCAATTATTACATTCAAATTCGCACAGAAAGATAATTTTTGAAAAGTAGTACTAAATTATTTTCGGGAAATATCCGCGAAAAATCTTGCAGTATTCTAATGAGGGTGGATTGAATGTTAAACCGAAGTCAGGTTCGTAAAAGAGAACATTATTTACGCCATATTTAATTATTATTAAAATAAATTTATCGAGGGGGAAGAGGGGGGAATTTTTAATTTTATTGTATAAATTTTTAAATGAACATAAATTGTAGGTATTTGTAACAATTTTTTTAACAATGATTGTATATCAGTGTATTAATTTTGAAACAGTTGGTTTATTAATATTTACTTGTGAAATTAATTATTAATCAATAACATTAATAGAAGTAACAACTTATAATATAAACACCAAACTATTCAGTACATTGGGAAAATTTGCCCATAATTGCCCCTGTAGGCATCGATCTTAGTCCTAGCACCAAAGCGGAATTTCCTCGTTGGCCCTGGCGTAGCGTAGCGTAGCGTGAAATGTTGAACAGGGCAATTGGCGCCGCAGGCGCCTTGGTCCCCTTCATCTGGTGTTTGTTTAACTGGCATTGTGCCAAGAAGGCTAAATTAACGCTTTTTCGATCTGAGTGAAGATTATTTCAAATTTGCATCTGTATGGTTCGCATTTGATGACGTCGACGGTTGTACCTATGTTGGTTTGGTTGAATCGGAAGTGATTTGGAGGTGGCTGGGTAATTACGAAGTAATTACTTGAGCGATGTCTGCCACTTGTTGGATGGTGGTTTCGCTGATGTTTGCAGCCCGCAGTATGGTAAAAATGGCCTTGAGGAGAGAGGCGATGAGGGCCCCGGTGTCCATCGGTGTGGCGGGTGGGGTAGTTGATTCACTTACCCCAGTCTGTTGCGGCTGTGTGTTGCTCGATTTCGTCGCTGGTGGGCGTGGTCTACGTGCGTGGCTTTGTCGATTGGTTGTAGTGGAATCGAACTTTTGCTGTTGGCTTTTCACCTGTGTCGGTGACGAGGTTGGCTTGGATTTTCGAGTTGTGGTCACCTTTTTTGCTTGATGTGGAGTTTTACTTCCGCTGGTAATCCGGACTTGTGTAAGTTTGGTGGCGTTGACCATAGCATCATTAAAGGTGGCACATCCTCGAAAGTTGGCCGGGTGGTTGCCTCCGCAATTTGTGCATAATGCTGGTGTTGCTGCGGTTTTATTGCAGGAGGCTGTGAAGTGTGCACCTGCACATTTCACACATCTAGGGGGTGCGTTGCAGTCTCGTTGTGGATGGTCGAATTTCTGGCAACGGTGGCATTGGTTCGAATTGGATTTGCGGTATGGCGATTCGACTTGAACTGGGATGTTCAGGACCGCTGTAACCCCGAAGATTTTCCTACCTTGGCTTGTTTTGTTAAGGATGATCTGGTATAGCGGCATGGGACGGCGGAGTCGTCCATGGCGTAATTGACGAACTTCATGTATCGGTAGTTGGTGTTTTGATAGGTCATCATAAATTGCCCTTGGCTTGATCTGGCCTGGTAGTCCCCTACGGATGACCTTAAAGGTGCTGCTTGGGCGAGCGGCCTTGAGTGGTTGGGTCGGTTTGATGACAGCGGTAATTTTGAGCAGGTTTCTGCGATCGAATAGTGTTGTCGGGTAAATATTGACGCCTTGGTTGGTGAAGGTTACCTTGTTGAAGTTAATTTTGGCAGCTACTATCGATGCGTTAATTTCTGCCCAGTTTGCCGCTTTTACGATGACCGGATGAATTGGTGGTGATATCATTGGAGGAAGTTCTACTTCCATGCTGGATGATTCTAGCGGGGTGATATCTGTTTCTTTATCGGTGGGCGTCACTGGGTTTTCCTCATTTAAGCGGGGTTTGCTTAAGGGTGGACTGGCAGTTGTAGTGCCAGGCGAGGATTTCGAGCTGGAGTTGCTGTCGGTGCGGAGACGTTTGGTGCCTGTGTGGATATCGGTATCCATGGTTGGGTCGATTTGTTCGTTTGTGAGTGGTGCTGGCGGCTGCGTTGTGGAGGAAGGTTCCTCTTGGGGAGGGCCCTGAGAAGCAGTTTGTGAAGACTCAACGGATTTAGTTGTGGATGCCACTGTCGTGGATTTTGTCTTGTTGTTCTTCTTTTTAATGGGGGGGCCTATTTGATCCGTGGTGGTTTTGGGTTCCGCCAGTTTCAATTTTTCAATCTTGTGGGACGGGGGTTTGAGTGGAAGTTGATCTTCCATTTCATTATCCAAATCTAAATTTGAATTGTCCAGGATTTCAAGTTTGAAGCTCAGGTCTTTTTTGTATCGTTCGAATTTTTTAACAGCTTCCTCCCCTTCTTGTCTAATTTTGCCAAGTTGTTCCTGGATGTCTAGTATTTCTGCGTTATTGGCGTCTTTACTTAGTAGGAGCGACTCTCTTTTGCGATTCTTGGCGGATTTAACATTTGTATCGTTGTTGGTTGGTGGGGTGGAGTCATTGGATGCTTGTTTATGGTTGGCCTTGAGAAAGGCCGATCTGTTTGGGTTTAAACGGGGCATAATGCGTTTGACCTTGAAAAATAAGTTTGACGTGAGTCGAGGTAGTTTCTGGTTTGTGGGAGCAAACTAGAAAACTGAACTTATCACTTTCACTGCACAAAACGAACTCATGTGTGTGATGAAGGAGCAACGCTCTTGAATTGAGCTAGAAAATTACTGTTGGCCCTGGCTTGGGTCTCCACAGCTAAAGCTGAGAAATCATAATCCTTTTTTTTATTCGCATTTATTATGTTTTCAAGTTTCAGTCTTCGTCGTTGCTGAACTGACCATTTGAAACGAAATTACCAAGTGACTTTGAGGCAGGGTATTCCGGACTTGTAGGAAATATAATTTCCACATCCAGAGACAGATGGACAAACTTGTAACTTCGCTCTTTTAAATCGATTCCGGCCAAGAATTTATAAAAAGAAAAGAAAAAAGTAAATCGAGAAAAGAAGCTTCTCAGTAATTTATTGGCAATCATGGTTCTGTGAGCACTTGAATAATATGCTAGTAGAGTGCGAACCTTGCTAGTTACATGGCCCATAGATAGAACTTGAGCTTTTAAATTACAGCAGTGTAGTTGGCGCGATCAAGCATTGAACCGCGGTTTCACGCTTCATAGCCTACCGATTTAAGCTTGTCACCACACTGCTAGTTAACATAACCTAATTAAACCATCATTGTTTTTCATGTTAATTTAAATTTTAAGATTGCTCATTGAGAACTTGGAAGACTGTTTAATTTCGTGCATTTACAGTGATTACCGGCATGGCACCGAATCTACTTCTTGCCAAATGCACCGAAAAATTGAAACAGGGTTGACTATATTATATAGTCCGATTTTGTCAATTCTTGCTGTAAACGATAATTAATTTTTTTTTTGTAATCATTATAATAACCACTTGTAAATTGCTATGGGAAAAAAGTATGACATAAATTACAGTTAATTTCAAATAGCATTGGTTAATAATTATTATTGTAAAATGATTATGTAATCTGCGAACGTCTGATATTTTGAAAAGTAGTGGAAAACAAATTTTAATTGCAATAACCACAATCATGATCAGGTAAAAGAACTCATCCTCTTGCAGCAGTTTTGAAAATTATAATATAATCTATTTTCTAGTGAATATCTTATCTACTCAAGTTTTTATAATAAATTCAAAATCAAGGATTTTTAAGTTTTATTGTACTGGGTCACTGGGTGAAGCAACCCATAATAGCCCAAGAAAATCAACTCCCAAATGGCAAATAAAAATCAGATAGTTCTAAAAACATGGAATTGTGAAGTTAAAAAGAAAAAGATTCAGATCGTTTACTTGATATAATAAGGAGGTTCATGGGTTATCAATTAAATGAAATTGAAAGTTGGAGCTAATCACAGATAAATGAATACATTTTCTGTTTTCAAAAATGATTCATAATTTCAATAAAATGACATAACTATTCAAGTATTTAAAAATTGAACTTGGGTACTAGGGAGCTTACGTAGAAATGAAGTTATACATTAACCTTTTGACCAATTTAATTGATTAATATGTACAAGAGTTATCAGTACGACCTTCTCGCTAATTATTGATTGTAGAAAATAGTGATCTACTAATTTATTTTTTGCAACAAATGAATTGTTGCCGTGTAACTGAACACGTCACTACTTACAGGTGTTTTTCGTTTTGTACCTGACGGTATTTTGTTTTAATTGTTTAACCGTTATGTATTTGTTATATAATAATGGTAGGACATTTACCCCCACCGTGGTATAAAAACAATGAGTCACGAGTACATCACTATTATTTATAGAATAAAACATGCTCGATTAATTTATTTGTCGCCTACCATTAAATACTATAACACTAGAAAGAATTTTTCATTTAAATCAATATTTCAGAAATCGTAATATGCACGAGTTACGCACGTTTTAATTCATCATGAATGTGACCGACTCCTTTAAAGTCACCCCCAGCTGAATTTTGACATTTGGGGTAGGTAAACTTATACAATCTTACAAACAACGATTTTATGTTTGCTACGTTTAAATGTCCATCAATTCTATTTTAAAACTAACGGAAATGCATCGCGTCTTCGGTTTTTTAAATATCGGTGCGGTTACGCCTTTTTTTTCGGTCAGCCATATTCGCTTAAAAGCGATACAAAATAAAATGGAAGTAAAATATACCTTGATAAGACGTCCTTTTTATATGATATCAATGCACTAACTAAGTCTATTAACACTAAAAATACACCGCAAACTAATTAGAAACAAATTTATCACTAATATCCACACCCGCCATCACCAAAACTACGGGACGTCCTATTACTAGGGTAATCTACTATGTAATTTCTTGATGTCATCGAGAATCTTCACTGCGCAGTCTCACACTAAAATTTAATTTCTTCCGGCGTTGCCATACTTCCATTTTGTTATCTAACGAAGTAGACAATAACTTTTGATTGCATAATAATTAAGAAAATAAACAAAGAATATTTTTCCAAGAAAAACTGCTTTATTAAATATTTAAATAGTTTTAAAATAAACCATCAAAATGTTTTGTGTATTATAAAATTGCTCACCTTTATCTTCACGTCTTTATTTTCTGTTTCTTTCTAAACGGACATTTAATTGCATTCTGAGGTAGGTGGGGGAAGTACCTAACCTACCCAAATATTAAAATAATGGCAACGAGGCGTAATACTCAGTTGTGAATGTACTTCAACTCGAAATGTTTTACTGCGATAATTAAATTAAACCAATTTTAATTATTTAAACTGGTAAATACTTATTATTTATGTTATTTTATAAAACTCATAAAATCAAAACTTGCTCAATGTTTTTATGAGAATAAATACGTCTATTTCTATTTTTTGCATACGTATATTTATTTTTATAACTTATTTAATGTGATTCGTATTTTGCGTGAGAGAAGAATGCGGAATCTCATAATAATTTAATTGAATTATTACAGATAAAAATGCAACGGCAGATCCGGCCAAAAAATTTAAATAAAAGAGAGCCGCGTGTTGAAGATTTGCGCGAAAAGTTGAACAGAATAAAACAAGAAAAGTTAAATGATGAAAATGGTTGATTTTTTAAATTTTTGCGACAGTTTTATGTATACATTTTTATTTTAAGGTGTATCTAAGAATTTACCACCCCCAGATCCCACCTACAATTTTTTGAAGGATCCAATGAGAGGGGACGATTTTGATAAATCTGGAAAAGCGTCGCCAAAAAAAAATTTTCCCAAAAAACAAAACGAAGAAAACGTCTTACCAAAAAAGGCAAGTAATTAAAAGAGGATTGAAAATACTATAAATTACTCTTTTTGTTATATAGGGTGTGAACCTTCAATCTAATTTAGCTTCTCCCAACAAACTCGAAATAAATAAAGGCTCTCAAGATGAGAAGCGAAATCAAAATTGGAGAGATAAAAAACATACCAACAAAAAGGAACCTTCGTCTTCACCTAAAGAAAAGCCCAACCACGAAATTCTAAATCAGCTTCCATTAAATAATATAAAAGTAGAATTCTCTGGTGAAACGGGCAAACGAAAATGTATTATAGACGAAAGTAAAACAATTGAGTTGCCTAAAATTGATGATTCTAAATTTAATAAACAGCTACCTCGCGAAACCCAAAAGTATTATTATAATAGACAAACACAAGAACGCAGATCTTTTCGAGAAAAGAAATCGGACAATAAGAAAGAGCTAGATACAGGAACAGATGCAAAACAAAACAGTAATTATAAGAAAAACTACAAACACAAGAAAGAAAATAAAAAAACAGGTGAAGAATCGCTTATTTCTACAGTCGAGCATGCTTCCGAAGACAACGCAACAAAAGTGGAAAATGCTCCATGTGAAAATAAAGATACACACGAAGACCATGAACTAATCAAAAGCCCTATAGTGCAGATTGCCCAAGAATTATAATTTTGGTTAAACCAATATTAAAAATTCTGGCACGAAAATAAATAATTTCAAAATATCTTTTAGCGCACAATCGAATAACCTACTTACTAAGTCAAATTACTAAGAATTCACCTACTGGATGGTTTCGGTTGCACAAAATATATCGGTATTTTAAGTAAAAATTCTTAGTAAGAAGAATCAGGTAAAGTCTCTTCAAAAATTATAATAAAAACTGTCAACTAAATTTTTAATGATTCGACTTGCCAAGGTTCTTTGATTGTATTGTACACTCTATAATTGTATGCTAGAATTTATTGCAAATTACTACGCCAGTGTAGTAAGATTGTCACGACATTTTATAAAATTAACTAATCCCAACGTCGAATTTTACACACTAATCGAAAATCTAACTGAAAATAACTTAATTTATTTATTTATTGAACTATTTAATTTTTTGGTTTATTAAAAAAAACTTTTTATAGGATTGTCGTTTTAGTGTACGATAGCGAATAGGCAAACCAGCATTTACTATTCCAAATCTAGTAGTAAAAAACACAACTTTGTGCCCGTGGTCTCTTAATTAGGACCATGTGAAATATTGAAATGTGATAGATATATGAGAAATCCGATCCTAATGAGTCTAATGTGATTGGGAAGCAGCACTGAACTGTAACTTTTACCATTATTATCTTGATACAATTTCGCAATATCATGTATTAATTAAAATCGTCAAAAAATTAGGTGATTACAAATCAAATTCGATAAGAGTAATTTTAAAAACAATAATCATGACAACATATTTATTATTTTTTCTACAAGTTTCACTGCAAAAAATATTTTCTTTTTTAAAACTTTCTTGACGCAAAAGTTAAATAACAATGAATTATAAGAATTTAAAATCTATTATAGTATTATTTCTTGTTTGATTTAAATAATTCGTCTATTCTCTTTTCGAGTTCTTTATTTTGCATATCGTGCTGAAAAGAGCCAATTAAGTAAAAAAATTAAATATTTGAAAAGATTGTCGAACCTTCTTTGCTTGACGATAACAAAGTTCAGCTTCACATTGGCGATGTAATTCTAAATTAATTAGTGTTAAATAGCCCCATATTTCTGGCAACCGATTATCACATATATTAGCTTGCGTAAGACATTGTTCGGCGCTTAATAAATCTCTTTGACTGTAATACAATAAACCAGTCGATAACCAGGTATAAGGAGTAGGACTGTATTTACAAGTCAAAAGTAATATTTTTCTTGCAAATTGTTTGTCGTTGAACTTCTCTAAAAGTAATGCTAAGTATACATATAGCATATGCATATCGTCCGGTCTATTGTAAGATTCTATAATTCGCATGTATTGAATTCGAGCATTTTCTAAGTCTCCCATCTGCAAATAACAGTGGCCCATTAAAGAACCAACACCATAATCCTAATATGAACGATGACATGATTATTTGAAAAAATCTAATTTCACAAATAGTATACCGATCCGTGTAATTCTTCTGCTTCTTTAAGACCATCTAAAGCTTTCTGATAGTTTTGTCGATAATATAGTATAACTGACAAATAGTAATAACTCATTCCAAGATCTTTTTGCATTTCAAGAGATAGTGCTTTATCTGCAAACTAAAAAAAACAGTTAGTATAAAACGAAGAGAACAATAAATTAGTAAAAATACATTTAACGCGCGCATTTTAATTAACAGCATCGCAGTTTTAAAGAAAATTGTATTTGGACAAATTTCAGTAGTCCAAGCTAAATCGTCCACGGTGTTGAAATAATTTACATCTTCATTTTGGTAATGTAAATATTTGTTTGCCATTTCTAAGCACAAATCCGCACCTTCCATGTTACCAATTTCAGTATAAAACAGATGCAAAGCACCCCAGCCTAGAATTGTGACTATTAGTAGTAAAACATTTTTTAATTAATAATACTTGTACCTTCTACGCAACATTGATTTTGAAAAATTGCACTTAAGAAACAAGTTTCGGCTTCATCAAAAGATTTTTTTTCGGTTAATAATATACCACACAGTAAAAGACTAAAAGAAAACTTATACAAAATGTTTAAGTATGAATTTACAAAATAACCTGTACTGATGTTTACAATTTATCGATAGACTTTCTTTTATACATTCCAAAGCTTTTACTTGATTTCCTATTTCCAGTTGAAATATGGCATAATCAAACCAACAAGTTTCATTCTTTTCTTTTACACTTATACGCTAGTATAAGTTTGTTTTAATGTAAAAATGATTCTTTAGAAAAAAAATTCAGTCTCACCTCGAGATAATATCGATCGGCCAACAAAATCGCTCCAATTTCAGAAGCTTCACGAGCATACAACAACATTGAATCGAGATTCATTAATGGACTCGAAGGTGCCGATTCCGCTCCCGAACTTGTCAATTCGTTAATAATAACATTCATTTCTTTAATTAGTGAACAATAAATTTCAGCTATAAAGTTCTATACAACTAAATTCATATAAATTTTTTTTTAATTAGCAAAGAGACCTGATATTCTTTGGAATTGCGATTACTTTCTCCAGAATAAGAAAATTGATCGTTTACAATAATTGAAGCTGCTTTTGTTATCGACATCAAATATGTCTGGTATACTCCACTTCTTTGTAAATAAATTATGAAAGCATCTTGTGAATTTCTTCCAAGTGTGGCACCTATAAAATGTGATATTTTGAAAATCTTGGATGTAACATAAAACTTTTATTTACATTTACACTGCTGCTTTTCTTTTAAGAAATGTTCGTGCTGATGAACAAGATCATCAGTAAGTTGCTTTATAACATCTTTAAAGTATAAATTAGCCAAGCTAGAAGAAACGCCAACTTTTGACATTGGGGGTTTTTTCGGTAGCAACTTTGACAAACTAAAATAAAATGTTAATTTGATAATGTACGATTAGTAATAAAACTTAGTTACTCATTTGATAAATCTTCTATAGGACGCTTGGGTTGCAATGGAAGATTTAGTTCCACCTCAATCACAACAAACATTCTGCAACCTAAATCGTCATACACCGGTAGGCTTGGTTCAAGTGGAG